>JASKOS020000014.1:4472500-5072500 GCA_030770465.2 Perdita meconis | reverse complement strand
AAAACATGTTTTTAAAATCCTTTAGCAATGAAACATGTTTTCGCATTCTATTAATAACACACATGAATCTTTTTAACTTCAGTTGGACAAAACTTTCCGATAGAAATTTCTTTTACTTAATTTTGTTGCAAATGTCAGTTGTTCTGTTAATTAATACCCATCTGGGCAAAATATTTCAGTCATTCCATTGAAAAAAGGATATTGATCTGTTCACTTTAAATTGACCTTGAATGAATATAAACTATTAACTTTGAAAAATTCCGTCATTACTTAGGGCAGTCTTTGGTTTTCCAAACATTGCAATCTTTTGTCATGCACAGTTTTTGTCGAAGCTACCAAAAGGTATTGGTGGCTTCAAAAGTACCAGATCATCAAGATATTCGGCTTGGACGATAAAACTTGAGCATTTTCACGCCAATAGAAACGTCAACTGGTCATTCATGTAAACGGATAAAATACGACTAGTGGACAACTTTGAAGACCCACTGAATCTCGGGCTGATCTGTGTCTAAAGACGGAACAGAAGCTTTAAAAGGTATCCCCCGGTGTGTTTGAAATCACGTTCGCGTCGTATATTTCACCGAGGAAGCCAAATCGAGGCTAGTTGCGACTGTAATTCGTGATCCTGGCCAACCTGTGATTAGATTAGAAGTTGAAGCGTTGCGAAGCACGCTTCCCAATTAAATCGCGAAAGGCTATCAGAGAGCTTTCAGATAAAACGAAAACGCGCAATCAATGATAGGATCGCGATCGAATGAATAACATTCACTCGTGAAACTTTGAACGCTGTTAACTCAGAGAATATCGTATGTGTCCACAATGGTGTAAAGTAATTTATCAAGATATTTTAACTCCTTTTAACAGAACATTTACAACGCTTCACTTTCAAGAGGATATTATTCAAGGTCATTGCTCAATGCAATTAGAGCAATTTCTTATTATTCTGTCTTCAGTACAATTACAAAACATTGTAAACAGTAATAAAATCCTTGTATTACGTCTAACAGACTGAAGGAGAATAAGAACATTTCGTTTCGCCAGATAAACAGTCAGTGATTATGAGACCATAATCTGAACGAGTAGCAGCTCCCAAGCTGGCAAGTGATCGACAATTAGAAGAACACGTCGCGATCGAGCTCTCAGGAGGTCGTGCTCGCACAGTTCGCTGAGCCACAATTCCCGAAGGGTATTTGTGTATTCGCGATACGCATCGGGCGCATTAATGAACGAGCCCCAACGTTTTACGATCGCATCTCCCGTCTACGTGAATCTTCCTCCTCGTGCGCGCATTAACTGCACTCGCTGTGTACGGTTACGTGTACGAACGCGTAATTTATGCGCGGCGTGAGAGTACGTGTAGGTTATTTACCATCGGTGACAGGGACGAAGGCCGGCGTTCGTGTATCCGCGTGTAATAAGAGCAAAATAAGAGAGCACTCGAGCGCGTGTAGGTACAGCATAACGCGATATGGAAACGCGTGCTTGCATGCTTGCTGCGAAAGAACGGAGAGTGCACGCTACAAGATGCATGTGACCGTTCGAAATTATCGCGGGGGATCTGACCGCAACAACCGTTTGCAAATATGTGTAAAGAAGAATGGAGGGATATTACGTGCAGCTTATAGGCCTTTCAATGTTTTAATATAATACTCTGAAGTCGTAACGACACGGGATTTTCCCTATTCTACCCTATTATGTTCCTCTTGGAAACCTTAAATGGAACTACTTTCACTAGGTATTATTATGTTATTATGAACGTAGAGTACAATTTTTTAGTGTGACCTTAAGGAACGTAGAATTTAGATATTAACGTAGAAGGGTTAATCCCAATAATCCTAGGATGTATTCTCCTCAAAAGAAGAAAAATATTTAGGGTTTAATATGCTGGAAGCACTAACAGTCGACCATTTAAAGCTAAACTTCAACTACAAGTATTAAAAAAAATTAACAGTCAGTGTTATACAATATACAGGGTGAGACACCTAACTTGATCATCTCGAATGACTTTTAAATTATACGTTGTACAAACAATTATTTTTATGAAGGTTACATGGGACATTGCGTGGTGTATACTACTGTACACCACTTCTTTATAAGTGGAGGCGCTTAGCAGATTTGAAGGTCAATTTTTTTTTAAATTTTTGCAGAGCAAAAGTTCATTCATTTCTGAGTAGAAAAGTATTAAACATTATGTGTCCTAACACTAATAATTAACGAGATATTAACGAAAGTTTAATTCGCATAAGGTTGCGTTGAAAGATCAATGTCGCCGAGTGATTCGTGAAGACGACGGTGTTTGTCTGACAATGTTTATCAACATGTCACGTACTCTTACTTTGATGCTGTCGTCTACGATTTCGATGATAAAATTGTCTATGATTTCGATGATAAAAGTGCAATAAGAGTTAAAATTGCTTGTGTTGAACACTTTAATCTTTATTAAGTGCTTTGCAGTCGATAGTCAAAATGATGTCTGTTAAAACGAATAGAGTAATGCAATCTATTGATTGATGAAAAAGCGGCATCTTTTAATCTGGGGTACATTAAAATAGAAATTGTATCACGAACCACCAACACCAGTAGAGGATATGCAAAAACGAATTCGTGAACTTGCTTCGGAGACAATTCAATTTCACTTTTTCATTAATTAATAGGTTACATTACTGTACTCGTGTTAACGAAAATCATTTTGAGTATCGACTGTAAGACACTTGATAAAGATTGAAGTGTTTAACACAAGCAATTTTAACTCTTATTGCACTTTTATCACCGAAATCATAGACAATTTAATCGTCGAAATCGTAGACGATAACATCAAAGTAAAAGTACGTGACATGTTCATAAACATTGTCACACAAACACCGTCGTCATCACGAATTACTCGGCGATATTGATCTTTCGACGCAACCTTATGCAAATTAAACTTTCGTCAATATCTCGTTAATTATTAGTGTTAGGACAAATAATGTTTAATACTTTTCTACTTGGAAATTAATGAACTTTCGAACTGCAGTAAAAAGAAATAGGACATTCCATTTAGAAAGACAAAATTGACCTTCAAATCTCCTAAGCACCTCCACTTATAAGGAAGTCGTGTACACCACGCGATGTCCTCCCCCCTGGATCCCATGTAACCTTCGTAGAAATAATTTTTTGTACAACGCATAATTTAAAAGTTATTCCAGGTGATCAAGTTAGGTGCGGGTCATTCCACGCGAACTCGGACACTTTTTGGAGTAACATCTCGGATTTTGTTGAATTTTGGATATACTGTAGTTTTTAGGGATATATAAATGTGTGCGAAAGGATTTTTGAAAATTTTGAAATTTTTTAATTTTAGAGCTCTTTGAAGTTTACTGTTCACTTTTCTTCTATTAATTTTAGCTCTTAAACTAGCAAACTGATAAAAATGTGTTTTTGGATGCTTATAGAGCAGACATAGCAGTACATAATAAAAATTATTTCAGTTGGAAGAAAAACTGTTTTAACCATTTATTTTGCAGTTGCTGTTAACAAATGCAGGTTTTTCATAGCGGGGAATTAATTAAAAAATCGAAAAAAATTGAGAATGTAGCCCTATTTTTTCCCTTTACGGAATACTTTTCAAAAATACGGACACTCTACAATTGGCCATAGGAAAATTAATTGAATTGTACGCTGCGCGTCGAAATCCACTGTTTTGACCAGGCGAACGCGGCGCGCGCGCGCGCGGTGGGGTCCCTAGCGCGGTCCTTGAACAGTCAAACCGAATAGCACAGCACTTGGCTGGTCGAATCAGTGGGTTGCGACGCGCAGCGTACAATTCAATTAATTTTCCTATGGCCAATTTTAAAGTGTCCGTATTTTTGAAAAATGGTCCGTAAAGGGGACAAATAGGGCTACATTCTCAATTTTTTTCGATTTTTTAAATAATTCCCCGCTATGAAAAACCTGCATTTGTTAACAACAACTGCAAAATAAATGGTTAAAACAGTTTTTCTTCCAACTGAAATAATTTTTATTAGGTACTGCTATGTCTGCTCTATAAGCACCCCAAAGCACATTTTTATCAGTTTGCTAGTTTAAGAGCTAGAATTAATAGAAAAAAAGTGAACAGTAAACTTCAAAGAGCTCTAAAATTAACAATTTTCAAAATTTTCAACAATCCTTTCGCACACGTTTATATGTCCCTAAAAACTACAACATATCAAAAATTCAGCAAAATCCGAGATGTTACTCCAAAAAGTGTCCGAGTTCGCGTGGAATGACCCGTGCCTCACCCTTGTATAAATACATTATACAGTGTGTTTCGGAACCGGTAGTACAACTGGGCATGGGTATATTCCTTGTGAAAAAATAAATCGAAAATATAGAATAACGATTTTTTGTTTGCCGCTTAATTTCCTCTTCACATAAGCGAGCACTTGCTACGCTTTTGACTTAATCGATCGGTCAATAGATTGTCTCGTTCTTGTGTTTATGATCATTACGATCGCTAAAATGTAGTATTAATCACGATATTTTATAATACTGCCAAAATACTAACGTATACTGTGATCGTCCTATGGCACGAGATGGCGATCTATAGAAATTCACCCATGCCAGATAGTACTTCCCGTTCCAAACCACCCTGTATAAGTACCTTAAATACAGGGTGTTCAGACTATTCTTAGCCAGCGTTTGTATTTTGTACATACTAAGTATTAAAAAAAAAAAATAAAAGAGGAAAAAGTAATATTGTTTTTTGCAAGCAACACGATAGTTTATGCAATTTTTTTGTATTTGCATCATTTGTTCAGAAATGGGAGTGACCTTCAATTTTTTAAATGAAACGCTGTACATTTATAATGTTATATGAAAGTGTATGTCAAGACGAATTCATCCGCGTGCCATATAATTATCTTTAAAGTCATACAAGTTCAAAGATGGAAGACACCAAAGATGCCAATGTGTTTATAAGTATTCGTATTTACTAATAAGAAATATCTATAAACATGTTTATACAGAATATTGAAAATGTGTCTTCCAATTCTAACCTTGTATAACTTTGAAGGTAAATGGGGCATTGGATGGAAAAAGGGCACATAGGCTTATATGCCCTTTTCCTCTAAATCGTTTAAATCGATTCGGGCATGTGTTATTTGTACAATACAGGGTGTAACAAAAATGTTGCAGTTCCTTGAAAGGGGTAATTTCTGAGGTGATTGTGAACAACTTTTTCCTTAGCTAAAATGCCAGGTGGGGCCTTGTTAATGCATTATTAACGAAAAACACTGACCAAATCTATATACAGGGTGGGGCAATAACTATTAGCATCTCAGATATCTCGGAAACTATAATCTCGGTGGTGATAATAGTTTTTTTTGCAGGTGGAGGTACTTTGGACATTTGAAGGTCACCTCCATTTTTTTAAATGGATCGGTATGTTTTTGCTCCCGTATCATGATAGAGGATCTTAAAACGAGTTCAACGATACATAAGGTCATTGAAGGTCATAGAAAGTAGAGAAAGGCGATAATATTTACGGTTTTAGTAGTAAATGCAACATATGTTCATAGTAGGTGTTCGAAATGATGACCATCACTGACAATGCACCATTGGATTCTTTTTACGATTGATTGACTTGCAAGTCTTACAATGTCAAAACTTATTGACGCACAGGCTGCAATAGTTCGCTGTTGCATGTCGTAAGGTGTAGTTGGTACTTCTTTGTACACTTTTTCTTTCAGTGTTCCCCACATAAAGAAATCTAGAGGTGTTAAGTCTGGTGAACGAGCTGGCCACGATATCGGACCGCCGCGTCCAATCCAACGATTTCGAAATTTTTCATCGAGTTTCCTTCGCGTAATCAATGAATAATGTGCTGGACATCCATCATGTTGATACCACATGGTTTGTCGTGTAAGTAAAGGTAACTCTTCTAGCAAAAGACCCAATGTATCCTTAATAAAACCGTAAGTATTATCGCCTTTCTTTACTTTCTATGACCTTCAATGACCTTACGTAAAAGGTCGTTGAACTCGCTTTATGATCCTCTATCATGATACGGAAGCACAAACATATCGATCCATTTAAAAAACTGGAGGTGGCCTTCAAATGTCCGAAGTACCTCCACCTGCAAAAAAAACTATTATCGCTACCGGATGGCCTTCTTCGTACTGTACAATTTTATTTCAGCAAATATTTTTGTGAAACTTATAGTTTCGGAGATTTCTGAGGTGCTAATAGTTATTGCCCCACCATGCATTTTCTTTACTTGCACGTAAATGAACATGAATACTACTATATAAAACTAATTTTCGATAGTGTACAGCAGAAGAACCCCTTACTAGGAAAATTTCATATAATGTTATTAACAAATTTCGGGTTCATTATCAATGTTTTTATTAACGCTAATATTTATACACAACAGAAAATATTATTTCTCTGAAATTATGAAACTGAAATGGGTATGATGTTTCCTTATTAAACTAAAAGAATTGTATCTTGTTGAGAACTGATTGAGAACCGAGTTGCGACCAAGTCTTGCGTGCCGAGAATCGACCTGTTCCATTATAATATTTTATAAGCGAAACCAGGCTACACGGCCACGTGGCTTGAACGTAATTTCGCTAATTGCCCGGTGATAACGAAGGAGAGTTATCGTTAATTAGACTCTTCCTGTGCGGTTGTTTATTGGAGTGTGTTACAAGCTCGATAGTCTGCTTCGTTTCAGTGTCTCGTTCACGTTTCTTTTGTGCCGACGCTACGTTTTTTTTCGGACTTTCTTTTTCGTGAAATAAGAAACAACAGATAATCCACGATCTCTGCTCTTGTTCCAATTAGCCACGTGTTAAGGATACTGTTTCCTAAATTTTCATTTTGCGACGTTCTGAAGCCGTTCACCGTATTAATTAAGAGAAGAACTAATTAAAAAGAGTGAGGGTGAATGGTTGATAAGACAATAAGGCGAAAGGACGAGCGACGCGGAATTCACCGACGAAGTTCTTATTTTCGAAAATGACGGTTCTTCACAACGTTCTCGCGGACTAACAAAAGAATCGCACTAGAACGAGATACCGTAGGAAAATAAAATAGTACTAGGCCGTTATCTGGGTCACCTTAAAGAGCACACGTCTAGCCGAATCGCGGAGCAGAAACGGAGTGTGCCTCTCAAGTCTGTTCGATTGGACCGAATATTCCCGCCCACCTGACTCTTCCCTCCAAGTTGGTTCCATCAGCCGCACAGGCGAACTTCCCTTCGATCTCTTGCTCCCAAATTTAAAGGGTTTCAGATAGCTGAAACTGGGCGCAACTTCCCTTGAAATGCACTCCGAGTTATTGGTTACAGAATCCGTTCCGAGTTTATTAGACTAATTACTTCTTGTTCTCTCAAGAGAATAGAAAGAAAGCCATGACGAATATTGGACCCTTCAACTCGTTTTTTTGTTTTCCAGTGAAACGAATTAGCTTCATCGTTAGTCTTTGTATTGTCAATAGGAATTCGATTGTAACTGATACCATTATAACGACACTTTAATTATGCCGGAAAAATTGAAACTTTGGCGACGAATGCGTTCGATATGCACGAACGGAAGGTAATCATGGAAGAGAGTGGAATATCAAGCGGCATAGTCGCCTTTGTCTACCATTGTGACAGACTCCAGCGGTTTTTCTCATTCTAGGTCGGTCGTAAAATTTCTCAGCCGCAGTTGACGCAGCCTCGAACGGCTGAAGGTTGATTCCACGTGGGATGGCAAGAACGTTGTAATATATCACCGAGAGGGACGCAGGAAGAAAAGGTGAATTCGGCCAGAAGGAGCAGATCCGTCGCGAGAAATATGTTTCACGTTGCGGCAGGAAAATTATTGCAACCCGGCTGTGGATGTGTTATCGTTCGTATTCCAGCCGGCCTGTAGAACAATGACAAAGCCTATAGCGAACGTTCAATTATGCTTTCAGTTACGGATAATGGAGTTATCGAAGCTGATGTAACGAGATAAGCGTGTTCCTTTCTTTAAACACGAACACTATTGAAACTGTTCAAACTTGTACAGTACTTGACATCGAAAAGATTCTTTTGACAAATACATTTACATATTAACAAATTTATTGCTAGGATTACTTCTCATTACGAATAACTTTTTTAAATTTAAGAAAAAGGTGTGAAGTAAGTTTGACATGTTGAATAACGCATGACGGTAAAAATAAAACTTTCGCAACATTACGTATCAACTCGATTGTTAATCACTAGACTGTGGATGTTTATGCAAATGTATATTTTTATAGAATATAGCTAAAAAAACTGGGACATAGACAGACATGTTTTTTGTGATTAAAGGATTTTAAATACATAATTTTGATTTTGCATATTTTGCATATTGCATATGTTTTGCATAAGTGTATATTTCTTGCATATAAATGCATATATTTTGCATAAGTACATATTCGACTATTTAATGCTAAATCAGAATAAGCAAGATAGATATGCTTAGAAGTTTGAACAGCTACGATCGACAACGTATTATAATTTCGAGTGGATACTGTATTGACATACAATAATAGATACTATAAAGACAATATAGTATAATGTCTAAACAGACGGAATCACGCTGTAGTTAATCTTCATTTTAAGTAAATCAGTAGTTATTACGATTTTGTATGAATCATATTTTTCGAAATTAAATGTACGTAGTGTCTACCAGTTACAATCACTGAAATACTCGTAGTCAAAATTAAAGATGCCCGATGTCAACATTCAATTGTTACCAGAGACCATGAAGAAATTGGAAACAGTAGGATTATCTCTAATGAAATCTAATGACTTAGTAACTACTTGATATTAAAACGAAATGTGCACTTTAATATGTTATTAAAAATAAGCAAGATTTTGAAGGATCACGGGAGGCTGTAGCACACCATTGGAGCAAATTTAAATATGCCCGTATAACGTCACGTGACGTAAAACGTTTTTTTCAGCGAATAAATTAATTTTATCAGACAAGAGGCATCACTTTACAATCGACAATATAGAAAAAGCTATTATTGTAGATTGTAACTTCAATTATGACGAATGAAACAATGAAATAATTAATATTTTGCAGATGCGTACACATATTCCCTATATATTTCATATTATATATTGCATATATCTTGCATATATCTTATATACATTTTGCATATATTTTACATATATATTGCAGATTTCGACATATTATTACTGCATAAACATCCGCAGTCTATTAATCACAAAAGGAGCTCGTCAGAAATTCTGTGCAGCATGCATTCAACACAGAACTATGTACTCGAGAGAATCGTAAACAAAAACATGATCTCTCCTCCGTTGCTCCCGTTCACTGACCATCGATTATCGCCTCCGTCAAAACAAACCGCGCGAAATCTCAATTGCCGTGTTACGATAAGCCGGGTTATCGATTCATGAATCACTCGAGCAACTCTGTCTGATTCACTAGCCGGCGTGAGTCACCCCCTACTCCGGCTTCTTTTACAGGCACGTTAAAAAGGAAAAACCACTGTCAGGCACGTGGTCACGGAAATTTATCATTCGAGTCGAGACCAGAAGATAAATGTTTTCTTCGCATCGAAAAAGATAAAGTGTTGCAAAGGGTTACCATCAAAATAGATCGACGTGGGTGATTAATGCCCTGTGTCCCGAGCAACGACAAATAAAAGAGTATCTACCGGGTGGGCAGCAGCCGGCGTCTCGGCTTGTCTCGATGGATCACGCGTGACAAAAAGGCCATTAGGTTTGCGGTGTTCATGCCAAGTCGTCCGTCGCCGCGGAAAGAGATCAATAATGTGTGTTTCAATTTATCACGTCAGTCCAAGGTCATCCCTTATTGTTAACCCTGCACTTATTAACCCTGAATCGTCCCTACTTCTAGTCAAGCGTCTTCGCGGATCACCGTGACCGCGACGCACTCGAGCACTCGCTCGCGAACTTCCGGTGAAACGAACCCATCCGGCTTTCGGCCGACGAGGTACGAAGCCGCGGTGGAACTGCATCTTCCACGTGCTTCTCTCGGGAGATACGCGTGATAACGCAGCACGCTCCCTTATCAGAAACTCTACCGTGGCGCCATCGAATGGCTGCTCCAAGAAACCGATGAAACTTGCGCGCCATCGTGTGGGAGGGTGGCAATTTGATTCAGGGGTTGAAAGTGGTGGGTAAAAATTGCAATTTTGGGATGGAAATTGTGGATGTAATGTGAAGATCAAATAGGACTTAAAGAACTGATTCATTGTTAGTAACGTAGGGTGATTAAAATTTTAGAAAGTGAATTTGCATACTGTATGGAAATTGAAATAGCTTTGAATTGTGAAACTTTGTAATTATGAATTAATTGTATATGAAACCTAGTATTTTTTTTGTAGTGTAAAAATTTAATTGCTTTTCAATTATTGTTTCATAGAAAGGAGCAGTTTGTCAATAGCTTAGTTTTAGACAGTCGGTAAGAGCAGCGAATAATTCAGTATTACCGACGTTCCTTATCGATTGCAGTCACGTTTACACAAGAGCGGAACAGATGGCGAGTTTTCGAAAGCTTTCTGGGCATGCGCCACGCGTTTAAAATGTTCGCATATCGATATGCGTATCAGCGTGCTTATTGAGATGCCACTTGCAAGTGCCAAATCTAGTTTTTCAGCGATAATTTTCTTACAAGGGAACCGCGCGAGGTATTACGCACCGATTTCGATAAAACTTCGTAGGAAGATAGAAAAGTAAAATATATTTGATTCGTGTTTGGCCGAAAATGTAAATACTTAATAATTTAGGAGATATTTAAATACAAAGATTATATATTATTATATAACAAAGCCCCACCTAATATTTCCGGTTACATCCCAATATTTTTGTTACATTCTGTATAGTGCGACGTTCAAATTTTAAGCATTTATACCAGCGAAGGTAATCTTTGTTTTTAAATGTCTTCTAAACTATTAAGTATCTACATTTTCGGCCAAACTCGGGTAAAATAGTTTTTACTTTTCGCGCAGTGTATAGTTACTATGTCTATGGTTGGCAGGAATAGGATTCCACGAATCGTAGAAAATTGAGTTGGCAGTTATCGAATCACTACTGTAGATTGAAATATGAAAAGCAGTGAATTTGAACTTGATGAATTAAGAGAATATTTCGTTCTGGCAGAGAACGTCCTTTGTGTATTTATGTTTAAACATCACTTTACAAAGTCTTAATTTGATAAAATGATCATGCAAAAAGACATCAGGGATAGACTTATTTCCAAAAGGTAACGCATTTTGTCTACTAAATAAACTTAATAAAATTCTGTTAACCTTTGTTTGCATAAATGTCAGACATATTGTATCCTTAGACCATATACAATGGTTTACCTATGTATATCTATAAACACGACCTGAGACATCTAGATTGATGCAAAGATAAAATCATCTAAATGACGTTCATGTGGGCATGCATCATATGGGGAACGAATATATCTACTTCCAAAAAGTATCTATTGGGATCTGACATGGGGGCGGAGCCTATAGATTACATCATCAGTAAGCCAAGAAGCCACCACTTTACGTTACGTGTATATGAGTGACACTAGGTTTTTTTAGAAAAATGTTAATTTCTATAGAAAATATTTGTGATTGGACTGGTGCAAACCCAGTTCCAAGAAGGTTTATCGAAGTAGAGCGGGTTTTGCAAGCAGGATATATGATGTAATGCGGGAAAAATACTGTGTCACAGCTTGGTGTCGTAACCGTCTTGTGCTTGCAAACGTCAAGCTTGAAAGACAAACCACATGAAATAAAATAACACACAAATGGCATTAAGATGGCATGAAAATTCATTCCAAATAAGTATCAGTGTATTCATTTGTATATTTATACTGTAAGAAGTTAACCTAGCTTTTTTATGGATATTAACTTTTCTGGTAAAATGTAGTCACCCTACTTAAAATGGATTGAACACACATTTATTTTTGAAATAACTTCGTTTATTTTTAAAGTTATTTTCCATACTTTGAGTACATGTATTTTCAAAATAATATCAAATAAATTTTCTTTGTACACAAAACATTCACTTTCGGAAATTTATGAAAGCGAAGTTTAGTCTCTGCTTGCTTTCATGTTGTAACCCTTCACACAACAACTATTAGAGTTTTTACGACGTGGAGACAATGTCATAATATCCATTTTGCACTATTTATATTATAACAATAACTCAACCCCGCAAGATCCAAAAACGAACTATGCAAAGCGGTGGCTTCCGCAACTTACATTTTTCGCCACAAGATGTATCTACCAATATCAGATCCTAAATGGCGTCTAATCGCCTGATTGGTCTGATGCACTATTCGCCATCTTGAATTATCTTTTCTGACGTCACTGTGGGCAAACTTGCTCGTTATCTTTGCATCAGGCTCTCACATGGGCTCCTATACCTCAGGCCGTGTCTATAGGTATATATGGTCTAAGATTGTATCCCTAATTCATTTTAAAAACAACTAAATAGCGTCATTTAGTAAAAGAATTCTAAAATTGTTACAGGCTTACTCCAGTTTATCCCTACACTGAGAAAAATCGTGGAGGAAAAATTACTATATTACGTAGTAAAAAAGCAGGATAGAGTGAAATGCGTTCCTTTCTACCACACTAAAAGGAAGAAATAGCACATGTGTTTCTAAATTTAGTAGACTAGTGTAGAAAAATTTACAGAAGGCTGTGATACACAGCGACAGCTATACATATGTATGTACAATAGCGTGTATACTACGCTTCGGAAAGAAGTCGCGTCTCGTGACATAACTTCAATTTGCTTGACTTTTAGGGTTGTCAGGACGTCCTGTGTCCACCAAAATAAAGACTTTCAAATATTTAAGTTAACTAAAAATATCTGCAGGTAAAAGAAGGTACAATAGGTAAGGTAAAATATCTGCAGGTGAAAAAGATACATATAAGATAATTGAAAATAGTAACCTAAACGATATCATTCCGACAACTGTGTTCCAGGAGCTATCTTTTCAATGCCCTTCAATGAATATCGCATAAACGTCCAAAAAATTGTATAGTCAATATTGGAAAAACTTATTTCCCGATATGGGTATCTGTTACGAGCCTAACCGTTAGCAGTTACCGATGATATGCCTAGTTTGATAGGGCTTTCGCTAGAGTGTTCTCGTAATAATCGTCTTTCTCGCTAGTGTCTGATCCTAAACCTGTTCCTACGAATTCCGAAATAATCTTCCAGAACTGAAGTCCCTATTAGTGTGTTGTTAAGCAAGCACGTTCTCTTTATGAAATAAATATTCTGGTCTTAAATTCATTTGTTCAAAATTTATATTGAATCTTTGATCCTTTTTTTGTAAAGACATTTTTATAATATAAAAAATATTGTTTTCATTAAGTTTTCATTAAAATTAGAGATGAAGTTATTGTTCTTATTTGTGTGCCTTTTGGATAGGCATTGAACATATTACTGTGCCCCCAATTTGTGTGCCTGTCGCAAATTGCGAGCTCCCAATTTCTGTGCCTGTTCCAAATTATGAGCCCCCAATTTCTGTGCTTGCCTACAATAATTGATTAATATCTATTTTTAAGCATTGTACGTAGTTTATAAACCTTATATTTTCGAAATAACAATGTATTTACAACCACTCTGAAATTCTCCGTACTCTAACCTACTGCACTTTAGTTTCAGAAATTAGGTTAAATTAGGTTAAGTTTAACAGTCAATAGATGTACATAAATACGGCCAAGACATAAAATTCGACCCTATTTGTGGAAACGCTTTTAAAACTGGTAAAAGGTTTTAACAGTGCCCCGAATACTGCTTTTTCATAGTATTGAACCTTTTTCTTCTGTAATTAACGTTTCAATTGTCGTAAATCATATTAATAGTCCATTTATTTACTTACAAATAGTGACCATTCCTTAACATTTTGGTTACGAAAATTCGATAAAGCTGCCGAAATCATGATACGAATTTTTAAAAATTATTAATAGTATTATAACAATTTGTAAATACAAAATGTGTGTTCTATAAATATGTATTTATAGCCTAACTTCAATAAAAAAAATACTTTATCCACTAATTTTCACTTGTTTTTCTCTGAAAGTTATTTAAATATAAAGGCACACTAATAGGGACAGTTACCCTAGGTCTACCGATAATGAAGCAAGTCTTGGTTGAACCGATGGTCCAAAACGAAAATCGCCGTGGTCCCTTCTCTAGTTCCACCCCGAAATTTCTTCCTCCAGTCGTCAATACTTTGTATAACTAATAATTCTTTCATCTATCCTACACCCCGCCTTCCTCGTCGCCGAGCACACCTCAGTATTTCCACAAAGAAAAACTCTTTTTAGTTTAAGCGAAGTTCCAACTTTGCTACATTCGTGTAGTAAAAATCAGCACACGAGGTTGTAGCTTTTATGAAATCTTTAGAACCAAATATTACTACACTGGTGTAGAAAAAACATAACCACTTTCACTAATCCTGCCGTTTTCGTAGAAAATGTGGTAAAATTTCGCACAATGTATACTACAAATTAAAACATTTTTTCTCTGAGTGTACCTGTCACTCAAGATCATCCACACAGTTTGAAAATGATTGATCCTTACCTTATTAAGTGTCTCGTGGCTGGTCAGAATATGCTGACTTCCATCGGAGTGAAGGATACGATCGACTGAACTCGGTCTAGGTACTCCATCCAATTGCCCTGCCTCTTTCAATTGAGGCGGCGACGGTGGTGGTGGCAATTGTTCTTGAACTCCACTGGTATACCGTGTTTTCTGTAACCATAATATTCCAACATTAAGTCAATCCACTCGTAACATAATAACATCTGCTCTCTTCTAATTCCACAAACAAACCCTCCACCATGATTTAATCTTTCATTTAGAATCTACAGTGATAGTATTAACGGCTACTCAACACTTATTCGAGTGTTTTCAAGAAATTTAAGAAGCGGCACTCGAAGCAGGTAAATTATATGTACCATCACTGACGTAGATCCGCGTTGAAAGCACAATTTACCGCGTTTCTTAGTGGCGTCGGTTTGCACCTTCGATAGGCACACCTCACTCGGTCCGACTTTCGACACGTTTAAAAAGATCATTTCCCGTGGTCGTCGTCGGTGAACCGGAAGAAATCGATCAAAGGGGGATGTACACCAGCGACGAGCACGGATCCGACTGGTTGAACCCGGGTTCGACTGACGCCCGTCGCATCAGGTTTCGATATCGCCGACGCTCCGACTTTCAGCGGCTAATCTCCCGGAATCCCGGATTTCATTTCATTATCGCGACTATGCGGGGCTTCTGGCTACCAAGGGATCTATCGAGCCACAGGCTGTATCAATGATCGTGCCGAGCGTTTATTGAAACCCTTCGGTTTGAAATGGCGCGGCGCTCGCCTGCCTACGAATATTCGACAGCGGACATTTCGTCCGGGTAACATCGATTTCGTTCAACTGATGTAGATTAAGTTTCGCCATATTTGCACTAAAAATATTTAAATGTACATATACTGTTTACGTACAGAATATGCTGGTTTTCTTTTTATTTACAGAGGTACAACATGCGGGAGATGAAAAAAGGCTAGTCAGAGCTGAAGGGAGACCGGTGTGTTGGTTACTTATACAGGGTGTAACAAAAATGTTGCAGTTCCTTAAAAAAGGTGATTCCTGAGGTGATTTTAAACAACTTTTTCCTTAGCGAAAATGTTAAGTGGGGCTTTGTTAACGAGTTATTAACGAAAAACGCCGACCAATCGGGGAGCGTGTACAGTGGATTAATGATGACGCGGACGATGGCGGGCCAATACTACTCACAGGTGGAGCCCGCGCTGATATTTATTCACTGTAGTCGCTCCCTGATTGGTCGGTGTTTTTCGTTAATAACTCGTTAACAAAGCCCCACCTAACATTTTCGCTAAGGAAGAAGTTGTTTAAAATCACCTCAGGAATCACCCCTTTTAAGGAACTGCAACATTTTTGTTACACCCTGTATAGAGGTAGGTTGAGTAATTGTTAATAACATTTTATCGACGCATGTTTTGAATACATATATCAGAACAAATGCATGTGAATATATCAGAGCGTAATTGTTATTTGCTACAATTTATTAAATAGTGTTTGTTACACTTTAAGTATGAAGAGTTATAACAGAGGTATGCATAATTTTAGTTTTAAATTTGAAACTTTGTTATATTTCTTTAAAACGTGATAAAACAAAAATGGCTCAAAATGTAATGTAATTTTGATTCTTTTGTGTTAAGAAGGTATTGTATTACATTTCTATACAATTTTGTTCTGCAATTAATTGCAACAATGGATGCTATTGATTTTTTATTAAACGAAGTCTTTCGAAATCGTCATATAGTCAAAGAGTGAGTTTCTTGCAATTAGTGCTAAAACTAAAAATCTCTTACACCACTTTTTATGTTATTTTATACTACATTATTTAGTTTAGAATCAAAATTTAATTTAGAATTTAAATTTCCTTTAAAATTCAAATAATTTAAAACTTATTTTAGACAAGCCTAATTCAAAATATGATTTCTCCAATAATGGCAATACTGTCTGTACTGGTGGTTTTTCAGCAATTCTAATATTAGCGAAAATGTTATCCGAAGCCTTGTTAACGAGTTATTAAAGAAAAACACCGACCAATCAGGGAGCGAGTACAGCGGATTAATGATGACGCGGACGATGACGGGCCAATACTACTCACGGCTGGAGCCCGCGCTGATATTTATCCTGTGTACTCGCTCCATGATTGGTCAGTGTTTTTCGTTAATAACTTGTTCACAAAGTCCTACCTAATATTTTCGCCAAGGAAAAAGTTGTTTAAAATCACCTCAGGAATCACGCCTTTCAAGGAACTGCAACATTTTTGTTACACCCTGTATATTCCTGCGCGACACTGACTTGAACCAATTGTACTCCCGATTCTCTCATTGTAAACTCGTTCACGAAACTCGTCTAAACATTTGTTATACCCGTTTGATAATATAGTTATTGTTGAAATTAACGTTATTGTGTTTATAACACAGTACAACAAATTTTAACTTTTTTTTTGTGTTCCGATATTCATTTCCTATAGAATTTCCGTGCGCTGATTACGAATCTGAAATCCGTTTCTTCCTATCACCCTCAGTTTTGGAGAAATTTGATTTAAAAAAATTGCACATTTTTCAACTTTGAACTAATTTCGTGACGTAATTGTAAAAGATATTTAAGTCTTGTTTATTTATAATTATTTTATAGACTTTCATGCAAACAATCATTAAAGGTAAAGTGACACCGATATGGTACCAATTTTTTGGGGTTTTTTTTTGAGTATATCTTAAAGAGTAAAGGTCCAGCGTAGAATTCAACCATACACGCAATAGAGTAGACTTTTTTTTCTAAAGGAAATGTTCTGGAAAAGTGGAAACACAAATATTTTCTTCAATGTAGGAAGTAAAATAGATCCGTAGGTGCTGAGTTGCCAACAGTGCTAGTCAACAGCGAGCGCACGATTTAAAAACTAAACTCAAAAACTGAGGGTGATAGAAAGAAACGGATTTCAGATTCGTAATAAGAGCACGAAATTCTATAAGAAATATATAATGAATATTAGAACACAAATTGACTGTTGGACAGTGTAATTACTCAGGACTTCTATGAAATGATAGTTCTTTAGTATTTTATGTATCTGAAGGGTACAAACATGGTATTTTTTAAACGTCCTCCTTCATAAATTTTACTTATTACTAAATTCATAGCGAAACTAAATAGTAATACTAAAATATATTGACAGTCACACAATATTTATAAGATGTAAACACACAAAATGTTTATATTTTTGTAGTTCAGACTTGCAAATTAACTGAACTCCTCGGCCGTTTCTCGGAGGCGACGCCTCCTTTTTCGAACCGCGTATCTCATTCCCTACGGCAACCTTAGTGCTCGACAGGCCTCAGGCGCGTACCATGTGAACTGTTAGTGGCGCATTAAGATGAGAAACAAAACACTGGCGGAATCGACGTAGAAGCCTTTGTTTTAGGAATTTCTTAATCTTTTAGAACATTTTTATGCGAATGTTCATTCTCAAAAATGCATTGCATTAAGACAAGCATTAAGATAAGCAGTGCTGATTTCTCTCGTCCCCGTCTTTGATACGAACAGCGGTGTTGCCCCAACTAACAGTTTATATGGCATGCGCCCGAGACCTGTCGAGTACTACGGTCGCCGCGGGGATAGCGAGGGATGATTTTTTGTGATCAATAGATGGAAGATCCTCTGGTCGCCGTTAGGGGCGTCATAGTCAGAACTTCGCGTATGGTATGCATGTGTGCGAATGAAATGCACCACAGATGATCACAGAGCTTCACTCGCGCTCGGTCTCCTCACCACTTGAACTCGCTGAACCAATAGGAGCGACCAATAGCTGCCCATGGATGTTTCTACTCAGATGCACTCTAGCGGTCGCTAGAAGATCATCGATCTAAAGATCACACATTTCTGAGGGAACTTGCAATACTTGTATAATACAGCGTGGTCACTATGATGGTGTCAATAGAATCCCAAAGTAACTAACAACACTTAAATAACAACTTAGTATACATAGGTTGACAGCTACAGATACACACACAGGGTTACCAAACGGGTATTTTTTTATCTACACCCAAAGCAAGAATAGCTTGTGTCTGACTAAGGTTGCCATCTGAGTGTCGTGCCATACCCCTTACCCTTCCGCCCGTTGCCTAACTGTGCTGCGGAGCTCGCTATCGCTCTTCCACCTGTGGAACTGGCAGGGAAAATAACGGGTGTTCTTTTGTACTACGCAACGACACCATGAACGGCTTGGCTTGCATAAGCATACGGTTCTTTTGGAACACCCGTTGGCTTGCCCCACGCGGTACACGTCAGCGTCAGTGGGAAGAGTAGGGGAACCGAAGGCGGGCTCCGCAGCACAACTAGGCAAGGGGCAGAAAGGTAAAGGCCGAGTCACACATATCCGGGCGTTCCGATCCGGCGGACCGGGCCGGGCCATGTGAGCAAAGAAGAGAACAGACCTTCCCTCTTCTTTACTCACACAGCCCGGTCCGGTCCGGATTGGAACGTTCGGATATGTGTGTCTCGACCCTAAGGGGTATGGCACGATGCTCATTGTCAGATGACAACCTCGTGTCTGACAGACCCAGCTGACCAGTTACGGGTTAAAAAAAATTTAGAGTATCTAATGATGAGGCCCAGACCTTTAACGCATCTTGCTTTAATGTAACCTACATGGTAATCAAAAGAGAGGTTATAGGAGAAGTGTATGCCCAAGTCACAAACGTTTTGACGAGTCAAAAGTTGAGAACCATTAAGAATATAGTTGAAAATCAATGGATTCAGTTTACGACAAAAATGGATGACATGACGTTTAGAAACATTAAAGGATAATCGGTTGCGCATACTCCAAAGCTCGAGTCGGTTCAGGTCGTATTGTATTAGTAGTATAGTATTGACTATCCAAACTATTAACCTTAAGGAAAACTTTCAGGTCATCAGCATTTAACAAAAAAGAACACGACTTAAATACCATATTAATATCATTAATAAATATATTAAAAATATATTTATTAATATATTAAAAATATATTTATAATATTTAGCAATGTAACATTTACTATATCAAAAGCATTTACCATATCTCATGTCTTTTCTGATCTTCTACTTTTTGATTGCAATATTTATCAGAATTGAAATGAAGCAGCTACTACGAGATTTTTATTTACAAGGGGCGATGTTTGTGAAATATAAAGCCTTCTACATCGACGGGAAAGTCACGTTATTTAATGGCACGATACACCTTCCTCCGAGTGCAACGGACTGTGTCTAATTGTAAAACTGCAGTGGCATCCATACTACTACACTGTATTTTATTTCTTCTCTGTCAATAGCAGAATTGCCACATTCTTCATGGAAACAAACAATGGGACGCAACAAATCGCAGGTGCTTTACACCCAATCTTCCGACTCGCTCAATTTTCCAGCGTTTTAATGCAACTGTGTCAGCATGAACTGTGCAGGCGGTCCGCCACGGGGGCCCCGCATAAACAAGGAACGATTGCTGCCATTCTAACGAATTTAACCAGGAGAGCCTGGCGTGTAATTTCGACTAACGCGAACCGTTGGCAGCCAAAAACTAGACTTCGCGTCGACGCGGTCGGGGATTGAAATTTCTCGGGAAACCGTATTAATGCTGACCCTCCGTGTTTTCTTGTAAATTATACGCTATCACGCTTCGCGATCACACGTTCCTACGGTTTCGAATCGAATCCACGTTCCTCAGATTTTCGTCAATTCGAATCGCGTCGCGTAGGAAAGCAAAGGAACTCACGTGATTCCAGCAGCATCCGCAAAGGACGTCCGTTCGTGCGGAGGCATGCGGCGCGGCGTTGCGAGTAACGCGTTCCATGGATCGACAGGTTCTCTTTGTTCTTCGTTTGCGCACTTTAACCGGTACACCATACATATAGTCGCTGAAACGTCGCCGTGAATGACGCACGATTGACACCCAGTCGATCATTGTTTTGCGGCGGCGAACCGAACTCGATATTCGCTCCGATCCCCACTGCACTGCCGCATTCAATGATCGTTACACCGAGAGCGGTATTTGCCGATTCGACGGGCCGATGACTTTGAAAGACTTCCTCGTCAGCTTCCTCTTTCAGCGAGGATCATTCTATCGTTATTCTTGGTAATGTTTAAATTTTGGTGAACAGAGATTTTCTGTTGGTTACCGTTTGACCACCTTCTTCTTAGGCTTAAGCACTTTATATTTTAGTTAGTAGTAAAACCATTAGCTAAATGAAAACTTTGAAGGTTTTGTTCAAAATTCTGCAGTCCCACTTAACTTGACTCATTCAAATATCTTGACAACTGTTGATGATACTAAAATATGTTTCAAACGAAAGATTTTTTAAATGGTTTCAGGGATCATGGTGTTGGAGTTAAGTAAGTTTTTTCATGTGAATGTGTAGAGGACATAGGGTGAAAGCACTAGTAGTCAACCACTTAAAGTTAAATTTGAATTAAACGTATTAAAAAAAAGAAACAGTCAATGTTGTAAAATATATGAAATACATTAATACATGATAGTAGTTTACATTTATTCAATTTATGACAAATATTTTTTGTTTCTACATAAAAGTTCTGGAAAAGACGTGACTAACGGTAAAAATAAAGTGTCTGAGGCGCTTTAGTAGTCGACCTAAATTATTGTATTTGTTAAATTTGTTACTCATAAGTAAAAATGTTGGTATTTCTTCAATAGCATACAGCTTCGTTTTTTAATTAAAAATCTATACAGCTGAATTAACTGTTTCTACTCAAAGCTCGTCTTTGCGCATCTCATGTTTGAAATCAGCAATTGCATATGTAGAATCAAAACTGGTTTACAAAATATTTTAAAAACATTTATTTTCATTACTTTTAAAAGACGCTTTTTGTCATATTTTGAAAACATTTAAAATACAATATACAATTATCACTTTTAATAAATGCTTTATTCAAAATTTTTTTTTAAACTAAACAATAAAAATGGTCGACTTCTGTCTTCACCCTATGAAGAACACCGCTGTTTTTAAAAAAAATGGAATCACATAAATTTCATGTATTAATCTATGCATTCAATTCCTTAGTTGAAAAAGTATTTGAATTTTAGTATAAGGAAATGACTATTTCCGTTTAGTTATTTAATCCGTCGTGCTTATACAAACAATACTAATGCTACTGCTTACTGAGATCACTTACCCTTCTATATTAAACATTTTTTCGTATCATCAACATCTTTTCTTCTAACGTTCCTTATATGAAACACTATCTTTATCTACCTAGTTTACCTGTTTACCTGTCGATAATTTTAGTGTTGAATTCCTTTGATAATTTTCTTCCTTTTCCCTTTCTTTTTTCTCCGTTTTTATTCTTTTATACCCTTTTCTAATCTCTTTTCTTTCCTATCGGAATCCTATATCACTTTCGTTTCGCATTTTTTGCTCCACCGTTTACGCTTCCAAGAAAACTGGCATGACTCTCAAAATTCACGGAAGCGTTTCCGCGAAACGAGATAAATCATCGAGTCGCGTAGCTGTCGATCGCGATTCCGCAATTTTCTTCCTGTCACCGATGCCTGTCTAAGAGCGTTTATATCGTAGGATCTCAATGAATCACTCGTGAATATCTGGCAGCGTTTTCACAGAGTCTGTCGCTCCTCCCACTTATCGACTTCTAAACGATCGTCTTCGACAGTTGAATTAATGCTGCCAGCGGCTGTCGCTCAATAAATTGCCATAACAAATATCGTCGACGTGCGATTGTTGCTTTCGATTGCGTTCGAGGGAGAAGCCAAGAAAATTAACGATCCTGAGTCGTCGTGAAGAACTCGGAGGAAAGCAATAGCATCATCTGACTTGGCTGTAAAAATGTTGGAAAGAAAGCAGAAAGAAGAAATCACGTGGAGACGGCAACAGTGGCAGCAATTCCTTTAACGATTCCTTGGGATGTTTCTTGGAGGGATAAGAAAGTCGAGGAACGAAATTTAGGAGTAGGTAGGGCGGTGCGTCGATGCTAAACAAGAGAAAAATGTCTTGCGATCGTACAATCCTCCGATTTGAACGAAAAATCGCTCGTTCCACATTCGACCGACGGTATTTTTAAGTTGGTTCAATGGAAGACGGCGTTTAACCGCGCTGTCACGTTTTAATGGGGTCTCGTGCGTGCCACTGGCTCGGAAGATCGAAAACTTCAAAGCGGTCGTAATCCTAACGCATATCCAAGAATATCAAACAGCATCGTGAAATTGTTTATGCGAACGGCCAGAGAAGCGGGAAGCAAAATAGTTCCGACTGTAAACGCGTTACGCGCTTTGAAAGGCTATTACACATTCCTCTTGTTTCTGCCTCTGAGAATGGTCCTTCGCGCGCTATGATTGTATTTCCTTGAGGAAACGAATTGTATTTCTCTATGTTTTCCGAAAATCATGTTTCTCATATTGGACCTTCTTTATTACAGGGTTGGACAGAAATTTATTCAGATAACACATAATGGATAAAGAGCATCTAATAAAAATATTTTTGAATAAGGATTTAATTGAATGAAAATTTAATTCTATACAAATTTACTCACATAAATATGTATGGAGTTAGATATTTATTCTCATGAATATTCATTTATTATTTATTTTTGTTATTCTTATCACTCGAATTAAAATATAATACTGTTCCAAAAAATTAATAAAATAGCTTCTTTTTTGTGTTTTTTGTAGGTTGAAAAAATAGTTGCAGTTTTTCATTTAGACAATAGCTTGAAGTATATTTTATGTATATGTGTGCAAAATTTCAAATCAATCCACCCAGTAGTTTCTGAGAAAACCGTGTTCAAAGTTTGACATGCAAGTATATTCAATACTGTACGTTTTTGTTTTTATTTTGCTTTTAGTTTTTATATTGTAAGAATTTTACCATAATATTTTAAAACATATTTTCAAGACAATAAGCAGTTTTTACGGGGAACACTGAAAAACCTCTGTAATTTTTAATTCATAACAATGAATCATACTCTTAATATGAGTTCCATCTTAATTCTTCAATAGAGACTGATTTATTATATTATTTTTCAAAATAATACAATTACTAGTTCATTTATGTTTCTATCTTCTATTTGAGGTAACTCGTATGCTTACCTACAGCCTAAGATCATGTGGCGACTAAAACTATCTAATTTTTAAAACTTTGTAAGTCAGAAGTCGTTTTCCAGAAATTAAAAAGGAAAACTTATACAATGTATAAAAACTAATTGTATGCAAAATATTGAAGTAACCAAATGTAGTAAAAAATAAAATAATATATTTCGTACTAAAATAAAAATAATGCATTTTGGAATTAAAAAAAAAGATAAAGAAAATTTATAAGTAGTGTTTCTCTATGCATGGCAATGCTGAGATTAAGGGGAATGACTTCAAATTTTCAAACAAATAAGGCAATCAGAAAACAAACAGACAATTGGAAAGAAGACACTATAAATTTCACGATTCGATCGTATATAGATTGGTGCAAGCGTTTACATTCAATCTTTGCCGAACAATTTCCTGTGCGCACTTTTTGTCTCAGTCTTCCAATTCGACACAAGTCTCCTGAGAGAAATAGAAGGGTCTGGCAAGGTCGGCTATTCGTGTCAATTAATGGTTCCCCTTTTTCGTCCCTGGGCCAAGCAGTCCACGTGTACCCATCGATTTCCTCGGCTCTTAGAAAAATACCCTGACTAAATGAATTCTATAGCTGTGATACACGTCGATACACTCATCAAACACCATAAGTTACACCATATTAATTCCCCGATAATAATTATATAATTTGTAGTTTTTTTCACTTTTCTTATTTTACTTTTTCCCAAATGATTTTATATTCCTTCACAACAAGAACAGTTCGCATTCATCAGCACAATGATATCTTCTTCCACGTGCACGGAAACCGATACGTGAAACTTACGACTGCTGAAATGACAGCGAGAGAAATTCTGGGTGTCACGGAGAGGTCGAGCTTCGACCTCGAGGGGCTGAACGCCGGCGTCGGTACTGTCGTAAGAACGTTTCATCGTTGGTGGTCGACGTCCCGACGCTCCTACCAAGGCGTCGTGGTCTAATTCCGACGCGCTTCTTTGCGTCGAACACCGCGACGCTGTTTGACGCGCGGGCGATCCTCTAGGAATCGTAAACAACCGTGTTTACGCACGTGCTCCCGTCCTTTGTTACCGACGAACTGCGACACAGACGACAACTTCTACTGTTTTCGATTTCTAAAACAGCTCCGGCACGTACAGTTCCGTTTTACTGGACAATAATCGCTTTTTCGACTGCGCGTCGTGGCCACGTGAGTAGTCGCTGATTGGCCTGTTCGTCGCGCCTTCGCTTGGCGCAGAATTTCAATTAGGGTTATATTATTATGTTGGTGGAAAATAGAGTGGGGCGGAATTTCGTTCGAATAGTAGGTGATAAATAAATAGTAATTGAATATCCCATCCAGTAATACTTTACGAGAATGAGAATTCATTCGGATAAACATTTATGTGAATAACTTTAAATAGATTACACGAATAAATGTAAAAGATAATTTAGTAGAAATAGTAAACAATTATTAATGAGATGCAGCATTCCAATGAGTTTATTTGAATACTTACTTCAGATAAATATGTAACTACATATTTTAATAACACTCAATTCTGATGAAAACGTCTTTTCATCCCTTGACAAGTGACCAGTAGTAGGTTGGTGCATATAAAATGGTATTTTTTTAGTGTTCAATTGTAAATTGATAAAATACATGAAATTCTATTTAATCAGTGATTGTTACAAGTCTCTAAATATGAATAAAATTCGAAATAACGTTATTCGTATCTCAGTACCGTAAAAAGGGGTGAATAGAAACAAAACTTTAGATCAAAATAATTCAGTCCCTAAACATTATTGTTATATAAACGTCATAGATATGATAAATATTATCCATGATTTAATAATATCTGACATTTATCAAATAATAGTAATCAATGAATTATTTTTTATAACCTAAAAATGTCGTTTTTCGAGTTTCAATTTAAAATAAGTGCTTTAAAAGTTAAACATGGTATAAATTTAACGTTTACAAAACGTTTTATGCGAATTTCATTAGTAAAAATAATAATAATAATAATATAATAATAATAATAATAATAATAATATAAACGTCATAGATATGATAAATATTATCCATGACATTTATCAAATAATAGTAATCAATGAATTATTTTTCATAACCTAAAAATGCCGTTTTTCGAGTTTCAATTTAAAATAAGTGCTTTAAAAGTTTAACGTAAAAATTTAACGTTTACAAAATGTTTTATGCGAATTTCATTAGTAAAAATAATAATAATAACAATATGTAGTAAGTGGCCAAGGATAGAGGAGATCGGTTGAAGAAAACACGTGAGATAACCTAAAAGTACTTAACTTTATTCACTGCCTGCGACACGTGAAACGAACTGCGTAGCTGCAGGCGTCTGCCGATCGCAACGCCCTCTTCTCGATCTACCGAGCCTACGCTACCTTCCGTAATTACGCTAGTCGACTATATAATAATAATAATAATAATAATAATGATGATGTTGATATCCACATTGAGGTTATACAGGTTATACAGGTACTTGGGGGTTCTGCAAGACAACACTATTCGTAGCAAACCCCTCAGAGCTTCTTCTGAAATTCGGCGGGAAATAAGGTACATGCGATAAATACGTATGCGGTGCCCTTGCTGCATTCGGGGTCGTCCGATTTAGCGACACGAATCTCGATTCGCTGAATCGGACAATCAGGACTACCATAACGAGATTCCGAATGCATCATCCGAAATCTGCAGTGGAGAGGATGACTGTGACTCGACCTGTCAGTGGCGGAAGAGTTGCAGACGTTGCCAATTAACACCATCGGCAAGTCCAGTGCCTACGCACGTATTTTTTCCAGCGCGTCGAAGCGAGCTCCCTTCATAAGGTCGTTTGTAATGCGGACGCCGCGCCGGTCTGTCGCCTCTAAACCTAAGAGACCGTAATTGGAATCATTTGGATCGGGAGGCGACAGATACGGAGAAGCTCGACTCCTGGGAGCGGAAGGCGGTTCATGGTAAGCATGTAAATTGCCTTCTGCAGCCGGGAGTCGATCTTCATGCCTCCAATGTATGGCTTGCGTGGGGCAACTTGTTCTCGGACACGGAAGGATTCATGTATGACATGCAGAACAATGTGGCCGACACCCGCAATTACAAGAAATATATTTTTATGGAGCGGGTGGAGAACGAACGGTGCAGGATCTGTGATCAAGCCTCGGAAACCATCGACCACACATCAGAACATCTTGTTCTGTGATGGCCCCGAGAGAGTAAACCGATCGGCATAATGCTGTATGCAAGCTAGTTCACAAAAATCTTGCATACAAGCATAGCCTGGTCCAAAAGGTGAAGCCGGTGTACCAGCATAGACCGGAAAACGTCCTCGAAAACGATAGTTTCCGACTATACTGGGATAGACAGATCTTAACGGACCGAACGGTGCCGACCAATCGGCCGGATGTGCTCCTCGTTGACAGGATACAGAAGAAGGCGTACATTATTGATGTTGCTACCATAGCAGCAACATTCAACGAAAGTACGCTGAGAAGGTAGACAAGTATGCACCTCTGGCTCAGGAGATTAGAGAAATCTGGCGATTGGCCGAAGCACATATTTCTCCTGTTATCCTGTCGGCCATCCATGTGATCCCTACGTCTCTGTGCGCCTTGCTTGACAAGCTCGGCCTCAAGCATCAGCTGATGGCGGTAATGCAGAACTATGCTCTTCTGCATATCTGCGCACTGGTGAGTAGGACGCTGAACATTCCATCCGATTAATAAGCAACAGTTTCACCATTCCACAAAGCAATAGTACAACAATAGCCTGGTTACAGTAAAGGTCCTGGGACTTGATCCTTAGTCCGCCCAGTAAGGCTTCACCCAAAGCTCTACTTCCGGCTCTGTGAATGAGCAAGTAATAATAATAACGTCTTTATTGCACATAGTAAGAAAAAGTGTGCAAACTAGAAAGAAAGAAAACAAAAGAGCAAAGCGTAATGGGTGAGAAAAATCATAGGTTCTAGAAATAAAAAATTCATTTACTGCTATTTGTATCTCTTTCACTACAATTGCACCAAACAGTTCTTGTCATTGCAGAACAGAGTTTCAAAACTTAAACCACATTATATGGCAATGTACAGAATACGAATCCAAGCGCGAAACAATGCTACAATCTTTATACAAATTAAAGTACGACCCACCATATAACGTAAATATGTTTCAAGTGAACCGAACATTCCAGCGCTAAAAATTATTCATAGTTTTTTGAAGAACTGTAACATTAAAATATAAAGCATTGAACAATTTTGTTTACACTACTCTGCTACATCACTAAGTAAATGTACACCACTATTGTTATGCTATTGTATGCTATATAAACCATAAAAGATTTCCGGCAAATAAATAAATAAATGAATAGTTGATTATTGATTTATAATATTTAGAACTGTTTGAAAAAGAATTCGAAACTCGTCAACCTGCCGTCGTTGCCACCAGGCGGCAACATCTCCCGCGTCGATTGAGTGGATCGACAGCGCTCATAGATATAGGAATAAGGGGATGGAGTGATTGTTGCGGGGGGTGAAGCAACTTCCGGAGAACGAAGAACTGCGGTCACGTAGTACTTTTGGTGCCTCATTCGCGATTGGTTGTGCTTGCGCAAGCGCAATATGGGAAACGCTGCGCACTGCATAGCATCCCCGCGTAGGAATATTGTAGCAATGTTCCTGAATGTCACTAGAATTATCCGTGTAATATTCCTGTAATGTTTCCGCAACTTACAAAAAAGTGGACATAGGAATATTGCAGGAATATTTCTGTAACATTGGGAACATTGCACAAGCTTAAAATGCTTATACAATGTTCCTGCAATATTCCTTGATGTCCGGGCAGCGCCCATTATTAAATATTAAAAATTGTATTTGTAAATTTAATATTTTATCGTCACTAACAAACAGTTCATATGGCAAGCGCCTGAGGCTCGTCGAGCAGTACGGCCGTCGCGGGAAGTGAGACGCACAGCGAGAGAACGGAGGACTCGCCTTCAAGAATCGGTCGAGGAGTTATACACATACACATGTTGATTCCATACATTTGAAATTTTGCGTAAGAATACGACATTTCATATGTACCAGCCTAATAAAACACATCGAATTCATCAATATCATTTACATGATATCATTTAAACAAATAACGTTATAATTTCTCAAAATGTCATATTTCCATTAACAAACCCACTCCAGTTACATAAATGTTTGCAGGTACAGTATTTTCTTGATACCAGCCCATCGAAAGCACGCGCTACGAGCCCCCTGTTTATCCCCACTATTTCCCCTCCACGGGAAGGGGGAGTCCCCCTTCTTGGAACCATCGAAGCGGTTGACATGTATCAGGTTACACGCGGTAGCCGGCGCGGCGCTCGGTTGCCGCGAGGTATCGAATATCCGTGTCAGGCAATACTAATACGACGATAGAAAAATCGCAATTTTCATCGGATCTTGACGAATGTGACACCAATCGATTCCTTATGCTTTCCCGATGAAGAAAAAACCAAACACGATATAAATCGAGTTATAATTGAAAACTTGATTTACGCATAAAATGCTAATTTCGTTAAGAATAGGCCGATTTATATGAAATTTGTTTTTTTTTAATCAGGAGAATGCCAGGAATCCAATAGTGTCACTTTTTTAACGCTACAGTAAAAAAATTAGAGTCGCTAAACAGTCAGTAGAAAAACGATGACTCATCAGTCCAGTGCCCTCGAGACGGCGAGTTCTCGCTCGCCTCGAGCATCACTCCCTCTTTCTCTTTCGCGCGCTGTTTCTTTCTACGTTCCGAACGCTAGAAAAAAAGGTGTCTCCTACTGAATACGAGCCTCCGTCCGGTCCCGATGGACGCGGGCTGGTATCGAGAAAATACTGTAATTCTTTAATGAAATTTATGATCCAATAAATTGGAAGTTCATGCAGGGATTCGTTTTTTTTTGTGATTGAAAAAGACCGTTGTAATTAATGCGACAAGGTATTAGGAAACCTTGAAAATGTTGAAACGCAATTAAAGATCGACGGATATATCAACGAATAAGAAGTATTATCCTTTTTGTTGTGCCTATGCGATTAACGTGAACATAATACTCATAATACCCGTGCTGCGGCCCCAATGAGAAATTCAATCTAATGATTAATATAACTTTCAAATTGTTTGGAACCTGTATTGTTGTACTTTATTGTTCCCTGATCTCTCGAGTCGAGCCAAATTGTTTTGACAAGAAAGCTGTAACTTATTGATTGTATCAGGTTTCTTAAGAAGGGGGAAATAATTTTCCTAAAAAATTATTCTTAAATGGGAAATATAAGATTTCCTCCAAATCCTTATAAAACAAGAGAAGTACCTTTTTTTTAAGGGCTTCCATATCTTACAGCCTTTAATCTCAAATATAATGTATCAGATATGGGAAAAACTAACATTTTTAATGAATTAATAATGTTTTACCGTAGAAAGATGCAATACTTCTGCACGACACCGTTATATTTACACACATCACAGAGATTGCTTGTTGAAAAATTCAAGTCACAGTTATCGGAATATCCTCCCTACACTCGAAACTTTTCACCTTACGATTTTCCTTCGTTCGATCTCATGAAAAAGGCCGTTTCGAAGTGACGATAACATTTTGCTGGAGAAATCCAACATGCGATGTAACAATGGTTATCGGATGTAGAATAGAAATTTGTCGAAAAAGATATAGAAAATCTCCTGTCATTACGACGAATGATTATATTAATTTAGCGATAACATAAAAAAGTTACTCTTGCATCGTACTTCAAAATAAATGACAGAACAGCTCTAAATGAACAATAATTTTCTTTTAATATGAGTGTAACTAACATTGCCTCGTGCAATGGACACAGTAAATCATATTCTCAATTGTTGCAAGGTAATTTGATTTACTCATATACATAAAATAAATGTGTGAATGCTTTATAAGCTTTTGTCATAAATGAGACCCATACACGTATGCATCTTTAATTTAAATTAATATATTTCAGTAACAGTAACAGTGTTATGCAAGTTATATATGCAAGTTAGTCCTGACATTCTCCTGAATAAAATGAGATCGAATCCTGTAGTCATTCAGTAGTCGTTCTTGATTATACCAGGACAAAATGTGACAGAAATATGTTTCACCACTTTTGTCAAGAATATATCGTATGCAGAAAAATTTCACAATGTCCAACGCGATTCTTTTCATTTTACTGTATGCTTCATGAAGCTGGTGTAAGTAGTTGTAGATTAAATAATTGTAGTTAGAAGAACGTCTCCTTATCGCACAGCAAGTTTTGACGCCATTTAACCAGTAACTCGCTTGCGTTTGTAGTTGATATTATATTAAATATAGAAATTCCTCTTGCTGAAGATAAGTGATAAGTGAACAGAAGAATTGAGATGTCATTATTGCAATTGGAGCAAAGATCGTAAAAAGTTGCAACGAGTGCATCTTTTGAATGGTGCCACTTTTTTGAGATCATCGTCCCTTAATTTGTAGGCACTGCAGTCACTTTATTGTTCACTGAACCATCTCTTTTCAAAGATGGACATCTCTTTCCCTCAAATTCTATATACAGGGTGGGGCAATAACTATTAGCACCTCAGATATCTCGGAAACTATAAGTTTCACGGAAATATTTGCTGAAATAAAATTGCACAGTACGAAGGGGGCCATCCGGTGGCGATAATAGTTTTTTTGCAGGTGGAGGTACTTCGGACATTTGAAGGTCACCTCCATTTTTTTAAATGGATCGGTATGTTTTTTCTTCCGTATTATGATAGGGGATCTTAAAACGAGTTCAACGACCTATTACATAAGGTCATTGAAGGTCATAAAAAGTAGAGAAAGGCGATAATACTTACGGTTTTGGTAGTAAATGAATGAGGTTAAAGCAGATGTTCAAACTGCGATCCATCCTCTATGACACAGAGCTCCGCTCTATTGACTTTTTTACATAAAAAGCACTTTTTGAAATTTCAGAATATGCGAACAAGTAGTCAACCGAGTACTCATAAATTTTTGTCTGAAACATTTTTTAATTGCACTACCGGAAATGCCTAAAAGACAGTGGCATAGCTTAACGGGAACACCCTGTATATTAAAATAATTTGTTCTAAGTCATCGGCAGAACGTTGTTGCTTTTGAACTTATTTATTGTTTATGACTTCCAAAAATTGTGCTATAAGTTCCAATAAACGTTAAGGAACACTTCGATTTGTTTCCTCATGCTTTTTATTCATTATATTCATTATATTAACACGGTTCGAAAGGCCTTGTTTAATATGATTCAGGACTGATAGAAACCAGCAATTATCAGCATTATAAATATCCTCAGACAATGAAGATGTCGCAACTTTGGAGACTGATATCCGGCAAGATTGTCTTCGCTAATTAGAAATTTCACTGGAAATCTACGCACTAGTCTGATTAACCGACCGCTTAATTAAACTCCGCACTGAGAAAATGGCAGTCTCTCGGTTCCGTGACGTACGAGTGCATGGTATATCAGCGGTTATTTATCATTTGCTTGACATATGCATCTACTTGACACGTTAGCAGTTATTCCATTTAACAGCTTTTCTCGAAATTTATTTCAGTTTATACGGGATTTTACATGGATACAATTTGAATGAAAAGCTGATTGCTTTTCATGATTGAAAGCCATTCACTACTTAAGTATGTGCGACTGAATGAAAGAAGCTCCTTTTACTTTTGAACCGTAGCGAGTTTCAACTTTCTTTAACTAGTAATTTACGATCGCTGAATTAAATTGCAAGATTCACAGTTTAATTACAATCATAAATAAATATTTATTTAATATTTGTCGAATAACTGTCTCCCAAGTATTTCTTAAAATGGAATATTGCCAGTGATATTCAAGTGGATTAAATGATCAGCAGCCGGCAGTAACACTTTGTCAAGCTTATCAGGTCGGTCGGCTTAATCAAATGGAATGCATTATAGCCGAGAGGAACCGCAGTTTCTGCACTTCATTTGCAAACACGAAAACCGCGAAACGGCATTGATAATGTCGTCACGCTGATTTCTGGTATGATTTACAAATTGTCTGGCCGCAACCGTGTCCACCGCGATTGTTCATATAATCGTTGACTTTGTGACGCGCAGTTGCATTAATCGGCGGAAAATAGCGTGTGAAATAGGAGCGTGCTTCCATCATGTTGATTTTACAAACGAAACTGGTTCAACAAAGCCGCGGTAAATTGCTGATTTTCCCTTTGTGCCGCAATGAATCGCTCCGTTTCATTTCTCCGTTGCATACTCCCAATTATTCAAAAATCTGCCATTTTTTAAACAATGCATTCTTCTTTGCATGCTTCCTAAGACTGGAAGATAACAGTTGGCCGGGTGAGCTCAGATAAAGCTTTCCATTTATATTCTGAACTGCATAAACCACTTCCGTCCTGTTCATTACAGAGATGACGAAATAAAGGGACAGACAGAGGAAGTCGGAATTCTGGAGGCTCGGTACAGTTTACCTTTGATGCAAAGTGTATTAATTTCTGTTTTTGTTATTTCTTTTGTATGCGTAATTATGAGAAAGTTCTTAGTAAATAGAAATGGGAATGGAAAGTCATTAATTAAAATCTCGTTTAATGAAATTTACTATCCAGTGCGGCTAGTCAAAAAAGGGTTTCAGATCGATAAGGGGATATCGATAAATGTTAAATTACCGACGAACCTTGGGGATTTGTAGCGACATAGGGATTGCAAAGGTTGAACTGGTTGGTAAAGTAGGAATGTGTCTGGTAAAGATGCAGAAGTACAGGAATCTGTAAGATCTCTGTTTTGTCAGTTGTGATTACTAGTGGGTGAATCGATCAAATTTAACGTGTTTCGTTCAATATTTTTTATACTACAGGAATCTTTATAATGTTTAATAGATATCAAATTAATTCACAGAAATCGCAACAAAGATTAAAATTGTTAGTGATATTCTAGTAGGTTTTATTCAGATTTTAAATTTATTTAAAAAAGTGTTGGATCATCAATTAATTTACACACGACATTATCTATAAATTTACGAACCTGCACTTCGCCTACGTGGTCTGGAACCTCAGGACTGGCCGAACTGCGACCATAAATGTTCGACAGAGTCTGGTTGACCGGGAAATCTGGACCACCCTGCAATGATCATACGAACTGAAGACATCTTAATGCGTCCTGACAGTTGGGAAACAATAAGTGCTCCCGGTAAATTCTGCGTTTCTTATTAAATTGTACCGATTATTATCTAAAGTATCGTAAGTTTGATCGTTGTCTGACCAGCGATTGACATTATCTACTGGGAGCCATAGCATTCCAAAATATTCAATGCATGAAAAGTAAACTCTCGAAATAACTTTCGGTTTGACAGGGTCGTAAGTCCGTCGAGTAAACGAGGGAAAGATTTAATTTCCGGATCAATTAGCCATTAAGCCCCGAACTCGATCTCTGGTCGCAATTTAAACTTCGAGACCGACTCCTTGTTTCTCCTATCTTTGTCGCGTTTGCCTCTCGTTCGATTTCTCTTTCTTCCGGATAGCCCGTGCGCACCGGAAGTGTACAACCGGGTTGGCTAGAAGGCGTGAAAATAAATAGAGTGCCAGTTGAGACGCAAAGTCAATTATTGTTCGGGAAGGGTCGCCGGCAGAAGTTTCGCAAAGGGTGAGGGGGAGTGGGTAGAGGAGCGGGCGAGCGCGCGCATTGCAACCACGTTAAACGAACCAAACGGAATTATTCATGACGAACTTTCGATGCGCAGGTGTGTTTAACATCCCGTGCCACTTTTCCTCGAGCCAGCCTACGTTGCGCTCTTTATTAAATATGCACTATCGCCGCTATCGTCGTCGGTCGACGCGTTTGTTCCTCCCTCTGCACACACCGAAGCCGTTGTCGTCACTCCATTACTCTCGCGTTACCAGCGAACGTGCAAAGAATTTCTCCACCTCGTTCCATTGCGACGGGGAAAACAACGCGAATTTTTTCCCCCGTTCGCCTTTCGATCGCTTGCTTCTTGTTCAATTTTATCAGCGTCACTTCTCTTTCGGTGAGAATGCATTAAGTATACTGTCAAAGAGAAGAAGAGATATTTCCAGAAACTCCCTAAAGTTTGTTAATTTTGTTATCGCACTAAAAAGGATGTCCCGGTAGTTTAATGGAAATACTGGTATTTCTGTATTTAAAGTATTGGTTTAATGAATGGATTAGTTAATTTCAGATTAAGGTGTTGAACTCATTTCGAGACACAATTAATTTAAATGATTGAGGTCCATGCCTAGTCTAAATTTGTGTTGATAATCTTAGATGTCAGTGGAAGTGATTGATGTATTGGTCATGTTTATACTACATACTTTGACGTGTCAATATTTTATGGATGAGCTGTCCGATTTGTCTGATGGACAGATATGTATCTTGTTCACCAAGAAGTGGAAAGTTTGAAAAAATTCAGATGCAGAATGAAAACTTGAATATATATATATTAAAATTATCGATATAAAATTATCGATCATTTTATTAATAAAACCTAATTTTTTTATAAAATGGGCAATTTGCCTATTTATAGTGAATTACAACAATTTTTGGATACTAGTATGAAGCAGCAGTAATTCTTTGTAATATATTAAAGTGTAACATGCAGATGTCGAAAAGTAAAAAATTTGTTGCATAATACATATTGTTGTTTAAATATATATTAAAAGAAATGTCAAAAGAAAGTGAATTTTTGTATCGCACAAATATTTGTATAGTTTATAAAAAGTTAATAGATCTAATATAACAATTTTTTATAAAAATTTAGTAATCGATTCTGGTGTTCAGCAACATATTTAGAGAAGTTTAACATGTTAAAAATTATTTTTTGTTAATAATCGACGGTGTTTTACTACTCCATTAGATAAAATCACTTTTTTATAGTGTTTAGTGTTGTTTATTTACGATTTTAAGGTCCAGTTCTTTCAAAAAGGACGATCATAACTCTGTCAAGAACTTATTATTGTAGTTTGATAACTAACACTTGTAAGGCATCAAAATATTTTTAGAAATTAAAAATGTGTTTTTCTTTTGTTTATTTTTTATGTGTTACTGTTAGAGAATAGATCAGAAGATTTTTAATTTTTTTAGATACCCACATGCATTGTTCTAAAGGTGTATGGCATATGGTACAATACTGCAATAAAATATATAAATGTCAAAACTACAAAACTTCTTGATTTATTATATGTATATTAAAAGATAAATATAGAAATATAAGAAAAATATATTCTTCATCTGCGAGAATATTCATATACATTGCAAATTTTTGTTACCAAACTAAAATAACAAGTTCTCTACAGAGGTATGATCACCCGTCTGAAAAGGACTGAACCTTAAAATTTTTAAAAGAGTAACTATAGATTTCTGCTGCAGAAAATTGATAAATTTTAACAGAGTGGCAAAATATAAGGTCGATTATTGATAAAAAATAATTTTTAACATATTAAGTTCCTTAACACATGCTACTAAACAATAGAGGTATTGAACTTTAAGACCCTACACGCACTAGCGACAATTTGTGGCTGTTGCTCGCATGTGAAAAGAGCATTAATTTATATTGAAATGCGCGTATTTGGTGACAGGATTGCACTACGACTTTTTTGGTTCAGAGGTCTAGCAACTGGTAAACGACTAATCTGTCTTCCTGCTGTCGCCGGTCTAATAAAATAATGAACATACATTCATTAGCAACAAAATTGTCGTGCCATCTATAATATATGCGCATTTATATAATAGAGCGTTATAATATGGTGTTGTAAAAGAAGGAAATTGAATTTTTACTAGACGAAGTATAAAAACGGCCAATTTTACACTAGAAAGATGTAGTTAAAACTAAAAAATCGTAAGAGAAACATAAAAACTTGATCTTTACTGTCTGAAGAAAAAAGAGCACGATTAAGAAGATAGTAGATCATTGCTAGATCCTCTAACTTTATAGTTGTTAGATAGTTCCACTACGTTTATAAAGTCTCCGAACATTATTGTGACTTTTAAATTCACGTTCTTTTGATATTTCCTTTAATATTTATACAATGATATGGATTAAGTGACAAATTTTTTTCTTTCTGACATCTTGATACTACAGTTTGTGATGCATTACTTATATTTATTCCAAATACAAAGTATAAAAGTTAAAGGTATTCAACTGTATGAATATTTTTATATGTTACGGTATAGGCAAATACGTGTACTTCGATTTTCAGGCAAATCATAACGTGCTGGATTATGCAGAAATCGTAAAACAATAAAATACATATATTATAAAATATACAGCACAAATAGTATTTTTTATAGAACGGTGTATATTTTGTTCGATAATGAAAATTAAACAGCCATGGAAATCGTAATGCATATACCTCTACGTACTATTCTTCTGCATTAAAACACAAATAAAATGATAAAATGAGCAAACAAACTAATTGTAAAAAATAGAATGGAAGATACGTATTTATTCATCGAACAATTTATTCGATAATGAAAATTAAATAACCATACAAATTGTAATGCACACACATTATGTATGATATGTATCACTTTTCTGCGTTAACAATTAGAATATGAATAAAGAAGCTAGGATACATGACAAGTACATCAATCATCATCTACTGAGATTATATTTATACAAAACGACCTTTGATCTAACCGTGGCTACAATTGTTAAAACTAATAATTAGACTGCGGATGTTTATGCAAAATTTATATGTCGAAATATGCAAAATATATGCAAAATTAATGCAAAATATATTCAGGAATATGAAAAATATATGCAAAAAATATGAAAACTGTATGCAAATTGTTTTATTATTTGCACTATTTACTACTTACTACTGCTGTTACTACTACTACTACTGTACTTACTACTATTTACTGTAATTTGCATTACAATATGTTACGATTATTTTTTCCATATTTTGAACTGTTAATTGGTGCCTTTTATCAGATACAATTAATTTGTAGGCGGAAAATATTCTTTTAACATCACAGGATGTGATAGGAGCATGCGTATACTTTTTCCATAGCAGTAAGTGTATGCTGTTTTAGCTGTGATTTTCGTTCACAATTCATCTACACAAAAAGAATAGTAGAGGACGACATACAATTAAATTCATATTTATAATTTAAAATACTAATTTTCATGCATGTTCCTGATACTTGAACACATATCTCTTTATTACAAGCCTCACAAGCAACTGTATTATCATTGATGTTGAAATGATTATTTCCGATTTCAGAATCCCACTTTTTTTATCATTACGCGTTTCTTACTTACTTTTGGCATTATGAATTTCTTACTCACAATTAATGAAGCACGAGTAATATTTCTATCTTCACGTTACACCAGGAATGTTACACCACAACTGACTGACTACGGTATATTTACTTAAAAGTGTTTACATATCTCAGGACATTCGAATGAATAGTTCGTATGAAGCATTCATATCGTATTACACGAGAATGGGGAAGTAAACTAAAACACAGTAGTACATATTTGTTGTCAATAACAAGGGCGACTGTAATTAGTATGATATAATTATGATTGCGATATTTCTAACGTTTGTTTTTGATCAAGGGAATCTGGTCAATCGAATATATACGAAATATGCAGAAATGAGACAAATATATGCAAAAGATATGCAATATACAAAACATATATAATATGCAAAATATGCAAAAACGAAATTATATTTTTTAAATCCTCTAATGATAAAACCACTTTCTGTCCAAGTCCTATAACATTATCTCTTTCCTATAAATATATGCATTTGCATAAACATCCGCAGTCTACTAATAATATACATCACTATGTAGTAAACTGAATGTACAAAGAGTGCACAAGAATTTCAGATGAAACTGCATATTGTATGAGTGGAATTAAAAGAAAATTCAGTCGAGATCCAAGGAGCTAGTACAGAACCTTGTTCTCGGTGCTATCGAGAAGAGGGGATCACCGGAAGACTAAAGCTGCAGGAATCGATTTATCGCGTCGGGAAAGGGAATGTAAACGGAAGACCACTTTGTGCCCGCGGCTGTCGTTCGAGGAAAACGGTTAAACGTTCGAGACGTGGAAATGCGGGGTACGTGTTTGACAAGCGCCGTGCCGGGTTGGGTTTAGAAAGAACGATGTTGTCGTCATCCATGGGAAAAAGCACGATTCACGCGCCCGACATATTTTGGTTTTACAGGGGCAACCGTCAGAAAATATACGTGACAGCAATATATTTGAATCGCGCTTAACGGCGCGTGTAAATTGAAAGAAAATACGACGCAAGCCGTGGCGAAATGAGTTCCGGTGCCGGCTACTTTTTCATCGTGCGGTTTACGAAATATTATGTCAATTTCTCAACGGAGCAACTAGTTTCCCTGAGTCGAAATGTCGGACGGAGGAGCAACGTGATATTTGCACAGCGAGTTCCGCGGGACGGATGTTTACATTTTGATGTAATTAAAACTTACAATTCGTCGCGGCACCGTTTCATGTCACGGTTAATAACGGTTGAGGGTAATTATTGAGAGTCGTTTTTCCTTCTTTCTTTTTTCGCCGTTCCGCCGGTATCATCTTCTCACTGCGATCGTTTTTCATTTCACGAGAAAGACTTTCGCCCAAACAGATCCGCCCTCTCGATTTCACTGATTATTTCTGGCGAGATCCTACAAAGGGTTTTTCTCTTCGTTCCGCACGCGTGCTTCACGTGTCTGTGTGTCCGTACACGTGTCTGCACATACGTACATATATAGATATATAGCCGGATAGAATAGACGGATTCGAAACCCACTTGTGCGTCGAGTTCGTTTATCTAAAAATGAGACGGTGCCTCGAGTCTTCGGTAAACGTTCCGCGCTACGTGCTCCTCTCTGTGCGCGCTTCAAATCTCGAGATCGAGGAACCTTCTCAGTTGCATCGAAATGAAGGCAACGCTGGCCAGGAAACTTTCACCAAGTACATTTCGGGGCGAGCTCCCGCAGAAAACAATACGCTCATTCCTCCCTTAAACTCCGATCGAGACGCAGCTTGTCCTCGAACCCACCCCGCCCCACACGGACTAAATTCAGTTTTTTAAATATTTTTTTTTCATACAGTTCAATACGAATTTTAGTAGAAAAATCCTTGGAATCCATAATGCTAAAAAGGTTTTCTTCTCTAAGTCACATTTTTTGTGTAAAATCTTAATTGAAACTTGGCATTAATGGAAAACAGAAAACAGACGAACTTTCGACACATAGGAAAGTTACTAAATAACCCCACAATGCTTGAAAATTTGGTATATTTACCATGTTTACCACAAACAGAAAGGTCTAAAGTATCAATTTAATATATGGTTATTATTTATTTAATAAAAATTAGAAGATATAAATGAAGGTTAAGATCGTAGTGTATATTTTACGTTTTTATTTCTTTCTACTACCAAATACAATATTTCCGAATCTTTCCGAACCGTTCCTTTTTTATTCAGAGTGTTAATAAGGATGTAATAAATAAGTTTTCGAAGGAATTACGTGCGACCATGCGCGCTTTTGACAGTAACTCGATGTTGAACTGTAGGTAGTAGCACAATTCTAAGTAACTTTTTCTGGAAGTTATAGCATAGTGCACTTGACCATTTAGTATTGTTAAATCTGGCTATGCTTTGTTATATTGTTTAGTTGATTAAGTATTTTGTTTCTTCTATAATTTCGAATATAATAGGTTTGTAAAATTTTGTTGAAGACGGATGTGGGTTATTTGTAGGGCACTGTATGGATCAGATACAGATGGTCATCCCAATCGACATAATTATAAAAATTGTATTTGTAATTGTTGTGTCCGGATGAACCTGCACTACGCTACTCAGAAATCAATTTCCCAGATTAAAAGAGTCAACAGAACAAGAAAATCATAAATATATGAATAGGAAGAAAGGATAGGAAATAAGTTAGAAAAGCCAGATCGAAGGAATGGAAATAAATGGCTTGTTAGTATTGCAAACTTATAGGTTAAATAAAACAAGTAAAAATTCATTAGCTCTAAAGTTGAAATAAAGTATGTATAATTATTATTACTATTATTTTCTATAAAATTTTATAAAATAAACCGTCATTGAAAAAAAAATTGTTCAAAAAATCACTTTCCATTGAAATGATATAAAAATTTAATTTGTAAACTACATTTCTCTCTGAAATATGTAGGTATATATAATCAAAATATTTAAAAAAAGAATAATAAATTTAAAAAATGTTGAATCAACTTTTGTTTCGAAATCAAGGGTTCAGAATCTTTCTGTTTTTTCTTAAACCATTGAGGAAATTTTAAAAGTAATAGTACAACCTTTTAGTACATTTCATCTTCGACAAAATAAGCCAAAAATGACAAAAATCTGTTAAGAATTCACAGAAATATGGAATTTTGTCCTCGAAGACGTTACTTGGAACCACTGTGCGCCCGCTTTTCTCTCTTCTGAGTACGAATGTAAATTAATCTCGAACGTCACATCCATCCGTTCGGATAAATTATTACTATCGCGTAAAGATGATGTTTGTGCGATTGGTTTATAATGGAATAGCCCACCTTCAGTCGCACGCATCATTTGACCGTGATCCATTGATCGAAGCGGTCACATCTACGCAGTCAAAGGTGGAGTCAGTTGAAATGAATAGAGTATCCTTTTGGTCTTGTGTTTATTTAAGTGTCAACTGTGTTGCAGAATCGAGTATTGTTCAAATTGTTGTGAATAAATATTTATCCAAAGTACCCATTCGAAAAAATTCCTCTTACAATGGACATTACCCAATCCATACACACCGATTTTGATGCCCTTTCAGTGTAATATAGAACTCGAAAAAATATTTCACACGTATTTTTTTTTACCGGCAATCATCCATGTTGGAAGGGTAAAAATCGTTCTCGAAGTTGGGGATGAAAAACATATTTTATCGAATATCTCGGGAACTATTAGAGCTAGACCAATGATTCAAATTGCAATTTGTGCGTTTTTTAATAGTGATTTTTATAATATACACAGATTTAAAAATATTGTATTTGTGTAAAAAAATTAAGAATTTTTGAGCTATTTTTATCATTATTTGTACACGCCAATTATGTATATCTAGCCAAAAAATGCGGATAAACTAAAACTAAAAGTTCCAATTGGAACCAAAAAACCCAATTTGCCCGTATTTTTTGACTAGATATACAGGGTGTTTCATTTAACTTGAGACTCCCAAATATCTGGAGAACTAAGCATCGTACAAAAAAATGTTCCAAATAAACTTCCAATGATTTCGAAGGGGTTATTCACCTGTACAGAAAATATAAAACGTCATATTCTTGGACGAAAAAAAGTTTAATTTAGACAGCCCAGATGGTTTTAAGATTTATTGGCATGATTTATGCAAAACACGACATGTAACTATGAGTCGCAATTTTGGTGGCGGAATGGTTATGATTTGGTCTGCGTTTTGTTATACTGGGAAAGCACCAATATGCTGCATATCAACTAGGATGAATTTTAAAAACTATGTAGAGCTCCTGGAAGATGTTTTGATTCCGTTTATAGAGGAACGAGACTCAGGAGATATGATTTTCCAACAAGATAACGCGGCTATTCATAATTCTAATTTAACAAAACAATGGTTCGAAGGGAAAGATTTATTGCATTGGCTTGCTCGTTCACCGGATCTTAATCTCATTAAAAATCTTTGGGGAATACCAGCTTGCTGGGTATATGAAAACAGGAAACAATATTCCACATTTAAAGAACTAAAATGTAGTATAAAACAAGCGTGGGCTAGCATAGAAGATATGACAATACAAAAGTTAGTTTTAACCATGAATAATCGTATCTTTGAAATGATTCGCAGAAATGGTGGTAATACGAATTAGTAATATATCAAATATTTGGTTAAAATTGCGTGAATAACTGTAAATAAAGCAATGCATGTAGTGGAACTATGAAAATGTTACATATTTTTAAAAATAAGATTTCATATTTCCCGAATAATTGCTCTAATAAAGAAGAAAACTTCGAATAAGGAACCTTAAAGCTTTCTGTTGTCTTTATAATCAAAGTAATGTTACGATTGTACTCAGAACATGTTTAGTTTTTATAAATTGTTCGATATATCGAAGGAATAGTACATGGAATTATGGAAATTTCGCTGAATGTACTGCAATTGTGTCCACCAGTTTTTGTAATTTGTCGGTTGCTAAAGGTGATCACTTATCATTTGTTTTAACATACAACTGAACTTGATACTTCACGTTTCAATAAAAATGAGTTACCAACAGCGCCGGGTTCCTAGTTAAAACGAAAGTATTTTCCTTATTTATTTCGAGGTTTTCACAAATGATTTGCATACAATTTGACTTATTTAACAAGCCTGGCATCTTTCCCAACACGTTGGGGTGAAATGCTTAAATTGTGTTGGGGTAAGATGTCATACTAGCATAGATATTGCAACCTACTTATTTCAGTAAATAATGTGTATTTATAGTAAACAATGCGTACCTACGTAAGAAAGCAGTAACGATGAGGACGATTTTATTGCGTTAATTTCGTATTACAGCTAAAATGGTGTAGACAGTGATTCACAGAATATGTATATTGTTTGTAATGGGTGTTATGGCAATAAAAATGGACCTAAAGCAGATTGAATTTTCTGCATTATTTATGAAAAATGGTTACATGAGACCTTTTGCTAATATTTGCAGAAATTGTAGGGAATAAAAACTAAAATATAATTCTTTATTTCGTTTATATCGTTCTGAATGTTTGATTTGGGTAGAAATACCATCATAATGAAATTGAAATGCCTAATGAATAAGTTTTGTATATTGCAAATGTTTAGGATAAACATAAGATGCCAGATTATGTATCAGAAGAATTATCGTTTCTATGAGTTAACAATGAGTTTTTGTTGATTTAGTAGCATTTGTAGCGTATAATGTGTACAACAAATACAGTTTGTTAGTTTCATAGAAATATACATATCAATGCCATATCAAAATTTAATAAATCTGTAAACCCAATAGTTACCGTAAGCAAACTGTACTGTATTTATTTATAAATAATTTTGTATCTGCTGTATAAGCCGCATGCGGTTTGAAGCAATACATAAATAAATAAATAAATAAATAGAAATATACATATTAAACTCTTTACAAATTTAATAAAAAACTTTAGGTATCTTGCACCGAATTAGCTTATATAGCGTAGCATCTTTTCTGGATATTTGAAATAAATGCCGCACTATTTTAAAACAAGTCGATCAAAATGATGTCCTCAATGTTTATAAAATATAAAATAATATGTTTTACTAACAATACCTATTCTTAGAATTATGTTTCATTATGAAATTTAGATACAGTGTCCGTTTTTGAAAATATGCAGTACCAATACTGTATTATATTTCTGACATTACGCATGTAGATCATATCACAGTTACTGAAAATCAAACGCGCTTCACATATCTTCAAATTTTTACAAAATTGAAATTATGTGATAATTATTTATAAAATAACGCAAATAACTTCAGAACCATTAATATGTTTATTGTATTAGGATTTACATACATATTGTATTAGGATACATATCACTCTATTAATTGTAATTGTAACTTTACATTTCATTCAATAAAATTTCATAAAGATCCAAGGAGTACACACTACAGGGTCTCCTTGTAAGATAGTTTTGAAGAAGAAACAAGGAACGTACCATAAAGCGAGGAATGATTCGGTAGGAGTTGAATAGTCGGGTGCGGAATTCGGAAGTTAACGTTTACACTGCCAAGAGTTCGAGGAAACTACCCGCTGGTTAGGATTAACGTAGAAGTTGGATTCGACACTAATCGAATTACAACTGCAGTTGTTTCGCAAATTCCTCACATGTCTGCGGCCTCAATGACCGATTTAGTACGGTGATGGTGTTTTAATTCCAGAAGCGGCTTTGTAGATTCTCTTGTTGAACATGGACTATCACCCCTAGGATCACCCACAGTCGACGCTTGATACGTTTACTTAAGACAAGTAGTTGGCACGTTGGATTGCAAAAAAATTACTCATCCTCAAACAAAACTTTTTTTTAGCATTTGCTTCCCACTAATGTAAATGTTATTACTACACTTCTGGAATTTTGAATTTTGAAACTGATGCCTCAGATTAGCTTAGACGGATTATTTCTTATTTTATTACATGTACTTATGTGTAATACCCTAATAATAATTAAGGTCAGATTTTATAACAGCCATCGCTGAATCTCGCACTTTGCGAAGTACTCAGAAAATAATTAATAAAATTAGTAGAATCAATAGATATGTACACCTTTACTTTGCAATAAAGACGTTATTATTATTATTATTATTACTATTATTATTATTATACCTTATTAAAAACCATATTGATCCTGAAATAAATTGAAAACCGAGGAGAAAGGATGAGAAAATTAAAGTCCTTCATATTTATACATTCGAAAAAATGTAATAATTCAATTAACAAAGACCATCAATTGAAATAAAGTTAAATGACAAGTACGTCAATCTGCTCATCTATTTTACATTTCAGTGAGTTTCAATTATGTATCTTTAATACTATTCTCTATAAGCTGTCAAATAAAATGAAAATAATCCGATTGAGGTTTGATATTGATTTCACTGCGAGAATATCACGAGTGCGCCTGCAGGACTTGTACAGATATCGAACAGAAAATAGAACTCATTTGGCTTACGATTGACTGATTCTTTAATGCTTTTTAAATAAGTACATAAAGTTAAGCGTAGAGCTTTCTTTGACGAGCGAAATGCACGATTTTTACCGCTTCCAATCAAGGATAAATCACTTAGGAATTATTTAGAGTTAAGATGCGATGGCAATTAATTCAACCTTTTTTTTATCGTTAATATAGAATTTTGTCCCCAACAATTAACAAAGGGTTTTCTTCAAGATTTGTTGAAGTGGAAAGTTATAATTAAATTGAGTTTGGTTGTGTATTTATAGCGACTTTAAATGTGTCAAAATACATAAGGATGTGCATAAATTCAAAAAACATAAAGTATTGATAATTTAATAATATAATAATTTAATAATATTTAGAACATATAAGACACTTTTATTTAAGTTGCATTTTTCCTTCTATGCCCCTGAAAATATGAATTTCCACAAACATTCGCAGTCTAGTTATAATAGTAAATATGTAAACAAGATACTTGACTCTAACTGGGGCAAAAAAAGTAATTAGAGTAATGATTCGGTAATAGTCGAATACAGTAGTAATTCGACAAATGTCGATTCGAATTTCTACGTTATATGTCGAATTCTGTCTCTAACAATCAGCGGATGGCATTTGACAGTCTATATTTATTTGTCTTTCTGTAAGTGTACACTTACAAGAGATCGGAAATAGACCATCCACTGATTGACGAGGATAAGATCCGACGTATAACGTAGAAACTTCAAGCGACACTAACTTATCGAATCATTACTTTGGTACTTTTTACACACAACGTCGAATTCCGCTCACGACTATTCGATTCTTGTTGAATCACTACTGTATAAGGTAGAAACTTCAGTCCATATTTATCAAACCACTGTTGTAATACCTTGTACTATATAGGGTGTAACAAAAATGTTGCAGGTCCTTGAATGGAGTGATTCCTTAGGTGGTTTTAAACGAAAATATTAAGTGAGGCTTTGTTAACGAGTTATTAGCAAAAAACATCGAATAATCAGAGAGCGAGTAGAGCGGATTGATTGCGACACGGACGATGCGGGCCAATACTTCTTATAGTAGAAGCCCGCGCTGAAATTCATTCACTGTACTCGCGCTGTGATTGCTCGGGGGTTTTTGTCAATATCCAGTTAACAAAGCCTTCGACGACGTTTTCGCTAAAGAAGAACTTGTTTGAAATCATCTTGGGAAGCACTCCTTTCAAGGACATGCCACACTTTAGTTACACTCTGTATACAGCGAGCCACCCAAATAACTCCTTCGATTTTTGAGATACAGAGCGATCTTTGAAATGAAAGTTGCTTGATTCGGGGTGTTCTATTAAATAGCGGAAAAAAATTTTAGCAGATGAACATGTTTACGAGTTTTGAAGGTGACCTTTATTTTTTTGTTTTTTTAAATGAAACCTTGTATTTTTGAAGGCATGACTTTACAGCCATTTTCGAAACGAATTGAAATATCAGTCACTTGGGGTCAGTCAAGTTCACAATAGGTGAAAAATAAAAATTTGTTGTGAATTCCTGTTGAATTTGTTGAGATCCTTCAAAATCCTCATAGTATAAAAAGTATAAGAGTAGTAAACAAATATTACAACAAATTTTGAAAGTAATGATGAGTCACGAAAATGCAATGTCTGAAACACTGACTGCGTTACCTCATTTATTAACAAATGTTTCACTAAATGTGCTGTAACGTTTATGATATTAACATAATGAATGTCCGGCACCATTCTAGACACACAGTCACACACATTTTGAACAGAAAATTACGGAATCGTTGGATTGGACTATCTGGACAACGCAAATGACAACTCTAAGATCATTGGACCTCGCACCACTAGATTTTCTTCTAAGGAAGATTAAAAAAATAAGTTCATCGTAAGGTCACTACTAAAGAAAACATGCGAGAATGAGAACTCATACAAAGAGCCTGTGTTGTAATAACGCAAAAAATACTCGAATGTGTAACATAGTGGGTCATCATTTCAGACATTGTATTTCTGTGGCCGGTCATTCTTTTGAACGTTTATTATAATATTGCATTTACAAGTTTTCAGTTTTTATCTATTATTACGTTCATAACCTTGATTGACCATATAGTGATTGATATTCTAATTCCATAGAATTGAGAAGGGCTACAATTTTAGGTGCTCAAAAATACACTAAGAACTTGTAAGCATATCCAGCTCGGAAAATTTTTTAATCACGTAATAGATCCCTTTCAACTAAACAACTTTTATTACAAACATTTCTCTGTATCTCAAAAATCAAAGAAGTTGTTTAAGTAGCTCGCTTTTGGTGACTCACCCTTTATGTTCAGCGCTGTTTTCAAATCTTCAATGTGTATTGAACTTTTCACTGCATAGTTAAAGGTAGGTAAAAATGATTATACTACAGAAATATTGAAATGTTAAAATTTAGTTATATCCATTCAGTATTATCCAGCCATTAAAAGTTGTCTAAATGAAAATATGAAATGTTACAGAGCACCAAAGCTGATATTTAGAAATTGAAATCAGTTACTTGAGTTCTCCTGTATTCTCTAGTTACACCCGTTCTGTATCGTATTATACTCTCGAGTGTCGAGTTTCAATAACATTCATGTAATCCTCATGGAACTTTCGTGCAATGCTTGCCCGTAGGCACAATATTCCTGTCTGATGGCAGTTTAACCATAACTACTGGCAGCTGACGTTCGGCTAGTCACCTTGTTCGACCACAAAACGTCAGTATCCACTGGCTAACAGTGCTGCGTGATAGAACCATTAGTTCGGTAACTGCATATAATTTCCAATAATACTCGACCTTTGATATGGCGTAGATACGAAGTTCAATGATCACTGTCTGCTTTAGAATCGTGTAGACAGTGAAAAATTCACTTTAAGTCTTACATGAGTGCCTATATGTAATTAGATATCCAAAACATTGATCAAATGAAAACTTTTGGAATATTCAATTATTTTGTTTCCACTTATTGCATCTATTATTTTAAAATCGAAACTGTAATTTTTGTTAGAAGACGAAGCATGGACATGTGTGGTTTGCAAACGTTTGGTTGACCCACTTGCTTTGGATCGTAATGAAGAAAATGAAGGTTCGCTAACTGTTTAAAGGAAGATAGTAGAGTGTGTTAAAGACCAGTTTCAAGTGAAATTTTACAAAATCATGACCAATTAGAGTTTCAACATTGGTCAAGTTTCTTGATAAAGTAATCAAACTGCCTGAAAGTTTAGTTAGATTGAACAATATAATTAAATGAACGCTGCAAGTAGTACAATTCAGTAACAAGCGGGGAATGTTATAAGTATCTCCTTAATCCCTGTTTTCTTACTTTTCTTTTAGGAAGATGTTGAAATGTTGCTAACTATTCAAATAATTATGTTATAACCACTGAAATAATTGTTAACAGAAAAATTAGCGAATTAGTAATTTTTCTTTTTGTACGGGTTCTTGTAGATCTCGCGCCGAATTTTGAACTGCGTGGAACTGCAGGCGTTACGCAAGGGGAAGGATGCCTCATTTCTAGTCAGAGAACATTAAGTCTCACTTTTCTAGGTCTAGGTCTTATCCACATATGGAGGATACGAGGTTACGCAAGCCTCGAATAAGGACGAAGACGTCAGAAGCAATTTTGAAATGTTAGGCTCAATTTTAGAATGCAGCTAGGTCGGCCGAATAGTTTAATCTTTTTTCCTTTTTTTTCATTTGAGGTTTATAGTTGCATTAACGGCGAAGGTCATGAGCGACTAAACATCATAACATCACTGGATTTCTGTACTGATAATGGATTTGGCTATAGTTTTCTATCGGTATCATTCTTAACATTACGCACACGAGCGGCTAGCGGTTTACCGCCGCTGTAAATTCGTTTATACATACGTAACTATACATAAACTGAGAGAAAAACTGAAAGAAATTTTACTACATTTTCTACTAAAACGACAGGATTTGTGAAAGCAGTTAGGTTTTTACTACACCAGTGTAGTAATATTTGGTTCTGAAGACTTGGTAAAAACTACAACCTCGTGTGCTGATTTTTACTACACGAATGTAGCAAAATTGGAACTTTCGCTCAAATTAAAAAGAGTTTTTCTTTATGGAAATACTGAGGGGTATGCTTGGCGACGGGGAAGGCGAGGTATAGGATAGATAAGAGAATTGGAAAACTTTGGGATGGAAGAAGAGAAAGGGGGGAGGGACCACGGCGATTTCCGTTTTGGATCATCGGATCAACGAAGACTTGCTTCATTATCTCAGTAGGCCTATGCTGACGGACCCGCGCTTGAGCTGGGGAAGATTATTTCGAAACTCGTCTTATATATGAACAGGGCTAGGATCAAGCACTAGCGAGAAAGACGATTATTACGAGAACACTCTAGCGGAAGCCCTATGAAACTAGGCCTATGCTCAGTAACTGCTAATGGATATAGGAAGTATCCGTTCATTGGGCAACATGAAAGACGCCAGTCATTCGAAACGCCATCTTCAGGGTAACAATGAAATTTGTACACAACCTGAAGAAAATAAACCTATTGTTATTATTATAACTGCTAACGGCCCGTAACAAATACCTATGTCAGAAAATAAGTTTTTCCAATATTAACTATACCATTTTTCGGACGTTTATGCGATATTCATTGAAAGGCATTGAAAAGACAATGCTAACATCCAAGCAAATTGAGGTTATGTCACGAGACGCCACTTCTTTCCGAAGCGTAGATGTCGCTGTGTATCACAACCTTCCGTAAATTTTACTACACTGGTTTATTAAATTTTGAAATACATGTGCTAATTTTCCCTTTTAATGTAGTAGAAACGAACGCATTTTACCAAATCCTGTTTCTTTACTACGCAATGTAGTAATTTTTCCTCCATTATTTTTCTCAGTGTACGTACACATATGTTTGTGTCATGCAATTCACGCGAAGCACAATTGAAGCTGCAACTAGACGGCAAGTTTGCGTGCAACGCAAAGAAACGCTGGTCTCGACTCGATCGCACCACTACCATTCTGTGTCCATTTGGTTTAGCATCAATACATACACATGCAATCATCATAGTACACATAAAAAACGCGATGTGTATATCAAATACACAGATGATTACGAACCCTTTACAAAGTATGAAATAACTCATGATATCATATTATTCAGTTTCTATTATGTGTAGTATAGACTTCACATATGTATTATGCATATTCAGCTTTCTGATTTTATACAGGGTGTAACAAGAATGTTGCAGTTCGTTGAAAAGGGTGATTCCTGAGGTGATTTTAAACAACTTTCTCCTTAGCGAAAATGTTAGGTGAGGCATTGTTAACGAATTATTAACGAAAAACACCGACCAATAGACGCACGAATACAATGCATGAATTTCAGTGTGGGCTCCTACTGCGAGTAGTGTTGGTCCGCCATCGTCCGCGCCATCATTAATCTGCTGGACTCGCTCCCCGATTGGTCGGTGTTTCTCGTTAATAACTCGTTAACAAAGCCCCACCTAACATTTTCGCTGAGGAAATACTTGTTCAAAATCACCTCAGGAATCACCTTTTACAAGGAACTGCAACATTTTTGTTACACGCTGTATAGTGTGCATTTAAATGTAGTTTCTTTTGAAAGCAGTCTAGCAATCTAGTGTGTCCAATTACTGTACATGTGACAATTCGTGTCTATTTAGTTCATCAAAATCTAGCTTATAGTTTTCAATTTTGTTTAACGGCAATTTTGCCGACACTAGAGGTGTTAATCTTCGGATCCAGTTTTTTTTCAGCCTCATGTTGATTTCTCTTCTGTGGCCGCGGTATGGGATTTTTTCAGCTTCATATCGAGTGGCTTGATTTTTACTTGAATTCTGAACAAGTTTGTGTATAGAAAATAATTTCTGAAGTTCAGAACTATTTTATGTACAATCCTTACTCCAAGTTTAACCAGTCGCACAAAATTGAACTGGCGCGTAACAGCGTACACTTCATACTTCTTACACCGATATTAGAAATATTCTCCTTCATGAATTATAAAGTAAATAATTATACCGAAACGATTGTATTTTGATTCCCTCCGATTGGGCAAGCTATTCAATGACAATCAATAGGAATCCATTACGGTTGAAATCGGTTTTTCGATGCAACGGTAATAAAATCTCTGATGCGAAGGTATGAATCCAGGGGTTGGTGAAAAGGCGGTTCCGTCGATTCTGGGACGATGATCGAGCACACGAATTCGCGGTGGCGTAAAACGATTCCGCTTCTCAATAGAAGGCTCTTTCACCCCGTTCGTCCTCGCGCGATCCTAGATGCCACGAAGGCTTCGCGGAGGATTGGAAATGGATACTTCCGGCTTGTGCACTGCGGCTTCGGGGCACGTACTCTCCTTCCCCTTGGGGCATTGAACACGTGCATTCAGCTGGACCGCACGAAAACTCTATCCTCGATTATGAATACTCGTATAATTTATTTGTTTATTAGTATAGAATCAACTGAGGGTTTCGATGAATCCCGAAGCGAGTCGAATTTCCAAATAGACTATATAGATTCGGTCCATTTGTGTGTTGATTGTGATCGATATAGCTCCAATTCGGTTATCGGAATACAAGTGCTTCCTGCGTGGTATAATTATGTACGATATGAAGGATGCATTGTGTGGGATGCATAGATCACATTGCACAGATCTGTGTTGAAACTTGGTAAATGGAAGATATGCAAGTTTACCTTAAATCTGCTAATGGAATACGTTAATTGAACTTGTTTAGCTAGTTTTGTTTTAAATAGAACAATGGTAGCAGGGATGAAATTTCATATTCGACTACTGAATTTTTCAAACAATTTTTGCAAAGTGAACAAACATTTATTAAGACGCGATAACTTTGCTGTGGAAACTGGAAACAGTTCTTTAAGAAGCTACTATCTAGAGTCTAGAGTCTAGAGGATCCCAACAGGTACACCTAAGTAAATACTTTCACATTTTTATTTATTTACGAGTCGAACCCAAAGATTACAATCTAAAAGAAAGGAAAAACTTACTTTGCACACTAGCAAATGTCATGTAATACAATACAGGCTCTAATTATCTATATTCGTAACGACTATATGCAGATCAGATTTAATCAATGTTCCTTCAGTGATGTCAAATATCCATTATGCAATCGTTTCTCGGGTATTAGGTTTACTATTTCATTGAACGAGCTTCCTATTATCTCGTCAGCATCGTCGAAGACGGCCGTTTATTTTTCATTCACCGCAACGGATCTCCATCGCCAATTCATTTTCCATTCGTTCCACGAAATACATTTTTCCCGTTTGCGCCGTGCCGTTGTTCGATTGAAACGTGTACTATGAATCGAGACGGAGCATAACGTTCGTCGAATTATTGGCAATATTGCGTTTGCTGATTCCACAATTGCATGTTGGCCAGGGACCAACCAATTGTATCGGATGTATCCTTCCGGTGCATAATTAATGCCCCGGCGTTGCGGCTGATAAAATTCATCCGATAGCAAGTAATTCCTTTAACGGAAATTATAATCTTCCCGTTCGAATCGGCAGGCGGAAGTTGTAATTTAAATCAGAAGCTTTCGAGGCCAGAGGCTGGTGAACCTGGGAGGTTTAAAAGGATTAAGTGGAGATTACTATCTACGCGGGGCGAAGGAAATTCTACTGGAGAGAAGGTTAAGCCATAAATTAATGATTTCTAAAAAAAACGTGGAGGTTTGATATTCTCGGAACGGCGAATGTCGTTTCATTCGGTTCAATTCAATACCCTTTGCGAAAGGTATCGTATTATTCCGTAACGAAAAGTCCCTTTAATGGATATTTCTTGACCAAATCCCAAAGAATTCTACGGGTACCGTGTCTGAGAATCATTTCCGACAAAAATTGCACGTATCCCATCGCACGATCCTGATTGGTCGAAAGCGATTCACCGTCAACGAACCTTCCATCGAGATTTTCGAGTCGCTCTCTCACGATCGAACGCTCTCCGTCGTTATTGCAAGAATAAAATGAGGGGGTTTACCTTCTTCTATATTCTTCGTTCCGAGGGCGAATTGGAAAGGTTTCGTGGGTGGATTCGGTTCCTTTACGAGGGGCCACTACCTTTATGCCGGTTTATGTGTCGCGAGAGACCACACGGATCCTCGATACGCCTTTTTTCAACGCGGCATTCAGAAGCTCGAAAATGAGGTTTCCTTTGTATCGCCTCTTACGCCGATAATTTTCCTACTCGCCGATTGTGCTGGCAGAGAAAGCGCATGATAACCCTTCTGCCAACGCCGTTATCACGAAATCTCGTACACATCGATACGTAAAGGGTCTTGGGAACTGCTGGGAAACGGTGGTAAATGGACAAACGTGCAAATAGCAGTCAAGGTATTAGAGTAGACTTACGAGGAACGTCACCCAATTGATACACATCGGTTTTTTGTAATTTGACATGTCGATACGACGCACAGTGGGAAGAAAACCGATTTCACTGGCCAAAAGTCAATTTTTTGGATAAAAAAAAAAAATAAAATAATTTACTTAAGTAATAGAGGGTTGTTTACCATGCATGAACATAAAAGGTTTCTTTTCTAGGATCTCTTATTTTCAAGTTATACGACTTTGAACTAATCTAGGTGGATACCGCAACCGTAAATAAATTAAATAGAATTTAACAGAACAATATTTGTTTCCTTTCCTTTTAAATAATAATACTGTGAGTCTTTTACGATAGAATGAAGCGAGTATGGATGAAATTATTTAATTTTACCGCCTAGTACGCCTTTGAGTACGCCTTTGAGATATAATTATCTTTAAATTAGTATAATATTTGAATACGGTTACAGATGGATATAATTCTTGGCACTGTGATCGGAGAAATATGATGCAACAATATGGCATTAACAGCAGAACTGTCAAATGTCGTCATTCTTTTGTTTCATATACGTCATCAACTCAAAGGCGTACTAGGCGGTAAAATTAAATAATTTCATCCATACTCGCTTCATTCTATCGTAAAAGACTCACAGTATTATTATTTCGAAGGAAATGAAACAAAAAGTATTGTTCTGTTAAATTCTATTTAATTTATTTACGGTTGCGGTATCCACCTAGATTAGTTCAAAGTCGTATAACTTGAAAATAAGAGGTCCTAGAAAAGAAACTTTTTATATTCGTGCATGGTAAATAACCCTCTATTACTTAAGTAAATTATTTTTTTTTTTTTTTTTAACCAAAAAATTGACTTTTGGCCAGTGAAATCGGTTTTCTTCCCACTGTGCGACGTTCGAAAATATCTGATACGTAGTTCTTTTATTGATGGATGAATATTTTGTGTTATCAAGATGCTCTTCAAATGCAGTGTGATTTAGATAAGCTAACTCAATGGTGTAAAACTAAAAGAATGTCTCTAAACTATGCAAAATGTGTTATTATGAAGTCCTCCCGTTCTAGAAATTGTATTATCTATCTACAGGGTGTTTCGCAATTCGTGGGGAATCTCCGAGATACAGGTACTAGACATGAAAATAATAAGAAAAGTTCTTATGCAATATTCTCGGAAATGGTTAGTTTATTAGTTACACGCGGTTTTATATTTTGTAAAATGACGACGTAACACTGCTTCATCCCCTTTAAAGCCAGTGACCGCGCTTAAAGGCCCGGGCCTCTCTAGACCTAAGTGGGCCCTGGTAACTCGTAACGTGTATTGGAATGAGATGTTTCTTTGAATGAAAAATCACATATTTTGTAATTAAAAATTGAAATGATGACGAATGTAACAAAACTGATACTTTTCCACGATGCAGGGGCCCAAATCGCGGTCACTGACCTTACAGGGGATGAGCCTTGGTTGTGTGCCTTTACGAAATATAAAACTGCGTGTAACTAATAATCTAACCATTTTCGAGTGTATTGCATAGGAACTTTTCTTATTATTTTCGTGTCTAGTACCTGTATCTCGGAGATTTCCCACGAATTGCGTAACACCCTGTATATAACCTCGATAGTCACATTTTGGTTGAAACTGATACAATTAGAGACTTGGGTGTAGTTTTCATGCCGAATCCAAATTTCAGTGACAAGGAGATGGCAAGGACTGCGAAATCTCGAATTACTTGCTTGCATGCGCATAAAAGTATTTGAGTGCATAGCCTTTTGTATTTTTAGAAATCAGTAAAAAGGATTCAAGTATTGGTAGATATAACCATACATACAATTCAGTAGGATATTTCTTGTTTAATGCGGAAACAATGGATTATCTATTTTTCCACTTTACATACGAGGTGGAACTGAAAGGAAGAGATGTGGAGAATATTCTGTAACTAGGAAAGAAGGTAATGTATTATTCTTACGACACTTTTTTATTAATTTCTCGAAAACAAAACGCCATGCACTCAAATCCTTTTGGGGTTCTTTTTCATGAGCTTAACGTATTAAATGCACAAGTAACCAAGTCATTAGAGCTTTTGCAGTTCTTGCCATGTCCTTTTAAACATTTCCGTTATATCTGTGGCTGTAAGGCAAAACGACGTGTATCTCATTTTCAAACAATTTGATTTTATACGATAACCAAGATCTAGAAAGTAGAATTCATGTTTTTATCAGAGAAAAAATTCATTAAAAGAATGTTTCTCATTAAAAATAAAAATACAAGAAAATTCGAGTACATATGAATGTTAACAATTGTTATTGCAACTTTTGGTTTAATAAATAATTTGTTGGAAAATTAATATTATTGATGAAATAACAATTTATCATCCACGTGTTATTCCTTCTAAAAGTCTAAGTTCTGTCAGTATCCATTGTTATTGTTTATATGAATTCATTTTTAAGTTGATTAATTTAAACAGGTTTTACACCGATGCCAACCTCCTTTTATCGACGTATGAATATCAGTGTGTGACAATTGGCTGATATTGCATGTTAGTTGTGTATTTCGAGGGATTTTGGAAGTTTTGAAGACTTGTGAGGTATCTGCAAATCATTTCATCATAAGTAAGTGATGTATTAATTACTTTGATGTGTAGGTAGATAAACTCAAGAAATCCAGAGCTTGAATCGATAATTTAAGCGTTTAAAACGTATAAGATTAGGAATTTACAAAATGCGTTTAGTGGAATGTTTTAAGGCAGAAAATGAACTAAAGTAAACGATTAAACTTTAATTGTCAATTTTTTTATTTCTTATACGACCGCTGAAATGTAAAAATTTAATTTTTACAGAATAACTGATTCTAAATTTGTGTAGGAACATAACGTCCTCTAATAACAATATTTAGTATCGTATACTAATATGACAAAACAAATTATAGGTTCGTTATACTTTCATTTTCGTCATACATTTCTTTTTAATTCAATACCTGATATTTTTGTTCAATCATTCCGTTTGTATTTTCCAAATACATTCGTTAGCAACTGTTTGAAAATAACATACAGTAGTTATCATCTTTGGAAATACTGAAACTGTTATTGCGTGCAATGTAGCTGAATAACGTATACAAGCAGATATGACATGATTTCTCATAGGAATATATATATAAAAATAAAATAAGCTAAAATAAAACTGTTCCATTCGAAGTTCCGTATTGAAGTAAATCAAACCGATTAGATTGGCAAATTCACCGAACCGATGCCCAGCCCAATTTTTTTTTTTTTCTTTTATTTAAGCTCATATGAAACTCTCTCAAGAGAATTATAAAGCTGTACAAGAAGTGTAATCAAGTATTACAGTTTTCGCATATAGTTATCTAAACATATACATATAACAGTACATGATATACGCAATTACTATTGTGTGTCATATAGTGGTAGCTGCTAACTATCGGTGTCTATACTTTTAAATCACATTTTTTAAGGAACTTGTACATTGCAAGGCACGCTTTGATATTTGGTTTGTGCAGCGGTAATCAATCGCTGCAGATCAGACCATTATAATTTATCCGCATCATTGGCTCGTGTACATATAATAGATGACGCTAAATGCAACTGCGGCTTCGAAACACAAGACTTAAATCACATAGTTTGGCAATGTCCACTGTTGGACTCTCAAAGAGTAGACTTAATGAAAGATCTAAGCAAACTTAGCCTGTATCCACCATTAAATATCAGATCCATTCTGCCCAGCCCAATTTCACCTAATATTCCTCCACACTATGAACGGTTAATATTTCCTCGATTATTTGGTCAGCAATCAGGGCGTCGACGACGTCAGCTTCCCCTCGCGTTAACTCAAAGTGGGAGTGGTTCCTTGTTAGTTAACCCCGTGTTCCAGTTTGGAAGAAAAAAAGGAAGAGGATTAGCTGTGAATGCCCTCTAAATCATCTCCCTTTCGACGCGCGGACCCTTTTATTTTCGATGAAAAGCCTCTCTGACGGCAGTGGATTCATCTCTGTGCTTTAGCGTTAATAGACACCCTGTTCACTCCTGCGAGGAAGCATAACCTGCGTATCGAACGGCGACACTCTTCGCAGTGCTGCACGTCGATAATCCTGGCAGCGGTGCACACGGCTTTATAGCGTTCTGGCCACCACGGATACTGTCCTGAAACTAATTTCGTCGGATAGCTTCGGGGGTCATTCGATGCCGCCAAGAACGTAACACTTTTATCGCGGCAGAGTGCAGTTTCCGTGAACTCGATGGGATGAAGTACCGCCGCCACGCCGCGGGAGATTTCACGGACAAGAGATTTTAAAGTGTCGACGTTACCTTTCGATGCTCTTCGGGGGAACATTGCTACGTAAATTGCAATAATTTACGCGTCGAACAGGAGCTGGATAAAACGCTGTCGTGATAAAACTTTGGTCGAGTTACGTTGGTGTTCAGAGTTCAGATAGGACGAAGACAGGACATGGCGCAACAGATAGAAAGGCAATCATTTATTAGGTGTTCCGGTTATTTTTGAGAGTTTTCTTACATAAAAGCACGTTTATTTCGGAAAGATGTTAAATTATGTATTATTCAAAATAGTTTCGAGTTTTCGAGCACTAGCTACAACTTTTTCCAACTTTCCTAGCAATAAAAAAATATATATACAGGGTGTAGCAGATATACGTTGAAACATTTTTAGAGGTAGTAGGGGGACCACAATTGGATCATAAAATGTTTTATAACATAATGTCTATCTCCGTTTTGCAGTAATAATGTCTTAGGCCTTTTACACACTCGAGCGTAGCATAAAGGAAAAAAACAACAGCGAATCCTCCGCGAGCGTAACGCGTACGCTCAACTGTGTAAAGGGTCTTTAAAGTTAACTTTAAAGGAATTAGTCGCAAGATTCTACAATTTCATAAATATATTGACAAGCAGCAATAGAGCAAAAGAGTCTTTATGCATTTTGTTGTATTTTTTATAGTATAACTGTTAGAAAGAGAAAAAGATCGGAGATGTGTTACGTACCCGGTGCCGCTAAGGTTTACACGGTATACGCAACTGAGAAAGAGAGAGAAAAATTGAGGGTATCGTACGGAGTACGACGAGAGCGAGATGTGCGTTTCGTCTTAGGATCGCCAGTCAGACTCATCAGTAGGGCTACGACTGACGGCCCCTGCCCCAGACGCATGGGAACTAATGTTCGGAACTTATATTTATACAAATGAGGACTTGATTTACTGCTTGTGAGAAAGATTGAGACGATTGAAGATTTCTTGAGTGTCCGAACCACCTAGCGGCAGACCCCCAAACTACCGCTAGCCATGACAGTCGGAGCGGACTACGTCACAGGACGTACCAGATGTTTACCGGAAAGAGCGTCGACTACACAGATAAAGAGAGCTTAAAAAGCTACTTGTTTCCATGTATTTGTCTCGTCAATGTGTTAGAATTAGTAACCATCTCAAAACTATACCACTAACTTTAAGGCATTATTTCTGCAAAATGGAGGCAGATCCGACTATCATAGGATATTTTCTGTTCCATTTGAAGTCCCATACCACCCTTTTCAAATATTTAAACGTTTAGGCCGTTAATTTAGTTCATTAATTAGTTGCGGCTTTGTTAACGAGTTATTAACGGAAAATACAGACAAATCAAGGACCGAGTACAATGGACGAACTGCGCCATGGACGGTGCAGTAGCGGGTCAACGCTACGCGAAGTTGGAGCCCGCGCTGAATTTCGTTCACTGTACTCGCTCTCATTGGTCAATGTTTTTCGTTAATAACTCGTTAACAAAGCCGCAACTAACACTTTCGTTAAGGAAAAAGTTGTTTAAAATTACCTAAGGAATTACCCCTTGTTGAATCATTTCTGATATTAATAAATAAGCAAAATGAATCTCGTGTTGAGAAATACTGTCCTTAATATCAATAATGAAATCGATAGATGAAATATTTATTCCCTCGAGGATTGAGAATTAAATATGGTGGAGACATTAAGAGGCGCGACACACTATTATCACGTCACGTGAAATCACGTAATATTGCCCTGTATATGAGAGCACTTTCATCTGTCTTTCATCTGTATATTGATGTATACATATGGATGTGCTCTCATATACAGGGCAATATCACGTGATTACACGTGACGTGACAATAGTGTGTCCCTACCTTAAGAGTCGTCTTTTGTCTAAAATAATGTAACATTGAAACTCCGCGGTTGGCTTTGATCAAGTTTCACTTCGAGTATAATTTCAATATAAACAGACGTCCTTTCGAGTCCAGAAAATAAATAATAATTAAAATAATTCAGTGTAATATTATTTATTTAACCCATTTCCAATACCCCTTAACGGTTCCTACACTTATCTCAGGACACTCTGTATTTCACACAGATTTATAACTATAACCTTTCATAGGGATTCCTTAAAACTAACTGGAACAGTTAGTGTAATTGCACCTTTTTTTAGTACTTTGGTAATTATGTTGTTCGTGTAGAGGTGACAGACTTCTTCACATTATCGCGAGTGGCATAAAATAAATGTTTTTAATTAAGATTATGAATGTATGGGAGATTATGGATGCTATTTTCACATACCATTTCTCATTTACTAATCACATCAACCACATCATTGGTGTACCATTTAGATTATAGCCTGGTTATATTTATGGATCATCTAAATATTTAAAAAAAGTAAGCCTGCGTATTCTGTATTTTTGTCTTGTCCGTCCTCATCTCGAATTTTGTTTAATATTATGGTCACCCCATCAGCATTACTTATCTACTAATGTTAAGGACTCATGTGGGTTTGGGATGTGGTTGACATAGAACTATCCGTTTTTGAGGAAGTCGATTCGTCACGCGTTGTATATTTTCTTTAGGACCTGGATCTGGCGAAAGGATGACATGAACTTGCACTCCTGATGTTGTCCAGCTAGATCCCCTCAACGGTAATTGACGCATCGTAGACCCGCACGCCGAGAAAAGAGGGACTTAGGATTTATGACCAGTTTTAGGGACTCGAGAATTTATGCGAGGGTTGACGGTCCTGCTGACAGGACTCAGACCGTGAGAATTGTAGGCGTTTCGCATTCGAAAAACAGCCCATAATCTAATTGGACAACTCGAAGTCCCACTTTTCTCGGTTCTCTTCGAAACACGAGTTGGAGGAAGGATCGGAGGTTGCGTCGACGGCGTTTGGTCGATAAAGGTCAGAACTTTTCTGTCTATCATTGAACCTTTCTATCTATCATTGAACTTTTCTGACTGTTAGCGAACTCTTTTTGAAGTGTATTGGACTTATACCTTTAAGCAAAATTGGACTTCGTTACAGTAAAATTTGTTGTGTTTGCAAATTAACGTGTTTGATTCCATGAACAATTCCACGAATTTTCGGAATTAACAACTAGAATTGAGAGTGTTCAACACAAATACTGTCGTATTGCAGCTTGTTCTTCAGGCAGTCCAATGACGCATGACAACCACAACTATTCTCATATGAGGTCATCCACGTATCATGGAACCCCAGCTCATTTGTACTCGTGGACGTGGGTTTCGAGATACGTGGATGACACTGTCTAACGAATCAGTTAAACATATTGCCTCTCGATAGGCGTAGACTCATGATGAAACTTGTATTCGCTCATAAAATTCTAAACAGTTTTATCAAATGCCCAGATATCTGGACTTGGTTTAGGTTTTATGTTGCTATTCATGGACTTCACCATGCTATCGTCCTCTTATTCTCTCGGAATCCTATCGTACGGATTATGAATGTTTTGGTTGTTTTAATCGTTTAATATCCAGCGTTAATAATTACAATAACAGAATTAATTTCTTTACATATCTCATTATCTTCAGGCGACAAATTTTCGGTTTATTACACTCTGATGTTTGCTAATTAATTAACTTTACAAATGTGTACAAAAGGGCCTTGTTTAATTGAATAAATAAATTAATAAATAAATGAGTATTATTTAGAATATCTTATTGTTAATATACAATGCAAAGAAAGAAACACATGTAATTTAATTTAAGCACTTTACTGAATAAACAAGTATTGAATGTTGTAATTTAAGCAAAGCGAAAAGGATAGTTCTCTATATTAAATTTAATGTATTTCTTAAGGATTCATTATTACTATGTTGCACACCAGAGTTTGAAATTCAATAAATCTGGTTGCAATTTGTACAGAATGTTCACGCTATTATTATCGTCTTTTTTGTAAATAGTGGATAGCATATGTATTAGAAAAAGTGAAATGGCAAAGAGGATAGATATTTTTATAAACAGCATAATGATTTATGTAAATTTTTTGTATTTACACTATTTTTACAAAAAAACGAAGGTAACCTTCAATTTTTTACATGGAATGCTGTATTTGTGCTGTATTTGAATGTTGCTTTATATTATATGTATATCAACACGTACATTAATGTGCTTTGCTATTACCTTCAAGGTCATACAAGGTCATAAGTGAAAGAAATATTTGTAACATCTCGATCAATGTTTTCACAGATATTTCTATATGTTACGAATTAGATTTATTTCTGCTTCTACGAGGGCGAGATAAATTTAGTACTACTTCCTTCAAGTTTGAAATTGACTTAAAACTAAAGTTTCTCAAAATTACAACTAATTCTTCCATCAACTGAAGTTCAATAAATTTAAAAACTGATTCAATACTAAGGTTTTCTAAGCTTAAAGTGACTCAAAACTAAAGTTTCTTATGATTACGATTCATTTTCGAACCAGTTTTTATTAAAGATTCTCAAATATAAATACTGATTCAAAGCTTAAGTTTCCCAAACTTGAAGCTGACTGAAAAGTACGGTTTTTCAGAATGAGAATTTATTTTCGAGTCAGTTTTGACTGAAGTCTCTCAAATATAAAGCTGATAAAAATTTAAAGATTCCTATGCTTAAAACCACTTCAAAATTATAGTTTCTTAAAATTAAAACTGATTATTGAATTTACTGACTTTTAACTAAAGTTTTTCAAATTCAATGTTGACATAAAATCTAAAGTTTCTCAAGTTTAAAACTGATTGAAAACTGAAAATTTTCAAAACTTGATTTGATTTTTAGGTTAATTTTATCTCATGTTTCTTGTTCTTTAATAAATTAAAAAAGGTTCCTTCCATTTCGGGCTTTGAAACTAATTGTATAGCATACTGATGAATTCGTTTTGACACGTTTTTAAATAATATAAAAGAAATGTACGGCATCGAATTAAAAAAATTGCTGATCACCCTCATTTTTCATAAAATAGTACAAATACAAATAAAATTATGCAGGCCATTATGTTGCTTATAAAAAACAGTACTATTTTTTCCTCTTTCCTTCTTTTTAATGTTTTATATGTTCCAGATTTTTTTTAGAAATTTCTCGTTTATCTCAGTTTTCTGACTAAATCCACGTCTAGTATAGAATCAGAATTTAAAATAAGAAAGATCACTGAAAATACTGAATGGTAATGGTTCCTCATGTGGTTCTTAAACGGTTTCATGCACCTACATGGGTAAAAGAAATCGAATTTTTTTTCACAAATTCGGAAAATTTTAGGTCTTGACAATAATTCCTCAAAATTTTATAAAGATATCTTAAATATTAACAGAGCTAGACAATTTTGAATAGCATAAAATCACGCGCTCGACTGCTGCTATTTATCGCGCAGCGTACAGGTAGCCACGTAATTGATTTCCAACGGAATAATCACTTACAATTTTTATTACCTTAACACAGGAATGGAGCGGTTTGCTTTAGGGTGTAAAAATACCCTAAGAAACTTGGGAACTAGTACGAAAACGACTAAAGTCAAGAGTAAGTAGAACTCTGCTGCGATTTTAATGCTCACATAAGAAAACCATATTTGAAATTTTTATCTTTTTTTTCTCAAAATACGACTTTCAAATGCGGTAGACATTAAATCTCGCAAACCACTTGACCGAATCATTTTAAATTTATATAAGATACCGTTAAGGAACTAGTTTTTGATCAGGCACTAGTTTTTGATCAGTTCGTGAAATAAATCGTTCTTTTAAGTTTATGTCAGCAAGTAATTATTTAAAATAATTTCTGAAGTTAAGATTGACTATTCAAAAATATAAGTATGGTATGTCAAAGCAGATAGTATTGTGCGTTTTCGTGAAAATAAATATGAAAGGTAGCACACTTGCAGAAAGTCCTTATTGAACGCCATGTCTTACTGAACGGCGTAAGAGAGTACCGAAAGTACCGTCAGTAATACAGTTGATCTGTTTATGCTGTAGCAATTATTGAAGGTTATTTTCATACATTTTGCTTATTAAATAGTTTATTAACAATGTAGAGTAAGAATTTTAATAATTTATCTATAATTTTTATTAAAAAATTAGTGATCAATTATTTAGTTCCAATGTTTTCTCGTGTAACTAGTTTTTTGATCAGTTAAATCATAAATAGGTTAGGACATCATAAAATTATAAAAAAATTAAATTTTTTTATTATAATACTAAAAATAAGTTTATTTTTGATTAATGGAAATTTTTTTTGTTTATTCCTATTTCTTTTTAATTAGTACAGGTGTTGGAATTGATAAGAAACCTAAGGTTTGAGAAAAACATTTTAATAGGAAAAAGTTTGTGAGTCATTTTAATATTTTAAATATTTTATTATTGTTATTTTATATTAATATTCATTTCATACTTATTAAATACTTAAATATACACCATTACAGTTGTATACACCATTAAAAATTGCCTAGTTTCCATATAATTTAGATGATCAAAAACTAGTTCCTTACCTGATCAAAAATTAGTTCCCAAATAATTTAGATGATCAAAAACTAGTTCCCAGTTACCTTATTATTTAATAGCTTATAAATAATTAAATTATACTTATTTCCATTGTTTAAAAATTTTTGCTTAAACTTTAAAGATGGATTTATCTTCTCGTAATAAAAAAGTCTATGGTTTAGAATTTGATTAGGTTAAAAAATAATATTACATCGGAAAGTGCTCTAAAATGATCAAAAACTAGTTCCTTAACGGTATTCTTAAAAACCTTATACTGCGTCTACCGTTTTTACATTTTATAATTTTGCAGTAATTAAAAAGAAAAAGGAAAATTTTTTCCACCGAAATTCGATATTTGAACTTAAACGGCCATCATTTTTTAAAAAGCACAAAATTCGGAGAACGTCAGGTACTTCCGAATTTCATTTATTTTTAAAATCTATTTGACTTATTACCTTCACATGCATCGTTTTGCCTAGCGAATGTCCACCAGTTATCACTTAAAAAGAAAACACGACTCGTATTTAAGCCGATATCTCCTTTAATTAATAATATTATGACATAATAATTTAGAATAGTATAAGTTGTTGATGTATCTTTTAGTAAAAAATATTGTGTATTACTTCCACTTATACTTTTCTAAAAAAATTGGTGGACGTAACCTTTTATGGGATACTTGAAGATGCACTCATTGGTGACGATTACTACCCAAAATTAAAATAACTCAGCAGAAATTGGTAGCACACGATTGGAATGAGGCGAAGAGAATATCCACAGAGAATTTTCGCGAGATTTTACGCCGTACGCCCGCTATTACCGTATTTTGCATTTTCCCGAACACCTGAAGTGTCATCCACAAAGCATGCGCAGTAATTACACCAAGACGACGAAAAATAATATCAAGAGCGAAGCGGAGAGGCGTGGAACGATACGCACTCCATCGCCTCCGTAAGTTATTACCGCGGCTTAAGGCAGAAGACCTGCAAGAGCGGAAAGTATAAGCGCTGCGCCACCGAAGAAGGTGGCCGCCCACACAAACACACGTTCGTTTACCGTACACCATGAACTAACGACCTCATTATCAACCACCAGCTGGTTGCTTCGCGGTGGTATTACCTCTCGGATATTTATGCATGCTTTTATTAAGCCTAGCACTCACTGAGGGCCAACCTTCCTCCTCCACTGACAGCAAATTTTCCAAGGTTTCCCGGCCTGTTTGCACGTTATCGTTAAGGTTAAAGACGTTTATCGGCGATCGATGAACACCATCGCGGTCGATTTTTAGCGTTCTAAGTACGTTCACGTACGAGCGTCCCTTTCCTTGTTACGCATCATTAGGGAATTTATCACGAACGAGATTCCATGCTCGCGAGGGAAAAGTTAATTAGTCCGGGCTAACTGGCTCGACCGGGAAGCGTAATTAATTCCACGAACGTCGGTTTCCATAACATCGCATAGCATCGATCTAAATTACGATTGCAACCGAGCTAATCGCGCGCTTCCTTCGCAATCTTGCGAAATTACGAGTTCATCTAATCTGAGGCGATTGTCGCTGATGAGATTCCTATTTAGTGCAATCGATTGCCGCAGCTGCGACGCGGGAGTTCTGATTATGTCATTTTTCGAGGAATTTTAATTTGGCCTGGAACTTTTGTTACTTTGTTGACAAGATTCTTTCTAGCGAAAAATTCTTTATACGTTATTCGTGAATTAATATCGAGGATAAAGGTACTTCGCAAAGTGTCAAGTATCTTGACTCGACATTTTTTAAGGATAATTTATTGAACAAATGAATTGAAGGAACTATGCGCAATTATGTTCATTTACTAAATTCCATTAAAATGCAATTGTTCGACAATATGTGCGCGAACAACACCCAGTCAGTAGCAAACCTTTTCGCTTCTTATTTTGGTTCGGTTTATACTGCACTAAATCATTTCCTAATTTTGTCTATAGTCGTAATACTCACTGTGCTTATTTTCGAAATTTATTTAAAACTGAATAGTCTTCAGACTTCTAAAGGCGCGGCAATCGATGGGATTCCTCTAATTTTCTTTAAATTCTGTAGCTTTATATTATCGCGTGCGTTATGGATTGTTTATAATGCGTCACTATCGAGCGGCTTTTTCCCAAATAATTGGAAAACTAGTCTAATTACACCCATCTTCAAATCCGAAGATCCGGCTAATGTAAGGAATTATAGACCGATCTGCATCATTATCGTCATACCTAAACTATTGGAGAGCTAAAATAGTGGATAATCTTAAACCTATTATCAATAATAAGTGAACAGCATGGATGTATGCCTAAGTTATCCACGGTTTCAAACCTCGCTTCTTGCTGCCACTTTGTTTCGATTTGGCTAGACCGTAATAGTCAAGTTGATACCGTTTATACAGATTTCAAGAAAGTCTTTGACACGGTTCTACGTAATATTCTTACATCAAAGTTATCAGCTCTCGGCTTTTGCGATCCACTGCTGTCCTGGGTTGAGAGTTATTTGCGCGGTTGTAATCAGATTGTTCGTGTGGAAGGCATGTACTCATTCCCTGTTGAGATTTCCTCTGGTGTCCTTCAAGGATCGCATCTAGGTCCATTATTGTTCATTTTGTTTATCGAGAATATTGCCATGTCCTTTCAGCATAGCAAATTCCTTTTATATGCTGACGATCTCAGGATCTTTAAAGAGAATTTTAGTTCCAACAATTGTATACAGCTTCAAACTGATCTCGATAACCTCGATTATTGGTACTGGATGAATGATATGTCACTAAATTATAATAAATGTTATTTTACCAGGGCTTCTCGGAAACTTTCAACGATTGTGTCTGAGTACAAGTTTGGAGACTCAACCCTGTCTCAAGCGTCGAAGATCTGTGATCTCCGTGTTAACTATACGCCGTTTCTGAATTTTTCCATCCATATTCGACGTGTAGTAAATGAAGCGAATAAAAACCTAGGTTTTGTTAAACGTTGTGCATCGAATTTCGCGGAACCACACACTATTAAGTTATTATATATTTATAACACTTTTAAGACCGCGTTTGGAATACGCGTCTGTAATTTGGTCGCCAAATCGTGTTACATATAAACAGTTGATTGAGAGAGTTCAACACAACTTTCTCAGATTTGGATCTGAGATTATTTGGATCATAATTACAATTCGATTATGTTTGAGTTAAATTTGAAAAGCTTCGAATTTCGAAGGACTGCAGCTGATTTGATATTTTTATACAAGTTGATTGGTAATCACTAGACTGCGGAAGTTTATGCAAATTAATATTTTTGTAGACATACAACAGCAATTGAATCATAAATAAATGTGTATTTTATTTTCTAAATATTGCATTATATTTTTTATATTTGATTGCATTTTTAAATCTGCAGGCGTTCTTATAGGTTTTTGTAATTTTAAAATTGCCATAAATGCATAAACTTCCGCAGTCTAGTAATCACATTAGTTGTCCATATCTATCAGAGCGGATAAACTTGTATGTATGCTCCATCGAGACTGCTTAGAGCTTCTATAGTTTTCTGTCCTTATGACTATTTATCTAATTTTCTCAACTCTGTCTATGCAAATCGCATATGCTCTGTAGCGAATTCGTTCTGTACGTCTTTGAACTTTTTTGTTTGTATATTCAGCTCCTTCAAAAACTCTGTTTCGTTATTTTTATGGATGCGAATAACACGTTCTCGTTGTTATTAGTCATTCTTTTTGTCAGCGACTTCGTATGCCTACTACTTGATACTTTTGTCTTTGTACACTAATGAGAGTTTATTAAATAAATACATAGTTTTGTTTACATAGTTAACTTCCTAATTAAAAAATACAGAAGTTTACAGTGTATGTTACCTTTCTAACTCTAATAGTTTTCGAATTATTTGACGAAATATGCTTCATATTCTAAATGTTGAGAGGTGCTTTCATCCCCTAAACATGATTATCAGCAACCAAAAAAAAGAATACGTGTCAAATATTTTCATGAGTACCACATTATATCTGAATCGCATTGAACACACCTCGGAGTCAACCCTTGTAAAACCGTTACAAGAAGTGACTAAGGAGCCTCTGAAATACACCATACTTAAAACGCGTATTGATCTCATTTTATTGATCGAACGGTTCGCTGAGGGGATCATAATATATTCCTATAACGAAAGTCAGAACGGAAGCCTGAGATAGAATGGGACATGACAGGTTTATGGTTCCATTGACCGTAGTGGAAGCTAAGAACCTCGTTATAACCCGACGAATCGAATACAAGCCCCCCTTAACGTCGAGATCACTCTCGATCAAACTTCACAAAAAGGAATCGTTTTCCTAGAATGTGAAGAAGTTTTAGTAACCAATAATATGAACTCATAATAATTCTGTTAAATTAAGTATGAACAAACTACGTAAAATTCACTCAAAAAGTCACCCCTTCAGAGTTTCAGCACTTAATACCAGATTAATTGCAAGAAAGAACGAAACAATTTTATCGTTGCGTTAAAGAAAGAAATAAACCGAGAAATCGCCATGGAATCGTATTGTGAAATACGTGCAGTACGATATAAATCAATGCTCTTTTTATGAGCGACAAATAGTCGGAAGTGCGTGCTTAGGCTAAAAGCAGCCCTTCAACAGCTCTTCTAACCTCTCGATCTAGAGTTATTAATCAGCGCTATCTCGTTAGCCACTCGACCCAAAATGCTCAGCACTATTAAACGCCTGTTACCCGGCCAAAAACGAGCCGAGGGAAGCCGATAGTCACAGGAGGGGGTAGTCGGTGGGCGAATTTAAAATGCAGAGTAACGCGGGGGAATGGTAGGTTTGAGTGGTCGTGAATATCCAGCGTAACGATCACAATATATATTCTTCCGAAGTGGCAACGGAACGAGACAGGTTTATGGGTTCATCGATCGGCGTCGGTGATGCTGGGACCAGCGATATAGGCTCGAGATTGAGGCCAGCAGCACCCAGAGCGAGCGAAACGACGCAATATAACGGGTAGGGGGTAAAGTTGCTGTCACGGGTTCGCGCAACAACCATGTACAGGCAGAGCTGCTAACCTCTGATGCTCGTCCCTTTGTAAGCCGATGAAAGGAAGTCACGCACTGGCACGTGACCGGATATAGGACAGAGGTCATGGTAAGTGCATTCTGAACACACCTCTGGTCCCTGTCTTTGCACCTTTCCTCCTACAGCCCCCAACCTTTCATATCCTCTTCTGCAGCCTTTGATGTACCCTAGACTGAGTGTTCATCGTCTCGGTTTTCGCGATTTTCTAATTACTTCTAGTGGTGTTACAGAGGTATACTGTTCACGAGATTAACGTACTTGGGGTTCCATTTCCCGTATGTGGATCAGGGTAATGCGAACGAATACTTCTAATTATCAAATCCCGGATTTTATGCATTTATGGTGATACTAAGTATACAAAAAATCTACGAGATCGTTCAATATGTCAAAAGTATAGTATAAATTGAAATGTTTAGAAAATTAAACATACTATTATCCGCAGACTACTGATTTTGTTTCTGTTGCGTTAAATGTTCAATCACTCTAGCAATCTAATAATAGAGTGCAATTGATTCTAATGAATAAGACAAACACCAAAGGAAAAACAATGCAAGTCCTGAGCGAATTGAATAAATATATGTCTAACGACTTAGTTATACTTGTGAGAAAAGTAAATCCGAAGAATGTTTCAACCCTCAGGCGTTCTACGGGTCTTTTTCGACACAATCGTACCTTTGATTTTCTCTAATAGTTTTTACCATTTGAAAAAAAATCTGTTCCTTATTGTGTAATTGTCGCTAGTACGTAGCGCGGTCACCGCCACAAATATGCAGTTTTTAAAAAACACTATGTACAGCGCATTATGTGGACACTGACTATAGACGACGCTGACGTCTACAGCACGTTTAGTAGACGCAGACTACAGCCGGCGCTATAGTCGGAACCATCTCAACAGGCGGCTCAGGGTCACGAAACCCCTCACGCGCCTTTCTGGAGAGTGCCCCCACCACGGCAGCTCCCCGTGAACGCGGACGCACCTGCCGCGTGTGTTGAATATCCGTGAGTGGACTCTCCTTCCTCTTTCCCGACGTCGCGTCGCGCCACCTCGCGAGGAAAGAGAGCGATAAATAGGGAAAAAGAAGGACGCAACGTGAAGGAGCGTGGACTGAGTGGAGCGACATAGGAAGAAGCGAGAAAGGTAATGGGGAAGGAGAGTCCGCTCACGGATATTCATATACGCAGCAAGTGCCTCCGCGCGCACGGTGGCTGTCGCGGTGGGGGCACTCTCCAGAAAGGCGCGTGAGGGGTTTCGTGACCCTGAGCCGCCTGTTGAGATGGTTTCGACTATAGTATTCACAGAACGTTTAGTGAACGCCGATTATAGATGGTGCTGTCGCCATAGTACTATAGCGGGAAAGAGAGGAGAAAAGGAGGGGGAAAGCGTTTCGTCCTAGGTCTGCTAGCGGACTCGTCAGTAAGGCTATCTGATAGGCCTGTGTCTTAGACGCGGGAGGGTAAAGGTCAGGTCAGAGGACGTATACATATATGGGTGCGCCAAAAGTATGGAAACGGTCAAATATTTCAAAAACGGAACATTTTTGATGAAAAATGTTTTAGGGTTTTAAAAATTCTATTGAACGGTCGTATCCGTTTGACCTTCAGAGGAATGGTCAAGGGCACGTCAAGGTCAACATGATTTTTTTAAACGGAACTCCCCATTTTTCATCATGCAATGTTGAAGCTGACAATGAGACTTTTTAAAAACACCAGCTGATGACCTATTTTCGTTGAAAATTGCCTGAATGCTGAGCTTATCTATCGCCATATTGTTAGAGGTACATACAACGACGCAAATCAAAACAATTCAAAATTTTGGAATTAATGTCGTTGGGTAGTAGTACTAAAATCGGTGTCATGATTTCGATCGTGTTTCTAGCGTATGTGCAGTAACATCTTTGAAATGCGATTTCGGCCGAGTGATGTGGCAAACATTGGAATGATCATTGTACACAAGCGAGAGTCTATTTCTTCATTCTCAACGCTCAGAACTTAAGCAATTCCCAACAGAAATAGGTCATCAGCTAGTGTTTTAAAAAGGTCTCATCGTTAGCTTCAATATTGCATGATGAAAAATGGGATGTTCCATTTAAAAAAATCATATTGACCTTGACATGACCTTGACCGTTCCTCTGACGGTCAAACGGATACGACCGTTCAATAGAATTTTAACAACTGCTCGAAAGAAAAGCAATATTAAAAGTATAATGTTTATGTTTCTTGTTTCTTGACATTTGCTCGGTTCTGAAACCCAGTCGTTCTTCGACTCAACACTGTATGGAGTTGGTTCTGTGTTATTCTATTTAAACGTACCAGTCAAATAATATGCTCTTCAGCGCATTATTAATAAGCAAGGCTTGAGAAATATTTTCTTTTATTAAGAAAATTAACATTAAGAACGTTCGAAGTAAGATGACAATTATGTTAATCTTTTTTATTGTACTATTAATATATGTATATTTAATCATTTGAATAAAATATTATTTTATAGATAATTAACTGGCATCTGGTACTTTAAGCAAGTAGCTTATAAAAGTTAGAAAAGTGAATTACTAAAGAAAAATTGGAATAAAGAAGGTTTTGTGTAACATATTACTATTATTCTCTGTAAAAATGAAAATTCAAAAATCAAATATTAGATTAATAAATATGCCTCATCAAATTATTTTAACATTACAGTAAAAAGATGTTTAGAAAACAATAAAACCTTTAAAACTAAAATAAGAAGAACGAGAGTAAAAATATGTTATCCTTTATCTTTTAAGCTCCTATAGGTATTAATTATTCGTTACTAACGAAATTTTGATTTACTTAAAGTACCATTTCAAAATACTGTTACGAGTTTTTTAGAGAATACAATATATTCAGTAACCAATATTTCTCATTTCTCTAGCATAGAATTTTATTCTTAACGAATAAAAAGTCAGATTATACAGGGTGAAATAGTATTAACACATATCCGGAAGAATAATCCAAGGAACGTAGAGCATTTTTATCAATATGAGGTACCTACTTCAAAAATAATCTCAAATTTAAATTCAAAATAAAGTCCAAAGATTATCGCGAAGGGGAATAGTTTGATAACTCATTATATTGAGACTATTCAAAGATATTTCGTAATGTAATATGATTTTCACTAAAACTGATAGGTGGTCAACTCACTTTTGGTCAATAATGTAGCTATACGTATTATACGATATATCCTCTTCCGAAGAACTGGGAACAATGTTTTAAATGTTGACCTTGATTGCATAAAAAAGTTAACACATCGAAAAACTAAAATCGTCTTCAATATTTAGAAATATCATTTTATCCAGTATTTGGATAAAATAATGAATTTCCTAATTTCGTTCTTGTATTTTTTCTTCTTTACTCTTCTAGGAATAAGTTTCAGTTTTCCCATCTTTTCAATAGGCGTCGCCACAGCCCTGTAACGCGTGAACGAAGAATAGAGCGAATTAATGCTGGTCGCTGTACCTCGATTTCCGCTTCCCTGAATTTCTTCGCTGTCTCCTTTTCTACTTAAGTTCTCGTCTATAATAATCAAAGGGTGTAGTACATGAAAGAAACCACTTCAATAAATATTGTCTTCCCATTTCTTCGCCCTATTTCGTGTCATGCGATCTTCTTTTCATCTACAATTCTCCGTTTCCCCTCTTCCAGCTGTGTCTTCCTTTGATCATGGGTTTCGTATCTTTTCTACAATGCTCTCAAAGGACGCTGTACCGTTCTACACCCGAGCAACCGGTTAATGTACGTGCTCCTGGTTTTCTCCATATGAAACGACCTTCGCTGGCACAGCAGACTACACATGAAACACCCCAAGCAATAAACGTCAAAGGATTTTACCGATACGATTCTGTTGCAGTTTCGATCTTCACTAACTAAGAGAATTAGGCTATCAATGGAATTTGAAACTTGCTGAATATGCAGTACTTTTGTTGATGGCGTTCCACATTTTCGTTCCAGGAAAATAACGCATGTGCTAAGAGAAACGAAGCTAAATGAAATGAAAACAAAACATAGTAGTATTTGGAGAAAAAATGTTTTAAACTTTTCACATGTTATTTTTAACGCTATTTGAGTTCTGTTTGGAAGTGCTTCTTCGGTCTGTTATTTTAAATTTGTGTGTAACTAAACTATATAAATTTCAAGTGCTGAACGTGTATCTAAAATATAATTTTGATGATGCATTGTTATAACAAATCCTTTGAGAAATAAAGAAAAAGCTAGTAGGCAGGTATAAAGCTATGTAAATATCAGGCTACAAATACGCAGTGAGTACCAGAAATATTTACGAAGAGTAAATATGGTGAAATTGGAATTTTACACATGCTACGTATTTCTCTGCGGCTACTGATAAATATGCAGGAAACAGAAATTGTTTCCAAACTTTTACGTTGAAAAATATCAAGTAAATGTCTTCTACAGCAACCTTTGCGGCGTCTGCAATTTCTAGTGTAGGTCACGTACACTGAGAGAAATAAAGTTCTATATTTTACTATATTGTAGGACTAAAGTAGCAGGATAAACGCATTTGTAGTGAAAATTCCAACACAGTGTAGTAAAAGTGCCAAGCAGTGTACTAAGTATTCTTACAAAATGCTAAAATTTCAGATGCGCGGGATGGGATTCGAACCCACGACTGTTGCATCAGTAAGCTGCGCCCTAACCAACTCCGTCAAAGTGCGCTTCTGCTATTCCTTCTTTGAATTTGCTTCTTACTTGGAATATCTGTATATTCATATCTATTCATAATATTTATATTCATTTGTTTTTTTATATCACTATGTAGGATAGTAAAGTTTATGGACAACAAATGACTTTAAATAAATACATGAATATACGTATATTCCGAATGAGAAGCAAATTAGAGGAACGAATAGCAATGCGCACTTTGACGTAGTTGGTTAGGGCGTAGCTCACTGATGCGAAGGGTCGTGAATTCTCGAATCACGTCCCGAGCATCTGAAATTTTAGCGTTTTGTAAGAATACTTACTACACTAGTTGACATTTTTAGTACACTGTGTTGGAATTTTCACCACAAGTGCGCTTATCCTGCTAATTTATAAACCAAAAATGGATGTAATGACAAACTTCTATACAGGGTGTCACAAATTCGACGCGGGAGCCGGAAATGGGAGATTCCAGGGGTAATTCTAAACAACTTTTTCCTTTGCAAAAATGTTATTCGAAGCTTTGTTAACGAATTATTAACGAAAAACACCGACCAATCGGAGAGCAAGTACAGCGGACTAATGATGGCGCGGACGATGGCGGACCAATACTACTCAAAGCTGAGGCGCGCGCTGAAATTCAACCACTGTATTCGTGCTTCTATTGGTCGGTTTTTATTTGTTAATAACTCATTAACAAAGCTTCGGAGGATATTTTTGCAAAGGAAAAAGTTGTTTAGAATCTCCCAAGGAATCTCCCATTTCCGGCTCCCGCGTCGAGTTTGGGACATCCTGTATTCTGGAATCTAAGCGAAATTCAACAGAATATAATGGTTGTATAAAATTTGTTTGGTTCCCATCACACTCAGACATAGATGAGAATAATGAGGCAGACAATTTGGCAAAATCAGCAACTGAGGAGCAAGCTAACAATCACATTTCTATCCGATTTACAGACTTCCTAGAATTTTGTAACAAAAATGTAATTTAAGTACCAAATAATTCATAAAAGAAAAGAAAAGAATTCTTTCAATATTATTTTAGAAACAGTGCTAAACCATGGTTTTCAGGTAAAAATTTTACATGCGAATTTGTTGTGGTAATCAATTGTTGCAGATCGGACCATTACAACCTTGCTGCGTCCTTTTCACGGTTACACATAATAAATTATGCTAGATGCAATTGTAATTTTCAAAACTCAAGACCTGAACCATATTCTTTGGCAATGTCCTCTGTTAAATTTTCAAAGAATTGAACTTGTGGAAAAACTAGAAACGGTTAAGTTACTTCTACCGCTTAATGTTAGATCCTTTCGTAGCAAACCAAATATTGAAGCGTGTTCTCTTATATGTAACCTTTTCAAAAAATGCGGTCTAAAAATTGAAAGTTATATACATATGTATTCATTTTATATAATATCAGGTGTTTATCTGGTAAATATCTTCTAAGCTATGTCATTTAAAGTAAACTGTAATCGTATGTAACCCTCTTGTATAGCTTTACAAGTCTCAATAAAGAATTCTATGTAAGTTCAAATAAAAGAAAAATGTACTAAAATTTAGAATTTTATTTCTCTCAGCGTAGTTACCATTAGATTAACTAAAACGTTTATTTAATTTTTAATAAACGAGTAATGTGTTTTTAAAATTTATGTACTGTCAAAAGTTTAATATAACCGGCACACAGTTTATTTTCTCTACGTGAGTAATAAAAGATAACTGATAACGAAAATTTTCCAGTTAGTCTACTATTTACGAGCTCAACGACTGTAATTATATTGCCAATTAGAATTCCAGTAACCTGCTGCTTACGATACGCACCCCGCAGGTTGATCCAAATCCCGGGATCGATAACATTAAATCGACGTGTTCGAAAACGCGGCCGAGTTTTCGCGCGAATTGTGCGGCGGTGAAACGGCGGTCAGCCAGTTGCAGTCGTCGGTGTAGCACAACGCGCGTACATCCGAACGAAATCGATGAACGAACATCGAAACGACTCCGAGTTGGATTAAACCACGAATATCTGGCATCCATTGCAGGCTGCCGCGCTGCCAAATATTTCTGTCGGCAACGAGAGCGAGAAGACACTGAAATATGACCGATGCGACTAAGCTACTGTATTGTAAAATCTGGATTTATCACAGCGAAATAAATGGCGAGACTACAAATACTCTTCGATACGTTTGATTCAAGAATAATTTAAGTGGAACGTACTCATATTTTTTTGTGAGGAAAAACTACGGATAACAGAGGCACTAGAGATTCGAACGAAAGATGATTCGATTGAATAGAGACACTGCAATGAAAGACTGGTTACGAGATCATTCTTCACTGATGCACTGTGTTTTCTTTATTTTAAATGATTTCTGAATTTATTAATTGTACATACTTAAAAATTTAAATAGTTGGAGTTGAAGATTTGAAAATATGAAATTGTAGATTTAAACACTTGAAGTTCGAGATTTTAAGAGGTCTTTTTTCATTATAAAAGATTTTAAGAAAGGAAGTTTCAGATTGAAAACTTTGAAGCATTACAGATTTAACAAAGGAGCCCAGTTTAAGACGGTAAAAATAAAAATAAATAGATTTTTTGGAATTTTCCTGTTACGGAACTATTAAGCGAATCTTTTCGAAATGTACAGAGTGTGTTGCTTCGTATTTAGACAATAAAAGTTCATTTTATCATTGAAAAATTGCCTGTAGGAACATTTTTACGTAAGTTTGTAAGGACTCATTGTCGGAGTATCAGGGTGGGAATTCTGGGGCCATTAATTTTTCTCTAAAAATTTCTTATATAATTACAATGTTGATGAACCTAAAAAGCTAGAAGAAAACACAAAATTTACAAATTGCTGGGGCTTTAAACGAAAAGTAATGGTTTTAACCAAAAACTTTCGTACCATCTGTGCACAAAGAATTTAATTTATTGTTTTTCTAAAGTTCATCGACAATATAATTAGATGAGAAATAAGAAAATTCTTGGATTTTTTGTTTAAAAAAAAAAAATTACAGATTCCAGAATTCCCGCTAATTTGATACGCCGTCGATACGGACTTATGGGTAGACTGCGGATTTTTATACTAAATCAAATTTTCACAATTATAAATAAACAATTCAAGCTTGAATAACAGTGTTATCTTGTTTTTTTAATGCTGCAATTCGTACTACAATTTTATTATTTTACATATTTTGGCACCAGTTCATAATTTATTGAATTTTTGCGTGGTTAAAATTGTCGTAAATGTATAAAATCTGTCTACTTGTCTGTCTACTTGACAGATTTGGTTGAAATTTTGATATGTCGTAGTTTTTAGGGATATATAAATCTAAGTCAAAAAAGTTTAAAAAATCAGAAAAATTTTTGTAATTCTTCACTTCTGCAATTTTCCTTATAGAATATTCTTCTTTATACAGTATAGTGTAATTACCTGAAAACGCATTTCTACACTTAATTCCTTTCTTTTTTGTGCCCATGGTGGTCTCACAAAATTTAAAATGGTCTAGTGCTTATGAAATAACAGATCGATACTCTTGCCTATAGTTTTCTCATTCTAGATCATGTTTTTAAATGTTTATATCAGTCTTGACGAAATAGCAGAACATAGTAAGGTGAAGCAGTTATCGTGAAAGGGATGAACAAAGTTGATTGTTTGTTATTGTTTCAGTTTATTAAACTGTTTATTGTGTTAATAAAGAGTTTTCTTTTATCACTAACTTCATTTCATTATCACTAACTTCGTTTCATTGTCTCTGTTAATTTTCATATAATAATCATGTTTTCTTAATGGGTGCAATTTTTACAAGTTTACCCTACGTACAGGCAATCAGAGTATAGCATAGGACATTTTCTGATCCATTTGAGATCTCTACTATTCCTAAAACTATTATGTATGGATAGAGTTTATACTCCATGTAATTTGTTATTACTTAATCTTAATCAAACGGTTGCCGGCTTGAATTACTTGTCAGCAGCATAAAGGCTTGTACTACTTGTTTGACAAGGTATAGTGTATTGCCTGTGGTGTGGTGTATCATCTGCTTGACCTCGTATAGGAGTTATATGACCTACTAACTACTGATCGTCCGACTATACCCGGGGTTATACTACTTGCGGGATGTCGACATATTGAGATACAGACAATAGGATACTTCGAATGCGTGTTCTCGAAGAGATATGTGCGTGTTCTGTTACTTCTGCGAGTGTTGTTTCGTTTTTGCTTTCTGCATTCCTATTTGGTTGAATTTCACTAAAGAATTTGTTTTGAAATTTCCCGAAAACCTGTTCTTTAAGAACAAGATCTGCTCTATTGCATGGTGTGGTTGGATTTTACGCTGGACACTTATCTTGTAAGATATATTGTAAAGTGTCCGTAGAAAGTGGTGTAAGATCGGTGTCACTTTATTTTTAATGATTGTTTAGACATATACAATCATTCACAATCTCTTAAAAATGGATGTCAGTGTACTCAGGAAAGTCTACAGAATCATTTCGTGCAAACGAAAGTTAAGTATCTTCTATAATTATGTCACGAGATTCGTTCAAAGTTGAAAAATGTGTAATTTTTTGAAATTCAAATTTCTCAAAAATTGAGGGTGACGGGGAAAAAACGTATTGTAGATTTGTAATCAGCGCACAAAACTGATTGAAAAAAGCTCCCTGACTATTGAAAACAGATTGAGCGTAGAACAGTGTAATTATTAGACTGTGGAGTTTTATACATTTATGGAAATTTTAAATATGCAAAAACCTATAAGGCTAATGATAGGTGCCAAAATATATAAAATACCAAAACTACAATTCAACTTAGTATTTAGAAAATAAAATACACTGTTATACAAGATTCAATTCTTTATTTGTGTTTGTGAACTTTTGATTTTGCATACAATCCCGCAGTCTAGTAATTATGAACAGACCATCAGATATAGAATATGTCGTGATCCCATAATAAGAGCAATATTTTTGGTATATTATTGCATTTGTGTCCTTTGTAAGTAAATGCTTCATTTTTTGTACAAAATCACTGTATTGTAATTTGCATGAAAACAATTATATAACTGAATATACCTTTTTTTTTATCGCTTTAAAGCCAATTTTTGAAGCTAAACGTCACCGGGAATCGTTTTGCATTGCTTTCATAGGCCACGATAGACATAGATGTCATAATTCATTATAAATTATTACTGCATAAAATGAACGCTGACATCTTCCCCCTTCTTTTGCAAACTAGAAAGTAATTTTTGACCTGATTAGTCATAGATGACTCACTGACGTCGTTTAAATATGACTGCATCAAGTACGTGTCCACTATTCCATTATATATTGTTGTTTATAAATATGTTGTTTTAAATATGTAACTAATAGTATATTTTTGAAAAAGTATATCAACGTCTAAATTTAATATCAAATCTATTTTACATTGCTTGTAATCACATTCACTTCCTTTAAATTAATTTAAACTCTTTGGGTCACTCATAGAAACAATTATTTTTGTTTTTACATATATTTCTTACATTATACATGTAGATCATATCACAGTTACCCGAAATCAAACTTGCTTTACATATATATCTTCCAATTTTTACAAAATTGAAACTATTCGAATTTAATTATTTACAATATAACGCAAATAACTTTAGAATCATTAAGATATTTATTGTATTAGGATTTACATTGCATATCACCCTATAAATTTTAACTGTAACTTCACATTTTAATTGTTTATAAAGAATGCGTATTGGCGCAAAATATTTTACAGAATGTCATCATATATCCTCTAAATTCATTCACTAAAATTTCATTAAAATCCAAGGAGTACACACTGCAGGGTCTCCTTGTTAGTAAAAATGGAAATTTTCCTTTAGGTCTACGCATTTAGTACGCGTCCTCAAGAGGTGTTTATTCCCACATTAAAAAAAAAAAAAAAAAAATGACGAAAAAAGTGAAGAAGTATAAGACTCAATGAAATAGACATAATTCGACTAATGTAACTTTCACTTTTCATCATTTTCATCCTTTATTTATAAAAAATAATTCCACTAGATTATCAAAGTTTATTCTACGAAAATGAGTTAAAAAACGACTTAAGTTTGACCAAATTTAATAGTAATCAATAGATACCGCAGTTATTCAGTTAATTACTTACTTTTAAACCTAGTCCATCTTGCATCGTGTTTTGTTCATTTTGAAATTATTATTCACTGATGTCTCGATACGTAGATTTTCAACAATGTATTAAAGGTGTATAAACATACGAAAGTATATGAAGAGTTGAAAATATAGTGCATATGACAACACCAAACAACTAAAGCACTTTTATTTATTCAAGTTTCAAAACATCGCCTGTACCTCTAAATGCATAAATTTACATAATCTTCAGTATTCATATATAAAATTGTAATTATAATTGTAGTTATAATTTCAGATCATATATAAAATTCATATAATTTTAGTTCAATGGATTTTAATAAAACTTATCCAAGTCTGTATATTAATTATTAATGATTATTTATAAATTGATCCAAATATAATATTATTTGGAAATCAACAATACCAAATCAGAAATACGAAACTACCAGAAAATCTGATTTTTATCTCTCAGTTCCTCCTTGGTTGTTCGCAAAGTAACAAGAGAACATACACTGTAACACATTCTTTGTCAATAATCCCAACTGTCGCGTTTGACTAATGTCTGTTTGTCAAGGGACACTGAACAAGCCATCGTGGCGAACTTCTGTTCACAGTTTCGTATAGTGAAACGTTGTTTCAATATGCTTACGTCTATTTGCAGAACGATAGCCAACGGTAACTCGACAGGAAAATTCGCCGGAAAATTCGCGCGTTTCATCGACCCAGCAATTTTTCAGTCGGTCCGGTTCAACGGGAACTACGGTCGGTGATTATGCGAAACGCTGCCAATCAAACCGCTCGTGAATCGAAGAGCGAAGCGAGAAGTTACTTCTACGGCAAACGAAAAATGTGCTTCGTTTGACCGATTATCGTATTTTCGGAGCCGCTCCAGTTCCGACCAGAGTCGGTCAAACGGAACGGGAGCCTCGAGATTTGGGAAACACGGTACCCGCGCGCTTTTCGATATATTCTTGGAAAGGGGGTAGAAGCGGGACATAACGCGTAAGTCCGTTGCAGAATACGATATGAGCGGGAGGCGGATCGGCACGGAGTTTAAAGCTGATCAAATCCCTTTAAAATATCCATCGAGTGTGAGTCAGCTTTTGCGAACTTGCTTTCGAGCGTGTCGATAGCTGGAAAGGATTTGAACGTTCAGCGTAAGTTTGCAGCATTGATGGAGGCAACGTTTAGCTATCGATAAATAACTCGACAACATGGCAACTGCTAGCAAGATTTAAACAGACTAGTTGGCCAATATGCCATTGGAGTTCACTCGACTGACAGTTCCAGCGTACTATATAATTGTTTACTATGACACACCTAATTTCATCTCGAATTTTCGGATTAATAATCACCTAGGGAAGAGTTGCCTATTTTAGACCACTTTTTTATTTTTCTCTCTTACATAAGCACCAAGCGTTGCAGCATGCAAAGAAAAACGCGAAAATGTTAAGAATTACATACAGAATTTATTATGTATTTGTTGTGTTCAAAAAATGAATAATAAAAATAGTATTTTTAAAGGACTAAACTATAATGACTTCGGTTCATTCTGTGCAACTGGTCTCCTAATTTGGACTATCAGTTATTTATGCTGAACCGCTCCTAAAAACCAAAATAATTGAATATACAATTGTTGGATGACCAACTTATTGTTAACTATCTATTGACTCTAATTGAATCATTTAAAGATGATTGCAATCGAGCTGTTCTGTCCGAAACAGTTGCGTCATCCGTTTTCACTTATCATCTCAGAGTTCAAAATCGTAGAGAAAGCTGACTGATAATTAGTCACCCTGTAACTAAGCTCATCCTTTCCCACCGTAACACTTTCAATTAGATATATAAAGCGCTCTGTGTAATTGTAAAGCGGATTCATTACTGGCTTATTCACTTTAACGCCTAGTGCTGCGTTACGAATAAATCTCTTGTTAAGTTTTAATCAAGTATTGCTATTATTTCATCTAGCCGGAGTTCAACATAATAAATGAAAAAAAAACGTTCAATACATTAAAGAAAAAGACGCAAATAGGATATAATAAATATCTTTCACATTTGTACAACTTGTGTTAATGAACCCAGGTGCGATATTGAAGACATTCTATCATATCTTCTACACTACTACATAGGAAGCTGTACCAGCTTTATCTCTATAGTGATAAGAATGCAAACATTCCCTCATTCACCTTTCTTTGGATTTTGGAAGGGTCATTCAGTAGGAAGCAGCAGTTAATAAAATTCCCTTTTATATTCTCCTGTGGCGTTTCCTTGAAATCATCGGTTGTAGATCAATGGTTAGTTTTGGTAACGGTGAAACCTATTGTAGAGTTTTCTTGAAAGACCTGGCGGTAAGTGACTTGAAATTTTTATTGTTGCTGTTGTGCACGAACAACGCCCAAAAACATAACATCCTAATATAATCGCATCATTAAGAACATTTTAGATGCAAGCGAAGGTAAAGGCGCGTTCTACTAATTCAGCATTGGAGCGACGATGTAGCTAAGGTGACCATATACAGGGTGGTCCACGCAACTTGTGCACCTCTATAACTCTCAAAATATGCGTTGCACGAAAAAATTTTGTATACAAAAGTTGCATGGTTTAAAGGGGTACATTATGTAGCGCATTTACTTTTTTATAGGTGGAGGCGTTTCGGAGATTTGAAGGTCAACTTTGTGTTTTTAAATAGAATACTATGTTTTTTATAACAAAATATGGAAGAATATCGAATTCTGAGTAAAAACGTGTTGACCTTTATTAGCCCTAAACCTAATAGCTAACGAGTAATTTTACTTTATTTCTTGAAAATTTTCTTTTCGTAGCATCAAGTTGAAGCTTCAATAACCTTATCACAGATTTCCGCAGGACATGATATTACGTAAGGAAAATTTTCAAGAAATAAAGTGAAATTACTCGTTAGCTATTAGGTTTAGGGCTAATAAAGATCAATACTTTTTTACTCAGAATTCGATATTCTTCCATATTTTGATATTAAAAACAATGTTGACCTTCATACCTCCGAAACGCCTTCACTTATAAAAAAATAAATGCACTACATAATATACCTCTTTAAACCATGCAACTTTTGTATACAAAATTTTTTCGTGCAACGCATATTTTGGAAGTTATAGAGGTGCACAAGTTACGTGGACCACCCTGTATGGTAATGCGCGACCACCAGGATCACACCCAATCTGAACTAATAAAAACGACTCGCTTCCGTGAGACGAGAGATTCGATTACTGCTAGTAAACGAGTTAACGTCGAAGCGACTAGTTGTAACCTTAGTCGAATTCAGTTAGCCATACAATAAGCGGAGAGTTATTGGGAGTAACTCGATAAATTCTAATTATTTGACTGTTCATGAATCCAACGAACCAAATCCCGCACGAGCCCTGTGAGCCATCACACGGGGCACAATATTGTTATCTTCTTGTTGTTACTTTTTATTTGAAGAAAATGATTAATTTGAAGGAAGAAACCTTTTTAATATGTTTTGAATTATTTGTTTCCATAATATAGATTGTATCCTAGGATGGATCAGTACAATTCAAGCTACTAGTGATGGTCCAATATTAGGCAATTTATTGGACAAAAGATATATTTTCATTGTTATATTTATACGAAAACGCGAAAATAAAGTCATGAAATTGTAGTTCTGATACTTATAATATGTAGAAGGTAATTCACTTGAAATAGTGCAAAAAATAATGATGAAAGATCGCGTGTTTCTATGTATAAAACCGCGTCCCCACTGGTTCGGCACTGCCGAGCGGCCTTGCTGATTAAAATTGTGACTCGGCATGTGCCGCATGGCTTTATAAGTCGAGCGGTATGCCGATGAAGTTCTCGAATGATGCCGGCAAATGGAGCGGCACGGCATGTTAATCCATTTACCGAGCGATACAGGGTGTAACAAAAATGATGCACGTCCTTGAAAGGGACGATTCCTGAGGTGATTTTAAACAGTACTTTTCTTAGCGAAAATATTAGGTGAGGCTTTGTTATCGAGTTATTAACTTTCAAGGACGTGCAAAATTTCTGTTACACCCTGTATAATATTGTTATTTCAATCTCGGGAATTTTTTGTTTCCATATAGCTGAGTTCATTTGTGCACAATAGCAATTTATAGTTGTGTACAAAATATGCTTGTAATCTGAGATTTTGGCTTAGGTTGCAAATATAGTGTGGCGGTGAGCGGCGAGGATAGCGGCGAGGTAAAGCCTACGATACACGACCAAGCCATTACACAGTCGCATCTACACATCGGAAATGAAAATGTGTAGACGCATGTATGTGACGGCTCGGCGAGCCACTCGGCCGAGCGGTTCAATCGTGTATGGCGGGCTTAACAGGTTGGTTGAAGACAGTAGTCTTTGTGTCTACTTAGAATATGTACAAAATTCTCATGAAGACACATTATTTTTTACAAATCAATCTTCATATTAATTAGAAAAATGATAAGTTAACTTTTTTATGTTTCTAGTGTTAAATTGTAAGAATTTAGGATGGGCGTTGCCCATCGGATCCGTATGTCAAGGCTTCGAGATTTCTTGCTTGACTGGTTTTTATAAGTTTGGGCGCTCGAGGCGTGCGACTCTAGCCACGGGCGGTATCTGATGTTCGCTGCGCGACGATATCGAGTTACGCACGTGTCGCTCGGATGTTAAGTCGTCAATTTTTCTCAGTTTCCGCGATCTTACCCGTTATCCTATCGATACAAAAGTTTCACCATTGGATTCTAAGCGTTCTCCCCATTAAAATAACACCCAATTTCATGTAAAGCGGACTACTTTTAGCAAAGTTATAATTGAACCGTAAAAATCAATTTGTTTCGTTATTTTGTTAATTATAGACCGAATTATGTCGTGTTTGGTATTTTTTAATCGGGCAAGTATAAAGAATAGATTGGCGTCACTCTCGTGAAAATCCGATAGAAAAGGTGAAAATCAGTCACGAGCACTTTTAAATAGCTAGTGCTATCCTTGTCTTTTATAACCAATTGTTCCGAAAGTTCAGCTTGCGGGCGAGAAAGTTCCCACGGTCCAAGCCGATAAAAAATAGTGGTTGGAGAGATTGGGCTAGCCTTGTGGAAAGAAAATGGGCTAGGCTTAAGCAGACTCTACTCTATTTGTTAATTAATTCCGTTTTGTTTCCAAAGAGAATAAAAATAACATGTTATGTTTTATTTATGGTTTAGAAAAAATAATTTGGGTGTACTAATTACAACGGACTTCATAAATAATAATTATGTAGATTATAGACGTTTCTGATATGGGGTTTGATAGCCGATTATGTAATATTAAGGCGCGTTATCAGTGAAAGGTTTAGTTTTGCAGTAATGAAATTAAGTTATAGTTTATACATTTACGTCGCTAAATAAATAAAACATGATTCCACGCTTTTGAAAAATGCGCACGCTTCTCCTGCAAATGACGGAAACAGCAACTACTAAGTTTAAATAATCGTGATTAATATACGCTTCGATTTGAACAAAAATCACAGCACAGTAGAGAATTCTGTGAAGTGCTTCTCCTAGCAGCAAAGTCGGTTAACGATATTTGCTAAGATTACGAACTGTTTTGACAGTTCGGCTAAGTTTTCCCAGTACCTCCGTTTCGTGTGCGTCAAGAACAAGTCAGGGATAAGTACGCTAACAATAGTTTCCTTCTGCAGAAGCAGATCTTGTCTGCGCGAGAAGACTGTTTAACAAAATTTTCGAGACAGGCTACAATATTCCAGATGTTCTTGAGACTATTCAGTGTGTTACGAACACATATCGTTGTGACAAGTTCAAATCTTCCTGTGACATTAACGAATTTTTCACATGAAGGAAGAAGTTTATTTCAATCATGAAACTTAAACACACCTTTTTATTGTTATTGAAAATAAAAAGACATTTTTACAATAACGAAAAAATGAAAAATAACAGTTTATAACTATGAATATTTCCTGGCTTTCGTTTTAGCAAATGCAGTGTGGAAATCGTAGTACAACCGGGCAAAGTGTGGTTTTACATGAAAAAAGGAAGAAAAACGTTTAGTTGGTATAACGTTTTTTCGTTCGAATCTGAATTGATACTAAAAAATGATGAATTTCGCAAGAAATTGAATACAATTTGGTTATTGTACATTTGCAATACCAATAATTTGGTAAAAATGTCTGAAACTACTGTACACTTATGTACATATAATACAATGTCTATGGTTGAAGATGGAGATTCGAACATTTAAATTGAACGTCTGAAGAGTTAACAATGCAAATTTGAAGAATTTTTAAGATTTCAGTTTTGAGATTTAAATGAACTAAAATTAGAAATTTAAAAATTTGAAATTAAACATTTGAAGAGTTAGAATTGGAAGTTCACAAATTTTTAGGATTTCAATTTAGAAATGTGAAGATTCCAAGTTACAGATACAGAAATCTTTAAAGTTAACGAGACTCATTGGTTCGAAATTAGAGATTCAATGATTGGAAAGAAATTTGAAAAGTTAAAAGTTGAAGATTCAATAACGCTTATTGACAAAAGTTAAGAAACAAAATATTGGTTTGTGAGTTATTGTGTCATTTTTATCTTCTGAGATGCAACTCAATACTAATTGTAGTCTTTATAGATGTATATTAGAAAAAAAAATGTATTGCATGTGCTGTATAAAGTGTTATCTCTTTATTCTATTTTTAATTGCAACATATGTATCTCACAATTAGAAGATAAAGAATACACCACAACTCCCAAATGATTATTTTGCTTGTTAACTTTTATTAGTAAGTCTATAATACTAAAGATTTAAAAATTTTAAGTTCGAAATTTGAAATTTTCATTGTTTACCACTGAAACTTTCAGTATGAAGATTTTACATTACAAGTTTAAAGATTTCAAGTTACAAACCTAAAGATTTTTAGAGGAAAAATTAAAAACGTAACCATTTCAAGTTGAAGACATGAACATTTCAGGTTGGAGATTTCAATATTTCAAACTGCAAATTTAAACATTTTCAGAATTAAATTATGAAGATTTGAAGGTTTTGAGTTGGAGATCTGAAAAAATTAAACTTAGGGATTTAAAAATATGAAATTCAAGATTTAAAGATTCGAAGTTGGAATTAAGAATTAAAGTGGAAGACTCAAAAGTTTGAAGAGTAAATTTGAAATGTTAAAATTAAATTTAAGTTAGTTTGAAGTTAGAGATTTGAAAATTAAAAAATAGGCAATTGAAAAGTTTAAATAGGAAAAATAATATGATTGATTTTGATAAGAACCTAATTAAAATATGGCTTCATAATGAATGAAGGCTCTGCTTGTGCCTAATGCGCCTTATGATAAATGCGGCCCTGGGTACCACTATATCTTAAATAAATTTTTTAACTAACCAGCATTTCAGATTTTATCAATTTTTTCCTTCAACAAAAATTTTTCTCTTCATTCAGGAAATTAAACAAAGGTACAGTATTAAACGTTAATAATTTGCCTTCACACTTTGACATACAAAGAAAATCAAACTCCATGCATTAAATGAACACTTACACAAGCTTTACAAAAAATGGAATGTTTGCATTAACCTTGATATGCAATACTTTATATTATTAACACATTCTTAAAAAAAGTAGATTATGAATTCATAATGTAACGTCAAGGAAGGAAAGACATAAAAGTTAGTAGTAGCTTCATTACATTTTTATTGCGATAAGGGTGTGGCGAATATAATGCGCCATGCGAGTTTTCGGAGTTTCGGCAGGCGACGCGTCACGTGGCGTAGCCCTGATCGGAACCCGTGGGTTGGTACCCCTGGCGCGCGAAGCAATCGAGCGCGTGGCCATGTTTTACACGACCGAGCGTCTTAGGGAGAGATACATAACCTAGTTATAAGCGTTAGAAATAAAAGTTTAATTTTTGTTATCCTAAACGGAGAATAATTTAGTGCATAATTCACCTGCCCTTCTCTCACATTAGGGAACCCCCTAAAAGGGAAACTGTTGAAGAAAATGTAAAGCATGGTTGTGTTGAAAAAGACCTGAGGAATGTACGGAAATTAAACATTCTTAAAGAAGAAATATTTTCCTTTCAACTGCCAAATTCAGTACCTTAATGTGAAGCGACAGCGGCACTTCTTATTTCTCACAGCCGTAGAATTTTAGGAGGAACGTCGCCCTCTGAGACGTCGTCGTTCACTTTATAAAACGCTGACAGTGCGTTATATCGTCGGATTTATGAAATTTTCGTTTCGATCCTCGACTGCCATGTCTTGTCCTCCTTTTACGTGCTCAGGCATGTCACGCTGCAGAAATGAATAGAAAGACGAACAAGAATGCGCTGATAAGAAGAACGTCGGAACGCACGGATACAAGGAGGAAGCAGCCCCGGGTCGGGACGGTATGACAGATCAGGAGAAAAAGATTTGCTCGATTTTCGCGAATAAAATGGACATCGTTATGACTAACTCGTATATTGTACAAACTTTTCATCTCGTTAAACGTGCTTTGAAAGCAACAGAATTTTAAACGCTAAAAAATCTTCCCGTGTTTCTTTTAATTTCCTGAGACAATTTCTGTCTCCAAATAATATTACAATATCACTACAACATCGTATTACACACGAAAATTATTTCATAATTGAGGGAAACATTTTCGAGATCTAACTAAAAATTCTTTTTGTCGCAACTTGCATCGGTTTCCATTAGGTATGACATATTCCATTACAAGGGCAGATTTAGGTATGGTCTTCATGGGTTGCAACCCAGGGCCCCGTTTAGTTAAAGGGCCACCTTTGCGGTAAAATAAATAAATAAAATAAAATTTGAGAAAACATAAATTACCTAGATACAGTTAACATAGATACAATTTAAATCGTTAGTTTTTAACACTATTGGATTTAAATACAATATCAAATAAAATAAAAATGTTTTTCAGTGTCTGTTGCCTATAATTTTTCGTACTTAAAAACGGATTAAAAAAATAGTCTTTTGACAAAGTAGCGAATAAGTTGCCACAACTAACCTAAACTTGGGTCAATTTGGGTTGATTGGGTAGGTCCTGAAACAGTATTAGTCCAGGGCTTCGAAAGTTAACGGTCCGCCCCTGTTCTACGCAAAACACTAATTAAATAAAAAATCTGAAGATGCGGTATGAATTTTACAATAATTACAGAAATTTTTAACTTTTTTTACGAATTAATCATCTATAAGCAAAGTCAGCAATTTCACATCGTCAATACGGCACTTATGTCACGTATGTCGAGGTGCGCCTTTTTTTATCGGGTTTAATTTATGAAGCAACGAGGCGAATACTTGGCCGAGCATAAACACCGATAATATCGTGGGGTTCGTTAAAAAAAAAAAAAAACTCTTCGAGACGTTCGATTTTTTATCAGATATTCGATCCCCGTAGAGAGATTAATTTCATCTCTGAATTTATCGATCCTGTAAATTCCCGTACGTGTGTCGACGAAGTTCCAGGAAATTCTGAAAATTTTCTCGCTCCTGGCAAATTCTGACGAGAGATTGTTCAATTTTTTCTCATATTACAAACGATCAGGAGTAGGACTTTCCCTCCGTAGAATCGCATTCCGCATTTAAAATCTCGCTGCGGGATCGAGTGAACCGCTCGAGGACTTCGGCATGGCGAATAATTAACGAGAATCTTAAATTCGGTAATAATTGGTCGCTTGCTCGCCTGCGAATAGAGGCTACATGAACGACGGCACGAGCAGGTTTCGCGCTTCTGAACGCGAAAAACTTTTGACCCGATTCGAACTCCTTCCAGTGCTGGCAACTTCTGTCGCGATCCTTCACGACGAAATTACGTTTCGACTCTCGATGCGATATCAGTTCTCCTCTCTTTTCTTTTCAAAGAAACGACGGAAAAGTTCCAGAAGAATCGCGGAAATTTAAGTATGCCGGTGAATTTAGAATCCATCTCCGTTGACCCGTGATACTCTCGGAAAGTTTCCGCGGTGCGGTGCGACAAAAATTCTGAGAAACGAGTTACTGGTGCGTTATTGAATCAGTCGTTCGAGGACTCTTCGACTGTAATTATACTGACAAGTAGAAGAGAGCGTTACGAATATAGGATACCTATTTTATTTAGTAGTTTAAGATATCTTGAAGTAGTTATACAGTGTGTGACAAAAAGATAGATCCACTTGGACTTTTGATCATAAAATTTGGAAGATCAAGACTTTTTTTCTAAACAAGTTTCCATAAAGAAGTTGTTCATGTCAAAAAGTATTTGAGACACAGCTACCACATGTGCGTCGTTTGCAAGCAGCTAAATTAAAAATTTGTGTACGATAATACGACGGTTCTCGGTTATGCAAACATTAATCAGTGTCTGCAAGAAAGAACAATCTGCACTCTATGGCCAACTACATGGCCAACGAAATCACTTGATATTAACTCCATCCAGAAAATCGCAATATGGAAGACCTGGAATCGCGTTACTTCAAAAGTGCTGAAAATTCCAGCAGATACGATGACGAAGAGGATGAATTTATGAATAAAAAGTGGTGGGAAACCTATAAATGATTGAAAAAATTTATTTGGTGAAATCAATACGTATGAGTTTCTTAAAGTTTCTATTTCTGAGCAAACTGCAAGTGGATTTATTACTTTGTTACGGTAAAATATTGACAAAAATCAAATAAATGGTTACTATAGGAAAATTAGACACTATATAAAAATGAAATATTATACAAATATTTGCTAGTGCTTAGGATAAATGCTTAAATAAGTTTGGCCGAAGTTGGCAGAATTGATTTATTAGCTTCAGAACTGTGGCCAAAAATCTAAATGGATCTATCTGTTTGTTACTCACTGTAAATACGAAAATTAAACGTATAGGGTAACCCCGGCAGAGATGGACCAGTGAGGAAGATAAACCAGATAAATAATTTTTGAACTATTTTTTATACCAGCAATGTATTAGTTTTATTTTGGTGCAATGACAGCGATCAAGCGTAGCTATCAACTTTAGGTTTTAACTGATATCTTATGGGGCACATTTTCTTGTTATTAGTTCTTTCATAAATGGATACGTAAACGTCATACGAAGATTAACACTGTTTCTTTTGACCTAATAATATTGTTTAACACATCAGCCAATGCAGCTCGAAATTGGCTATAGAAATATATTAAGCTATTTACGTCGAAAAGTTAGTAATTTAAAAGATATTTCAATTGAAATAATTCTAAAACGTTGTTAAAAAAGATACAAAATAATGACTATTTATATCACAACATATGTGAAATCAATAGAGTGATAATTGTGCCATATTCTTGTACGTATTGGATGATATTTTGCTATATTTAGTGATAATACGTTGTTTCTTATTATATAGTAGACTGCGGATATTTATGCAAATGTATATTTTTATAGAACATAGCTAAAAAAACTGGGACATAGACAGACATTTTTTTGTAATTAAAGGATTTTAAATACATAATTTTTATTTCGCATATTTTGCATATTGCATATGTTTTGCATAAGTGTATATTTCTTGCATATAAATGCATATATTTTGCATAAGTACATGTTCGACTATTTAATGCTAAATCAGAATAAGCAAGATAGATATGCTTAGAAGTTTGAGCAGCTACGATCGACAACGTATTATAATTTCGAGTGGATACTGTATTGACATACAATAATAGATACTATAAAGACAATAGTATAATGTCTAAACAGACGGAATCACGCTGTAGTTAATCTTCATTTTAAGTAAATCAGTAGTTATTGCGATTTTGTATGAATCATATTTTTCTAAATCAAATGTACGTAGTGTCTACCAGTTACAAGCACTGAAATACTCGTAGCCAAAATTAAACATGCCCGATGTCAACATTCAATTGTTACCAGAGACCATGAAGAAATTGGAAACAGTAGGATTATTTCTAATGAAATCTAATGACTTGGTAACTACTTGATATTAAAACGAAATGTGCACTTTAATATATTATTAAAAGTAAGCAAGATTTTGAAGGGTGAACATGTTGAAGGATCACGGGAGGCTGTAGCACACCATTGGAGCAAATTTAAATATTCTCGTATAACGTCACGTGACGTAAAACGGTTTGTTTTTCAGCAAATAAATTAATTTTATCAGACAAGAGGCATCAATTTACAATCGACAATATAGAAAAAGCTATTATTGTAGATTGTAACTTCAATTATGACGAATGAAACAATGAAATAATTAATATTTTGCAGATGCGTACACATATTCCTTATATATTTCATATTATATATTGCATATATCTTGCATATATCTTATATACATTTTGCATATATTTTACATATATATTGCAGATTTCGACATATTATTACTGCATAAACATCCGCAGTCTACATATTAGCTACTGTAGTTTGGAGGCCCCGGGATAAACTTTATTCTTCAAGTGACCTCATAAGAAAAATTCAGAGGGTGGTGTATTAGAACTATTTGAACTGAAACATATCATAATTACTAACTTTTCGATATAAATAGATTAATACTTTTTTATAGTGGATTTCCAGCTGCATCGACTGATGTATTAAAAAATACATCATTCCATGTAAAAAAAAAAAAAAAACTATGTTGTATATATTACCTTTATGGATCCACTTGTAAAAAAACTAATTACCTACAACAGAATATGTGCACTAAGATATCATTCAACTTTCATATGAAACATTCTTTGCTATGAGTAATAAAAGAGTAAAGAATCAGGATCTCAAAATCGGATAAGACACCCGGTATAACAAACATTATTACGAGAACTTGTTGTGGTCTCCATAATTTTTCATTTCCAATCACTGTCACTGATGTCAACATTGTATGCAAATCGAGATCCTGATTTCTCATATTTCTACCCTATCTCATATTCTTGTCATTTCCTTTATTACATGTTGCACTATCAGAAAAATTTTTGAATATGTAATTAAAAGTTAAATGTAGACATGAAATATTTTTATAAAAAAAGTGTTCAGGTTCAATAAACTTGGTCACCTCGCCACCAAAACGAGGAAATCTACGGCGAAGAATAAATTGCATTTTGTAGACCCTTTCGGTCGTATTGGTTGGAACAATTAATGCATATTTATGCGAGGGCCGGTGTGAGAACGGGGGTTGATGGGTGGCACGGTTGCAACGACGCGACGTTAAATAAATGCAATTCTATTCAGGCCATAACCGGTCATACATCAGTAGCAATTCTCGGGGCTAGGTCTCGACTGTCTCAGCGCGCCGTTGGCCATTGTTATAAAATGAAAGTTTAACGACGCGGCGGTAAACAAAAGAGGGAAAATTAAGGTCCGGCATTAAATTCCGAAGCGAGCAAAGTGATCCCAGGCGATGAACGTTTCCCTCGTTCGTTCTGTATTCCGCCGCACGATTCCGAATTTTCATCGCGGAATTGTAAATGCAAAATTTGCAACGGACACCTCTGACGGCTCGAATATTCCGCAATATCTCGAAATCCACCGATTACAATGAGGATCGACGGAGGTCTTTGCCATCGAAGGGATAGCCCGAAGAGTTTGTTGGATGACTCCATGCAATATTGATTTGGATTATGTGGATACCGTTGGGAACGTGTAATTTGCGTTAACGGGGTAATTTAGCTATGCGCCACGAGAGAGTTAAACTAAATATTCAAAGCGCGTTTGGTCAACTTGAAACACTGTTGATCTGTTTGAACACATAGGCAAACGCACTATCTAGACAAATATTAAAGAACAGATGTTCTAAAACAATAAAATAAAACGAAAAGAACATAGATTTTGATATTCATATTGTAGGGAAGGCCAGCTGTAATTGTTATTAATTGCTACTGTAGGTTATGTGGTGTTAATGGGTGGATAATACTAAGTCGTGTACTACATCGTGTACAAAATCGTGTACGAAATCGCGTATCAGACACGTGAATTTGCGACGCGTGTCATGCTTCATTTTCCGCTTGTTCGTACGTGGTGTCTTGGTGCGTGCACTATTTTCACCGCGCAACGCCATCCAGCGCGCTCGACGATTCCTACGCGCTCCGCGCTCGGAACTCGTCACCGGCTGTCACGCACGCCACACTACATTTTTTCATTTTTTGTGTTTAATTTTTTTGCATTTTTTATTCATTACTCTTCATGACTCTTATTTAAAGTACGTACCTGGGACCACTATTTCATGTAAATAAACCAAGTCTATGCCTTTGAAAAAAAAAACAGTTTGAAGATACCTTGCACCTATCAACATGCGAAGATACTGAGTTGCGAATGCTGGATTAGCGGCGCGTAATAGCGGAACTGAGAAGCTCCGGCAAAACATGGACTGTGATACGAGTTATAGATACTTTATGGCAGTCACATGGTTAAAGGTAGTGCCGCAGCAAGTTTACACATAGTAATATATATTGTAACGATATTGAAAATCGTCAGGGGTGTGCGAGATCCCGATCGGGACGGGAATTTTTCTCGGGATCGGGAGGGAATTCCGAGAACTTCGAAATCCCGAAAGTGTTTGGGATTCCCGAAAATATCTGTGATTCCCGACATTTTGAAGTTTCTTCATACTTCCAATAATTACGAGAATCCGAAAGCCATTGTGTTCTCGAAGATTACATATCTTATTAGTCGGGAAAATTTTCAAGAATAACGACACTTTCGGGAATCCCAGATATTATTCTATATCCCGTACATTATCGGGAATCCCGAACATTTTTGGGATCCCGTATATTCTCGGGAATCCCGAATCTTCGCGAGATCCCGTGTATTCTTGGAATCCTGCATGTACTCGAGAATCCCGAATATTCTCGGGAATTCCGAATATTCTCGGGAAACCCGAATATTCTCGGGAATCCCGGATATTTTACGGGAATCCCGAACATTTTCGAGAATCCCGCACACCCCTGAAAATCGTCGTTACTTTATAAAGTTCGAATTTAACGAATGTAAAGAACGAAGGTGGAATTCGTGCCTCCAGGCACTGGAAAGCGGAGAATGACTGAGTGGAAAACGACAAGACTCGAACTCCTTATTAGAGGCAAAAAGAGTTGGTATATTCTGATCACGATCTTTTACAGTAGAATTGGTAGCTGACGCTCGAACCGATGCATTTGTTTCGTTTCGCCGGGACAAATACTAAAATTCGCGCTCCTGCACTCCCAATGCTCTCTCTCTCTCTCTCTCTCTCTCTCTCTCTCTCTCTCTCTCTCTCTCTCACACACACACACACACACACACACTTGGCGTGTTAGCTCCGTCCTCGTCCCGTACGGTCGTTCCGCACGTTGCCGTCGCGGTGGACAACCGCTCGACAAGAGTTGCCTGCGTTGAATATTCGTCCGAAGATTCAGGCGAATGATTCAACTCACAACGACCCCAAGATCTGATTGGACCGCCACGCCTAAGGCTTCCCCAAGAGGCCGAAAGAGCTCGAGGGGATGTCCGACATCGATAGCACAACCCTTTCCAGGCACGACCTTGTCTCACAGACGTCCTGATTCGCAAATAACCAGCTTATATGTGAATCACTGACGAGGTTCTAAAGACCGAACTGAAGAGCGATACCTAAGAGTCTGTAAGGGGGCACGTTATACGCGATATATTATACAGTAACCATTACAGTGAGTTAACAATATTATTGGCAAGACGTTTTGTGTGGTCATATCAGAACATGCGGTCAAATTTTGCTGTTCAAGAAATATCTCCATTTACGGACATGGCATGATTGCCAAGAACACCTACTTTGACAGCATGCAATTTTTATTTGTGGAGTTATTAAAAAGGAAAGTTTACATTGACTTACCACACAATACCGTCGAGCTAAAAAAAAAGTAAAACTCAAAATTCAAGAAGATATCAACAAAATCCCGGTGGTAATGCTATGCCCTGTAATGGGAATTACCTATACGCTCAGGATTGGCGGAGTGTCTGCACAAAGACGAAGATCACCTATAAAATATTATTTTCAAACAATTGTTTTTTTTTCATAATTTAAGGCAGTATGTGTGTAATTTCTTAAGTGAGGAGTGTTAACGAATTATTGAACTTTTATAATCGCCCGTTTCTTTGCCGCAACCTGTATAATGCAAAACCACATCGAGTCAAGTAGGCTTAAGTCGAAAAGCCGAAATACGCATACGTATCGCTTAAATATACCCATCGATTCATTTAAAATTCATACGATCCAGAAACTTAATTGTCAGGCTCTGTTATTATAGGCGCCGCACATTATCGAGAGAACAATCCTCCGATAACAATACCATCGGGCCGCCGTTAGCTGACTGGATTTCCCCTCGAAAAAGAAATAATTGTTATTCCCCTGGACGGTATTCACCGCTTAATTGCAGTCGTATCTTTCTCTTCGGCCGTCTCGAACGAATAAAACGATTTTGGTCGCGCTTCGAGGCGGGGAAACCGGTCGCGAGGTATCAGTTTATCTTGCGTTTCGACAATGACGACGAAGAAAAAGGGCGGGCCAAGCAGAGGGACGAATGGGAAGTACAGAAATAAGGGGGTAGAGGAGGTTCGTCGTAACGAACGGAGGTTGCTCACCTTCTAATGAATCCCCCGGGTGAAGTCTCGACGAGGAATCTTGGCGAAGGCAAGAGGGCGATGAGTGGAAACGAAGAGGCCACGGAGTAAGAAGGAGGGAGCGGGGACAAGGAGTCTGGCAGAGGAACTTTCAATAAAGCAAACTTCCCCGTAAAAATAATTTCTTCGCTACTCGAGCAGCCGGTCACTCCTTCGAAGATGAAACTTTGACGAAACCCTTCCCGCAGGTTTTATTGTATTTTTCCTTGCCCGTTCCCAGCCTCCACCGCGTGGACTGCCTAGCTCCTTTTATGGCGCTGACCAGAACCGGCTACATTCCTAATTTGCAATTTACGGTTTTCACCTCCGGTGGGCATTTGCATTCGTGGGAAATTTCGTTGCGCGGAAAAATTCCAACGTTCCGTCGGCCAGTGAATATATTAAACGCGTATTAAAAAGAGGGGCCGAGTAAAAAATTCAACGGGAACGTCTCGGTTCGTTTAAGACGCGAGTCGATATGCAAACGAAGAATTTTCATTTCAATAATTAAAATAGGACGCTCCTTTTATTTAATCATGGAGATAGAAAAACGTTAATTATTCCGTTTCGGTTTCTTTTATTTTCGGCCGAAAGTTGCGTTACCCTTCGTTCCTCCTACTTTGCTCGTAGATTCTCGCACGGGGGAAACTCGTAGTCTCCAATCCATTGATACGATTTGTATTGATTAGAGATGGAAGTGGAAATCCTTGGGGATTGGTCAGAATAAGGCGGGGATATCCCTGGCTTAGTCGAATCTTGCGATAAGTGAATTATCTGTTGTCGGAGTAAGCTATCACGTACGGCGAGGTAAAAGAAGAGAACGGTATCAAGAAGAATCTCTTGATGAAGGGAACGCTTCCGCGTGAAGTTTTACCAAGAATGATAATGTAAACGTCGAAGGGCAAAAGGGAAGTGTGTAGGTTCGTTAAATTTCTAAACGCGGACACGTAAAAGTGCAGCGGAGGAAAATGAAACGAAATTTACGCGCGCGTGTCCAATTTCCCGGCTTAGGAACCAAGATGATTCGATAAGATAAGAATCTCCCTTGCATTCAGGCTGAATAGTGTTTGCCGACACTCTCCGTTGGACTATCAAACGAAAGCGTCCTGAAACGCGCGCGAGATTGAAGATAAACCTTCATTGTTTTCTTTCGCTTGCGGTCTCATTCATGCTAAGTGTTTTCCTCTCGACCACGTAATTCACGTCATCCGTCTACATGATTTTTGTGTAATTTGATCTTTTATGATCTTTTATCTACAAGCAATTTGTAATGTGTTTTTCAAGACAATGTAATTATTACATTTGTATAGCTAGGATTATTTATTATTTATTTTTTTTTATACCAGAAGTGTTCTAATTATACGATGACTTTTTATACTTGAAAGTTTTACGTTTAATCGGGGATTATTAGTTTTCAATAATTAAATTAGATAAACCCCATTCAATCACATGAGTTGTTACTGTTAAGTAATTGTTGATCATATTCATTCTATCAAGTGATATAATTGTAAGTGCGATGCAAACTGGGCATAGCAATTCATGTGACTGGAGATGGTCCAGCTTCTTTCATTCGTTTGTATCTTATTTTCTGCCTAGTATACAGAGACTGCCTGACAATGTACGTGGTTATACTACTTGTAGCGTATTGGCCAATGTTCGGGTTATTCCACTTAACGCGTCCGTTATTTACTACCTCCTTGAAGTATACTTTCCTTCCTAATTCCTTTTAAATTGGAGGTGGACACATTAAAATATACAGTATTCTCCCTGTCCCCCCCACCCTCCTATAAATGTTCCCTACTATCTGATTTTACTAGTGGACGCATAGTGGGGCGCTCGCACCGAAAAGGCGGACATAGCTATCTTGAAATTTGCTAGATCTTTTAACTCTCATAACTTGGCTAATACTCATTCAAATTTAATGAAATAAATACTGTTTTAAAGTTTTAACTTTTTACTTTGCAACTCAGTATAATACTTTCATTGGTACTTTCATTACCTAGAAAGTAAAAACTATTTTAAGAGGAGTACATAAAATTGTAAAAACTTTTGTCATGTACTACCGACTACTAGCAATATTTTTCCCATTTTCATACATTCTATTATAAATTATACTTATTTTCCTTCACGATTAGCCAAATCTTATTGAAGAAAATGTTCTTTAACAAAGATATGAGAATTTAAAGGAAATAATATTTAATCATATAAATAGTAACTAGTCGTGAGTAAATTAATAACATATCGAAAGACTTTAATGCTCAAGAACTGTTGTTAGTTATTACACGATTTAAATCCGGATGAATCCGGAACGAATTCTTTTTGCATTATAATCACAAATCTTTGACGAATATAATGACACAAGAAAAAGCACCGCGACTTATCCTGAAGTATAAGAAAATCAGTAATGGAATTGTAAAATCGTAAAAAGAATTATTGAATTATTTTCTATTTTCGATTATTATTAATAACTATATAAATATGTATAACTATAGACTAAAAATTGTTGAAAAACGTAGAATATACCTTCCTGAAAAGATTCCATATTGCAAGAATCTACCCAAATTTTCTTAAAACATTAAAAAACGGCAAATAAGTAAACGATGTTTCAGAACATGGTAAAGAAAGAAACACACATCACGAAATTCCTTAACTTATAACGAACACAACGTGGTTCGACGCATCTCGACGCTCTGCTACGCGAGCGGTTGGGTTCCTTTAGATCACGGTATACGACTGCCATAAAATATGAACTTACTCTTAGTTTGTAACATATCGTTGCGATAATGACGCCAATGGATTCCTTACGTTTTTCCAATTAAAATGATACCAAATACCATACAAATTGGACTATTTTTAACGAATCCAGCTTAAATCTGTGTAAATCGTTTCTTCGCGTATTTACGGTATAAATAATCCAAATTTGATCGTGTTTGATGTCATTTTAATCGAAAAAGTACAAGGAATCGATTGCTAGTACTCGTATCAAAATCCTATGAAAAGTATAATGCTTCTGAGTTTTCGGGACCGATGCTGTTATTCTTTTTATGACCCTATTGTTACCCAAAGGTCGAGCCTTCGACCGAGTCGACCGCTAGTAGAATTAGACAGCAGGAAGCATTTACGCGTGGTTAAAAACGAACAATTATCCATGGAATACTGTACGTAAGATAGGTATTTAGGCGTTCCCAGTTAAATGCTCCATCCTACTTATCGTATCACAGGGTATCCCTAAAACAGTGTAAGAGCCGAAAAGGGATGATTCTTGGGGTGATTCTAAACAACTTTGTCCTCAGCGAAAATGTTCGTTGAGGCTTTGTTAACGAGTTATTAACGAAAAACACCAACCAATAGACGCACGAATACAGTGGATGAATTTCAGCGCGGGCTCCAGCAACGAGTAGTATTGGCCCGCCATCGTCCGCGCCATCATTAATCCGCTGTACTGGCTCCCCGATTGGTCGGTGTTTTTCGTTAATAACTCATTAACAAAGTCGCAACAAACATTTTCGCTAAGGAAAAAGTTGTTTGAAATCACATCAGCAATTCCCCCTTTTCGGCTCTTACACTTTGTTTGGGACGCCATGTATAATTGTTAATCTATAATTAAATAAAATATAAAATTTTGTATACAGCGCTCTATGCAAACTTTGTAACTTACTGTGTTTTTTGAAAGGATCTATAAGTCATTGTCATGTAGTAGAGATTCTATAAAAACCTGCGTTTCCGATATATTATAGATTCTAAAAATATTGTTTTAAACGATGTTCAAAAATCTTCAAAGACCTTTGACTAAAATTAATCTAGAAACTATTCATTTTTATATACATTTTTGATATATTATGCATTTCTATGTCCTTGATTAACATTTAAAAAGGTATTTCTTACAATTTTCTACCGACGTGCACCCTTCCCTACGTTTAAACAACATTTGGTTAAAACGTTTGTAAGATAGTTTGCTATGGCTTCTCATAAGCATTTGTTAACAAGCTGCGACGAAGTGCAAAATGCGTCTCCATCTTTGCTCCCTCTTCTGCATTCTTTCACCTTCCATCTTGCAAGTCTTCGCATCTTCAACGCCTTTCCAAACAATTCGTCAGAGACGAGTCGACTGTTATACGTCGAATATTTCACCTTTGTTTGCGGGCTCCAGGACGAGAGGTATCGCGACAAAAGAAAGTTACGGCCCTCGCGTGTCGTTGCGCTCCGAAACACTGCAGCCGACGTGAAGAGGAACCCTCGCCTCCTTCAGGCTGCTATTTTTCATGTTTAACGACGAAGGCCACCTCGGTTGTCCTGGTGACAAACGTTTTCGAAATTTACGCCTCCCTCGATACTGCACAGTAGCTCGCACACAAACGGGCTGACTGCTTTTATTGCTATTCTACTACGCCCGAACGAAAGGTATTGAAGAACATTCGTCAGAATTGCTGCGGGAAGAGGTCCGTGCTCCAGAACTGTTTGTTCGGGCCACTTAAGAGCTTTCCCACCTGATTTTACAACGAAATTCTTTTCAATGAAATAATTTCCGCCAAGAAATAATTAAAAACCTGGATTACACCTTGGTTTAATAAAAGTGGATTCCATAACTGCATTGAGAGAAATACGTAGTACACGTACACGCAGATCACGAAAGACTAATAACAGTTCACGTTCGATATCATTAAATATGTTCCAAAGCACAGACCGAAATATTTATAAACAGTACGCGAGAGATCAAGTCAATAATGAGTCATTATTAATCACTAATACTAATCTAGCAACACCTCTGAAAAGTGTACAATAGTGTAGCTTGCAACATTCTTCGAATTAGAAGTTTTCTTCAGTCTTTTCAGAAAAATATATGTGCTTGTAAATGTTATGATGATTGCCGAATTTGTCTCAGATGAGGCGTAAAAAATGGTAATTTTACTTATAAAAAACTGAAGGCGACCTTGGTAACCCTGCAAAAAAAGGGTTGACAAAAAATTTGGTACAAAAAATTTCAAATTTAACTACTAACAGCAAAATAATCTAAGCTGATCACGTTTCATGGTCCACCCTGTATATCCATGTATTCATTTAGATTAATTTGTTGTTCATAAATGTTACTATCCTGCATAAGGTATGTTGTCTATTCCTGCAGTGACTGAACTCGTGCAGAGTGAACCACTTGCTATCTCCTTCTGTTTCGGGAAATAGAAAGAGATAGAGCGATTGATTAGTTCTGCACTAGTGTAGCCAGTGCAGGAACAGAAAACAGACCTACTATAGAATTATGAAATTTACGAAAAATGAATGAATGTAAATGTTATAAATACATATGAATATACAGATATTCCAAGTGAGAAGCAAATTAAAAGAAGGAATAGTAGAAGCGCACTTTGACAGAGTTGGTTAGGATACAGCTTTACTGATGCGAGGAACGTGGGTTCGAATCCCATCCCGAGCATCTGGAATTTTAGCGTCTTGGAAGAATCTTTACTGCACGAGTTGGGATTTTGACTACACTGTGTTAGAATTTTCACCACAAATGCACTTATTTTGCTACTTTAGTCCTACGGTGTAATAAAATTTCGAACTGCATTTCTGCCAGTGGAGATCTAAATTAATTGGACATCTGCAATTCGACACTAACACAGCGACTTTTAGTCAACATCTTAAATAAAGGATAAGCGATTACAGTATCCGATCGATGGGAAAGTTTCTGTCGTCACTGCTAGACGTACCAAACTAACTGAACCGAAAATCTATTTCCTGAGTTTGCCGTTTGAGTAATACAGGCGCAGTTCGAATTTCCTACAGAGTAAATGAAATCATGTCAATATTGGCGTGTAAGTGAAACGGAATCACCATTTGAGTTTCACAGTCTTCATTGTACTTCCCACTTACGCTCTTTCCAAATATGACGCTTCAATTCACGTACGTTCCTACATCATAGATGAGTCTATTTGAAAGAAGAAAGAACGGCTAGACAACGAACATAATTACATTTTAACAATCACGATTCAACATAGCAAAAAATTAAATTTCTCATAAATAGAATTACAAGAACGTAATGCTAAATCAAATCTTGATAGTGAGACGTTTGTTAATTGTGTGTTGCCCGCTCGATGTCACGAATGCGTATTTCCCAATGGACTGACCCCGCAAGGCGAATTCAATCGCATCCAACAGCAATATTGGTGCAGAAATATAGCAAGTGCTAATTGCTAAATTTCCCGATTCTATTTATCTCAACTAATAAATTCGATAAATCTTCTTATACTTTGCAATATGTTCAGTGATAATAAATAAATTTTTCCAAGAAATTAATTAAGAACAGGGAAGTTTAACTAATGAGCCAGAAACCCACGAATTCTCGTTCATATGCGATGACAGCAATAATCCCTTACGATCATCAAACGCAGGCAATTACCTACATCGTCCATAACGTGATCGCGAGATCGCTACATGTCGCAGATAGGCTCTCGCAGACCAGTCAACAGATTCGATCCAATCACATTGTCTACACCGTCAATATTTGCGCAAAAGGGGAATGGAGCCGCTGGTCGAGTTCTATCCATCGGAACCGAGTTGTTTCCCAAATTTCGCCCACCCACCTATCCATCGGTTCAGAGTACATAGGCTCGGCCATACGGCGACAACCGAATTGATAGAGCCGTATAATAATAATTGCGCCCCCGTGGCTGTCGGGTTTCTAGCATCTCAAATTCGTCATGAGATCGAATTCATCATTGCGATTTTGATTGCTGATTGCTATTACCGTTATCCGGTCTACACGAATTACTTCCGGATACGCAGCTTATCGGAGCGTTAATCTATTATTCTCGAACACGACCTAACAACTGAATTATATGGCTTACTTTGTACACACCTGGAGATAAGCGCACCTTATAATGCTGGAGGATGGAATAATGATGGAATAATGGAGGATAATGTCCGGGATAATTTATAGAATAAGCTTTATTCACATGAAGAATATTCTGTTTAATCTAAATAGTCTGTTTAATCTAAACGATATTCTCCATTTTCCACGAATATATTTCTCTCATCTCACAAACCTTATGGTGGATAGCATAATGGTCCTTTACTTAATACAGTTCGAAAGGACAGTCTTTTTCACTTTGTGGCGACCATAGCGACCACGAACTTTCGCACCAACTGTCGCCCTTTCACCTTTGACCAGATCAGTGGCCACAGCTGTCGCAACTGTTTCATATCTTTGCTCTGTGATACATTATTTTGCTCATCCGCTATTGTAAGAGTCACAAATCTTACGTAAAAGTTTGCATATAAACATACTTTGCTACATATGTATGTACATAATGTAGTTGACTGACAAGGTGACCCTAAAATCTATTGGTTAGCTGATGCATGGATTTTTATAGGCCTATCTCTAGCGTAACTATAAAGGCGTAGCATATGCCAATTGTCATTGTGGGAAAATACGTTTAGTAAACGTAACACAGTACCTTTTGATGAAGATACGGATAACGGACTTTGGGCGGGATTCCTAATCGCTACTTACAAGTAACACTACGGAACTGTCACTCTCCGATTTTGATGAAACTTTGCACACTTATAGAACTATGAAAAAAAATCGAGTCATATTTTTTATATTTGCAAGCGTGCACTCTAAAGGGTGAAAACGACCCTTAAAAGTTTGATATAGACTGCGCGTCAGCCTCAAGTTGTGTCCCAATTTTAGAAAGAGTTAGATACTTTGGGTGGACTTGCTACCTCTTTCTAACGTAACTGAAGTGGGGGGCGTGTTTCATATATATATATATATATATATATATATATATATATATATATATATATATATATATATATATATATATATATATATAACACAGGGTGTTTGGGATAGTGTCGGCAAGCTTTGGAGGGGTGATAGATCACGTAAAAACAAACAAAAAACTTCTATATGACTTGGGTCCAAAACTCAACCATTTTCGAAAAAAACGGTCATAAACATTTAAACTTCCAACCCCTGTAATTCAAGACAGGAACGTTTTTCGTAAGTAATTTTTTCGCTAAGGTAAAGATTGGGATCTTAATAATTGAATAAGTACAATAACTGCGACATTGGTACCTTGTATTACGAAAAATAAGTAATTTTCTAACCCCTGAAATTACCGTCGTTTTAAGTCTCTAAACGTGGCAACAGCGCATCGGTAAGATGGTTCGACAGCCATGGAAATGCAACGCAGTAGACGATTCGAGGAGAGGCGGTGCGCCCTGATCGCAGTCAGTCGGACGAGGCCGTCCGTCGATTTTAGGTTAAAGAGAGGGATGTATGAAGTCTTTCATAACCTATCTTGAACTTCTCGGCGAAATACTATTTCCAAAAATCCGCTTTGAACATTTGAAAGCAATAAAATTGCAAAACTAAAGGTAGATCCTTTTTGTTTACCCCATGAAAGTGATATCAAATGAGATACTTCAGATGATTAATCACAGTAAAACAATACCTAAATTCACTTATAATCTGTTAGAAGTTTTATCATTGAAAATTTTGGTTTATGTTGCGTCATATTCAGTACTGTTTTCGTAAAAAACACGTCAGCAATCAATTTTCGATACATTTATAACACCACAATGAACAATACGTCAATTAACGTTTCCATAAAATCATAAATTTCCTTGCAAGTGAATTTAAGGATATTTGTTATTCAAAGTTGGTAAGTGACAAATATCAGAGATACTGAACCAAGGGCACATTGAATATCCAACACTGTGAATTCAGATTTCAATATTGTCTAATAAAAGTTCCGCAAATGCATTAACCATAAATTCTTGAGATTTTGCCTAACGTCGTAAACGACGTTAAATGAAATAAGTTGAATTACTTTTAACTCATGTATTACGTTAGACAATGTTTAAGTTGAATAGCTAAGGTTACACAATTTGTAGCTACGTATAAAGATTGAGAAATTTGTTAAATTCTGCAAAGGCAATCGCTCGGAATGAACGATGTTTCTCCAAGGGTCAATAGCCACGCCTGTGCGTGTGAGCGAGAAGACGCTGGAGCTAATAAGAAAGAAAGAGAGGAACGATCCTATCGATTTTCGAGCGTCAGCTGTGAGGTAGGTCAGGAGTCTCTCTCATCCGTATACGGATCTACTTCGATTTCCGTAGTCGCGCTACACATGCACAATTTCGCGTAAACTTTGACGTCTTATAGCGGCTAAACGGTGCTTTTCTAGCATATGGTTCCTTTTAGAATTTTTTTCTACTTGTCGAGTACAACAGATTTATGCAATAAAAAAATTTACCAACAATTTCTGCTGTTATACTAATACAAAAAATCCAATTATAAAACGTTTTATACCTGAGTTAGGTTTCTGTATAATTATAATATGAAAAAAATGCATGTGTCAGTTTCATCGAAAGACGAGACACGTGTTGGATCAACAAACTTGGGTGCGTTGGTCTCTTCGAAAAGTTTAATACCGTCAAAGGCTATGATCTTAATTCTGTCAACGATGTTTAGATTTAGTGGCGGCTTGAGTGGCGGTACTCTACTCGCGGTGTCGGGTATCGCGGACGGTTTGTTTCTGTTTCGAGTGCCGACAATGGGCCCGCCGTGCCGTCTGTTGCCGATCATCGTTGAGACTCGTGCCGCTAAAGATTAAACTAAAAGATTAGACCACGGAGTGGGGAGAGCCTTTTGACTTTGGCAAAAGAACTTTGGCTGCGTCAAAGTCGCTGTCAGACACACATTATGTTTACGTTTGTGCAAAACTGAAAATCGGTTGCTGGCCGGCGCGGCGCGGGGGGTCGCGGCGCAAGGTCAGGGGGGTATTTATTCCGATCGTTCTATCCTCTTTCCATCCTCGTTCTGTATCTTTATCTTTGGGAGGTGACTACTTCGGTCAATGAATACAGCACAAAGGAGAATGTGTATGCAAGAGAGGAATGGCGTCTAAATTCAACCTATTGTATTCTACGTTTCCACCCCTTGACAACCATTTTGAAAGAAAAAGTGATGATTATAGATTATCTAAACTCCTCCCAATTATTCGGATGGCTGTCAACATACAGTGGAAGGGATTCGTGGGCCTACCGTTCTCCTTCCATTTACCTGCGCAAGCGCGATAATATGAAGTTTGCGTGTCCGAGTCCCGAGCAGCGTTGCCAAATAGTGCGAAAAACTTTGGCTATTTTTTCAAAAATGGCTACGATTTGACCCAAGGTATATAATCATTTTTTGTTTGTTTTTACGTGATCTATCACCCCTCCAAAGCTTGCCGTCACTATCCCAAACACCCTGTATATATATATATATATATATATATATATATATATATATATATATATATATATATATATATATATAGCCTTTTGCTGATTCTGTCTGTACTATACTCTTCAACTCCTTCCATTTCGATTTAAAAAAAGATAGCAAGTCCTTTCAAAGCATTCGGACTCTTTCTAAAGTTGGACCGTCCGCTTTCCCCGTGATACACAGTCTATTCTTACCTATATGTCTATGTTGGTACATAGTTAAATAAATTAGAAACTGTAGTCATTTTGAATGTTGTTAAATATGAAACTAGTTGCTTATGCGAGATCGATAGGGCAGATTGACGATACAAGGAAAAGAGTTGAGTTGATTGGGAATCCGTGCAGACAGTAGATTTGTGCTGAAGTGAAGTATATTTATTTGAAATATATTTAAATATATTTAATATGAGTTATATTTTACACACATACACTGTTGGGAAACTGTCTAATCTTGCGTTTGACTCATGAAAGAGAACCGTTCCGATAATGGTTGTTTTCGAGAACCGTCTGAAACAAGTGAGTAAACTTAAGTAAATCTGACTGATGCCGCTTCTTATCGAAGACCAAAGGTTGATAGAACTATTCCCCATCAAAACCTGAACTCTTTATGTATGTCTGTAAAGTCAAAAAGGAGCAGATTCTCTCTTGTACTCTCCTGCACTCCGCACCTTTGTCAGTCTAGCTTGCGAGTCTTTAAGTGTTGTAACCTTACTGAAATACATTGCAGTTAAATAGTAGACCTTGTATTCTTTAGTCAACCGCGTTTCTAACAACACACATACAAGTCGACAAGGTACAGGAAGGATGCGGCCTTGGTAAAACGGTCGGAGGCTATCGATGTGCGCTTCCCTTCACATAACAGTGTGTTCGGTAGAAATGATGATACAATATGAATAATGAAACTTACAATTCGTTTAAATTATGTCGTGTTTGGTGCCGTTTTAATGAAAAACAAATAAGGAATTCATTTTCATTATTTTTTTCTAATTTTGTTAAACACAGAAAATGTTTGTGGCATCAATAAAATTAAAGTATTTTCCCAGGTACCCGGGTACCCAGGAACTTTTTCTTTCCCATGGGTACCTGGGTGCTCGGGTATCTCCTATTCCCGGGAGAGATCTACACCCCTAGTACGAGAACTGCCCGCTCACGTGTTCAACAATTATATGTAGTTTGTAATAATTCTCCTTGATTTAAGTTATATTTTGTCTTGAATACTAATAACTATGCAATAAACGTGTATTTTGAGAAGCTAGCTGTTGCTTGACGTTATCACGTCAAGAAGCCAACGGCCAAATCAGCGACACATTAATTTTTTCAGATATGTTTTAGACATCTGTAGATATTAGGGGTGTGCAAATCGTCTCGAGTCTCGGGAACCCGATCTTCGGGACGGGACGGAAAGTTTCGGGCGGGATCGGGTGGGATCCCGAGATTAGGCGTGTCTCGAGACCGGGCGATATCTCGAGACTCTGACGTGTCTCGAGACCGGGCGAGATCTCGAGACTCATGCATGCTCGGGATCCCGAGGCTCGATTCGGGACATAATAATCCCATCGAGCCGTATAACTTCGGATCGGCTCGGCAAAAGTCGGAAGCGTGTCTGAAAGAACGAGACGAAGATAATAAGAAGAGATATAGAGGATGTAAAATGTAAAGAGATGTAAAGATGATTAAAACTTAAATGGGTGTAAAAATTCGCAGGAGATTAATTACTTTTACTTTGATAGCATTTGTAAATATTGTAAATGTAAATACAGAATACTGTACTTCTGTGTACTAATATTATAAACTAATTTTTAAACAATTAAAAATACAATATTAGCTTTAATCCTTATACAAAAGTACTTGTATTACATTATTATGTGAAATGCATAATTGTTCTATATTTTCAGGTAATAATTGCATTTTTGTACTAGTACTGATAAAACGTCGTCACTAGCACCAGAACAAGATTGCTACCGGAGAATATAGAACAATTATGTTTTTTTACATAATAATTTAAAATAATAAAATATTTATGACTAATAGAATATATTCAGCTATCCCTGCATTTTATTTTAACGTCAATAACTTTACACAGAGGCCTAACTATAAAATATGTTGCATTAACGTTTACAAAGTATTATTGAAGTAATTATAATCTTTTTCCTATATTTTAATTATGGTATCTATGTAAATTTAAATTATCACATGTCTTTCCCGTCTCCCCTTACTGCAGATGTACTTGTTTCGTTCTTCTAAATACGCTTCCGAGTTTTGCTGAGCCGAGCCGAAGCTATACGGCTCGACGGGATTACTATGTCCCGAATCGAGCCTCGGGATCCCGAGCATGCATGAGTCTCTAGATCTCGCCCGGTTACAAGACACGCCAAGTCTCGGGATCCCGCCCGATCCCGTAAAATCGGGAACCCGCACACCCCTAGTAGATATCTTTGGTTAACTAGATTTAGATATTTGAAAGTCTTTATTTCGGTGGACGCATGACGATACGGTTACGTTAAAAGCCAAGCAAATTGAGACTATATCACAAGACGCCACTTCATTCCGAAGCGTAGAAAATACGCTATTGTACATATGTACAGATGTCGCTGTTTTTCACAACCTTCCATAAATTTACTAAACTGGTCCATTAAATTGAGAAGCACATTAAAGATTGCTACACATGTGCTATGTTTTCCTTTTCGTGTGCTAGGAAAAGAACACATTTTACTCTAAGGCTCGGTTCAGACGAGCGGTTTGCGGCAATTTGATGTTGCGTTTCAGCTGAACACGGATTTGTTGAATCAGTTCACACGAACCGCAAATGTCAGCGGCAACGGAACGGCGTGTTTGTGATCGTTCGACGGCAAATCGCCGCAAACCGCTCGTCTGAACTGCAAAACAACTTTGACGCAAGAAACGCAACAGCAAATCGTCGCAAACCGCTCGTCTGAACCGAGCCTAAACTGTTTCTTTAGTAGACACTGCAGTAATTTGTCCTCCACGAGGTTTCTCATTGTCAGTGTACACTGTGTTCCGATTTTTATCCCGTGTGCATCTATTCTGCTGTTTTAGTGCAAAATGTAGTAAAATTTAGAACACAATTTCTCTCAGTGTATGAACATCTTTGAAAGACACCCTGAGTGAAATAGAATCGTAATAGTATTAACAAGTTGTAGGATCTCATGGCTCAGCATCTGTCGAATATTCAAACTGCGACGTGCCACTTGCCACGATCCAAGGGGAAGATTACTACGGTGGAGAGTAGCTTAGCCAAATAGAAGTAGTTTAATATCGGCAAGAGGTACCGCCGTGTTCGGTTTCGGTTCCGTGAATTTTCGCTTGGCCGATTCCTCGGGCGGTTCTATTCTCCGTCAGCCACGAAGCGGCTGGTTCTAGGTAGCAGCCAGCCGCGACCTCACGATGCACGCCACATCCATCAAGTCGGATGAAACCACCGTTCTCTCGCGTATAGGTGACGTAAGTTCCGTCTAGACCGGGCACCGTGCAACGCGGAACACGCCTTGCCTGAGAATTATGCGAGTCAAAGGAAACTGTATGCACCTGGATGCAGTCCAAAATGCATTCCTCCCTTTCACCGTTATCGAACAAATGGGGCACGATTACTGTTGTCGTGAATCGAGATTCTTCGGTGTTTCTTTGATCTTCGTTACTAACAAGGGAACATCGGGGACTGATACACGCCGATTTTAATGAAACTCTGTACACATGTTCATGAGACTTATCTATGAATTTACCCATAATTCGTTCGTGCCCGTTTTTTATTTTAAGGGAGAAATTAACCCCATTATCCGACCCACCCCTTATATGTAAGTGCTCATAAATCTTAAACGACAAACATATAAAAAAATAGTTTAAATAAAAATTATACCATTTCTTGGCGCCTATAAATTTATGAAAACAATTTAAAGAAAAATATTTTGTTATAAAAATTTCATTTTCGCCCCCCCTTTTTTGAAAATTTTTTATTTGTTTTCTGATAATTAAACACGCTTATTTTTTTATCAATCCAACCATCTATTACAATCTATAATTATCGTAGTTATTTATATAGTATCGTCATTCTCTGTTTTGTGTATCTTTTATCTCAACTGATAAATCAGTTTAAGAATCGCTTCAGATAAAATTTTCATAACAGTAACATTAATCTTACCATAATACAATAAAATTGGTTTATTTTGTACTATTTCTAAATAATTACATTGTGTACAATAATAAGAAACCCAGTTGAGATGTTATAATACATTACAATTTGCAATAATAGTTAAAGGAACTTCATTCGATATAGTTATTACAATAGTGAAATTTCTCAATATTATACTCCTATATTATGAAATAAATCACAATCATCTCAGGCTGTTCACGATATGTTGTCACATATAAAAGTATTTACATCACGATTTCGTGTAAGTCTAGAATGTTATACTAACGTGACTTAAAAATGGTAGATTATTTAATGACTGAAAATCACATCTAAATACATAATATGTATATCTATTAGAATGTAATTCTTTTATAATACTAATGGCTACATTCTTCGTTCTTACTCGATTTTTTATTCCGTGTACTCAAGATAATTTAAACTTTTATAATAAGTCAAAAATGCTGCAGAATCTTCTAGTCTTCTTTCAATCAGAAGGTAAGTTTTGCACAGTACCATTAAAAGGAAATGATGTATTACTAAACAGTTCTCACTGTTTCAACGTAGTACAAAGATAGATTCTAAACATGATATCATGTATTTACTATTATATGCAATATAATAAATTCCCAAATTATTTTATAGTTACAAAAAAAATGTTTATTGGTACTTTCACGCGTATTATACGACATATAAATTATTTATGAGAAGATTTTAATTGACTTCTATTGGCGTTTGGGATATTAGACATATAACAAATTGGCATAGTTCCTAAGATTTTTAATGGACTAAAATATATTTTACAAAACATTATTCTTCTATTAATTCTTTACATATATCGATAAATTTTCTGTTCCTCATTTATAATTAAAATTAATGTTTCTCATAATGAAATGTAAGACTGCAAGATTAATAAGAGTGATATTATATTTATTTTGCACTTTGATATTATATTTATTTTGTAATATAGAGTACGTTACCATAGGGCAACGTAGGAAACGAAAGGGTTAACTTTTCCATTTGCTTGGCGAATATTGTATGCAATAAGCTCCGTTTCAGAAAATATGTAGTTTGAAGTGCAACAGTAATTTAATAGTCCCTGAAAAAAATATAAAATCTGATAGAAAAATTCAAAGGATTTCTGCTAGGGACCGATTGTATTTTGTTCGTCTCAGTGTTTTAATATCCGAGTTATTACTGTTTTAGCAAAAATGCAGCGATTTTCTACAATAATTAGCCTTAGAGTAAAAAACATGCATGCAATTTTATTACAAATTTAAAAAACATGGAAACTTATACTGCTATAATAAGTGCGCTGTTTTGTCGAGGTAGGCCACAATATTTACGTGAAAATGATGTGCTGAAAGGGTAACATCTGCTACCTCGAAAGCACCGAAAGGCATAGTTGTTATGCCATGATATCACGAGGTTCAACACGACTTTAACCCTGTATAACTTTTGAGCAGAAAATTGACTTTCTGTTGTCCTAAAACTACTATATTCGCTCAATTTTTCATTGACAGACTTTTTTTTATATTCCTTGTTTTAAACAGATGCTAAAGGAATTATATTTTGTTATGCTAAAAAAAAATAAAGCAGGTGCAGGTAAACTTGATTTGCATGTCTCCTTAATACGTCGATTTTAAGAATTGGAAGCTTTCGTAAGGTACCTATGAAAGAGCAAAAGGAAATTTAGTACAGTACTTTAGTATTAATAATTATCTTGAATTTATTATTAATAATAAATGATTTATATATATAAAATACTAGAACTTTTTGTCCGGTACTAGATGCTGTCCGATAGTAGGGGAACTCCTGTTGAATGCCCAACTCTCCGCTAACATTGAATCAGAGTGTTAGCCCGATAAGTTCTATTTCGTTTCTGTTTTCGAAAACATCCTAGTTACTCATATCTTATTTTAGTCATTCAGAGCCTAAGTTCACTCTCTCCCTACTAAACTCTATTATATGTATACAGGGTGGGGCAATAACTATTAGCACCTCAGATATCTCAGAAACTATAAGTTTCACAGAAATATTTGCTGAAATAAAATTGCATAGTACGAAGGGGGCCATCCGGTGGCGATAATAGTTTTTTTTTGCAGGTGGAGGTACTTCGGACATTTGAAGGTTACCTCCATTTTTTTAAGTGAATCGGTATGTTTTTGCTTCCGTATCATGATAGGGTTAACTTTTACATGTAATTGGTACAAATATAAAAAAAACTTTCTTTTATATTAAAATACACAATATGTACAAAAACTCATCTGTTTGTTACGCGTTTTTTACCTTTTCAGCTCCGGTCCATATTACCACCCCACTTTCTTACAGCACCGTTTCGACACTGTTTCGTAAAAATGACTATAGCTTCACAATAATTAAATTTTCACGCTAAACAATTACAGATGCGTCATCTCAGATCTATGAGCTACCAGTTTCATCTTGTGTTCCTGCATCTTTTTACATTTTTAATATGTGTTTTCCTCGAAACAGAAAAAGCGGTTCATATTCCCACCTTCTCCTCTACTACAACTTAATTGTCACGAGAAAGTCATAAAATTTAATTCTCTATTCCGAAGGATGACAATGGCCATGCGTTGAAGAGGGGTATAGAAACGACAATTTTGCGATTCGATATCCGTTTCTCCACTCTTTGAGCGTGTCGTAACGACTTTATGTGCCACTGTGGACCTTAAAATAGCCCCAACAAAGCTGACTTTATTTCCCCGTAACGTTCCACTAGTCAAGCTGGCGAAACTTCACGAGCTGAGCTGTTCTATCGGTTTGATACACTTCCGGAGAGTCGGAGAGCAATAGCTTCTCAGCTCGTTTCAAGGCGTATTCGTGAAGGGTCTAAGGACGTGTTGCTTGAAAACTTTATCGGCGGATTTATTCGGAAGAATTCTTCATTTATAGCGGAAGTGGCGCGCTGAAAAACAAGCTATTGTTTGCCGTAATACCTTTGTCAATGTAATATTAACGAGCCGAGTTCATAAAAGATTCATTCGAAACTCTCTGCGTAAATTTCAGCCACCACAGAACTGCCTCTGCGGGCTGCGAAATACGGCAAACACCTGCACTAATTAATCAAGCCCGACGAATGACTTAAAACCGGGCGTTTTACTTGTAACATCAGAAGTCTGGAATCGCGGGGCGACTTTTTTTTCTGGTACATCATTTTGCTTAAATTAATTTACAAGAATTCTTCGTGAAAATAGGGTAAATTCAGGAAAGACGCCACGTATGGAAAGATGCTCTATGTATTTTTTTAATCCTGGTAGAGCACTTAGAAAAATAAGCGAATGCCTGTTCAACTATCGCTACAAGTGTCGCGTTCTCGAAACATTGAAAACATAATTATATGAATAAGTACTTAGGTACGTTAGAATTTTCTGTATGTGAGACACTAGTGCCTATTAGAAGCATAACAGAGTCGAAACAAAGAAAATACCTGTTTTATTGATTAATGTGGCCTCTTATTAATTAGTACATATAGCAGTTTTAACGTTATATGTTACAGTTTTTTTTTTTTACATGTGGCACCTCTCCCGGCTTAGTTGACTTATTATAATGATAGAATCTTTTACATTTTACAATGCCGAGAAAATATATTTGATAATGACGATGTAAAGTATTGCATAGAGTGTTGGGAAAATTATTTTACAACGAAAACGAGAATTGATTGGATAAAATTCTGCTCTTGTCAAAAATGACTTGATGCATTTTGCACATTGTATGGTTCACACTACAACAACTGTGGGGAACAAGTACAGAAAAGAAAAATGAGTACATGTGATATTTAATCGTATGGTTGTGGCATCTTTCCTACAAGATCTGGGAAAGACACCACTTTACCAAGCTGTCATTTTTTTAAATTTTTGTTAATTATTGAGGAAAAAAGTTTAGAATTGTTTCTGTTTTTTTCGTAGTATAAGAGTGTAAAATGAATCATTTGAATAAGTACAAAACTAAACTTGTGTGGTAATCCAGTGTCTTAGGTGGACAGAAATGAATAACTCACGTTATACGTAACACTAATTAGAAATGTTTTATTCACAACAGTTACACACTATTAAAACCTGCGTCGCAACACGCGAGCCGAAACGTCGTCTAAGCCTCGTGGCTCGGTCGCGTTCTAACGTGCGTTTTTACGACTCGGCCCGAGAACAACCGAATATCACGCGCCTATCGAGGCGCTGTTTTTCATAGAGCATACGCATAGCCAGAGGCGTCGCCTCATCTCCAAACTCGCAACGCTCCTCTCAACCGCTACACTTGTGATACTAAAAACTACTGGGATACTAAAAAGAAAAGTGGAGGTAACGTTTAAAGATACAAAAGTATGTATTAAATTTTCATATCCCATTGCATTTATTTACTATTTACAAACTTGTTTCACGATTGAAGAAAAATTGAGTCATAACAAGTTAAACGCCTTATTGCAATTTCTTGCACGTCGAAGGTACCACGTTATGAAGCAATAAGACCAAAGTATCCCCCCATTAAATACTGATAACATTTTCTATTAACTTTTATCGTGAGTATTTAATTATCTATGATACGAGTTATGACGTCATGTCGGAGTGTCTTTCCAGCGTGAACGAAATGGGAGGAAAAACCATTGAAGTGTAGAAAGTGCGGTAACGTAACTAAGGAAATGGTGCATTAAGGAAAATTGAGATTCGATCCTTCAGTTCTCAACGTTACAACAACAAAACTTCCGAAAAAATTCAAAAATTTGTAAAACGTTAAATTAGCCGCATTACAATATCCAAACCCCATTTCCCCACACCTTTAACGTTATCAATCACTTGAATCACCACTCGAAAGAATTCACGGTGAAGTTCTCCAGTTGCACGGGACAGAGTACAGGCAAAAAAGTTTACCGGCGGCGGCGAACGGTCGCCGAAAGTTAAAAATGGCCACTGAAGCTACAGGGAGAGCCGTTCTTAGTGTCGTATATATATTTCGTGTGGAGGGGTGTAACGAGATGTCGTAACTCGTGTGGCAAAGTTCAGACACTATTGTGAGGGCGGAAATTTAAGGGTGAAGGTTAAACGAAAGTGCCCGGCGCCGTTACACCGGCAAGATGTAGTGCGCCGAGAAAAATATGCGCTAAACAAAATGCGCGGGCGTCAAGTTGCATGGGAATTACGACGGCGCACAGAGAAGCCCGGTTTTTGTGGCCAAAATTCAAAATTTTGTCATAATTTTCTGAAAGTTGGTAATTAGGGGTTTTTGGGATCGCTGATAACGAATCTGACATTGAAAATTAAAAATTTTTGACGGCAGGGTTATTATAGTGATCAGAGAGCGGCATTTCGTGACCGTAATTAAAAAATTCTTTAAATTGATGTTTTTCAACAGTTCTTCATTTTTAAAGCGATACTCATCTAAAAAATTAAAATTATTAGCTCTTAATGAACGCTACTGTCTGATACACTAAGAGAAACGAAACACACTTGAAAATCTTTTCAACATTTTTATATAGAATGTTTAAAATGTTACTATACATTAAATAAATAATATTACACAACTAACTATAAAATAATAAAAAGAAACAGGAATACTATAGAAAAAATGTATGCACTGCACTGGATGTTTCGCTCTGCTCCCTTTGGAAAAGACTGATGTAATCAAGCGAAAAACGTAGTGAGAAAACCTATTCCAATCTTAAGTGCGTCTATGATACGTAATACTAACAAGAGATAAGATTCACTTTAAGAAAAACTCACAGTTACAGTCTACAGACTCTGAAACAGTTTAAGCGGGTTCAGGTCCCGAACGCAACGTCAAAATACCTCGGACGCCTTTATTAAAATTGAAACAGAGTTAAAAGTAGCAAGAGGTAGCAGCTAAACTTTGCATATTCTTTTTAACAATTGTTTAAACTTTCAAATAAAATAAGTCCAAAGTTTAGCACTTTTAAGCATTTTTTTAAAACCCTTTTCAAAGCTTAAATTGTTATAAAGTTGCAATATTTGTTTATGGATTAAAAAATGTTTAAGACGGTATTTAAAACTTGAATTACAACTACTAACATATAAAAAACCACAATTATAACGTATTTTCTGATATGCTATAAGTGGTATTTAAAACGTTTAATTGAACTTTGAATTTTATGATTTTGTCTTTAGAACGCCGTATCTCATTATAGAATTATCTAAAATCAATAATATCTTGGATTTAGGAGTTTTGAAGGGTTATCAGTTTATAGCAAAAAAGTTTTTTTAGGTCTATTAACCTTGAAAAATTGACTTTTGGCCAGAAAAACCGGGTTTCCGGACCACTGTGGCAGTGGTCCGGATTGAAGAATAGTGTGTCATTTTTACATAACTTTTAAATCATCGGAGGTATTGGTATGAAACTTGGAAGAGACAATTTTGTGATGTTAAGTTACTGAACTATTAAAGAAAAAATTATGTCAATACATTTATTGCTAATATTATTATTATTCTTGTTATTGTTAATCATATTATTATTATTACCATTATCCCTATGTATTTCAGATTATTCACTTATTAATTCTAAAGCTTCTGGATTTAATTTTTTAATTTTTTTATTTGATGACTTCATTCTTATATTAGACATGTATAGGTCCGATGTTAAAAGAAGTCGATATAATATGTCTTCATTTGTTGCTGTTCTCGAACATTTTCGGGTATTTCTACTTCTAATGCGTTTGAAATCTTTATGTCGTATTTCCTGAGCCTCTTCAGAAAATTGTCCTATTGGAAGTAATGCATACTGTATTATTTCTGCCCCATGCATTAATAGATTGTGCACAGAAGATGGCACGTAGTACCACCCATAATTTTCAACATAATATTTTGCAGTGTCTTGTGTATATTGCCGGAATTTTTGAACATTTATTTTGTACGGGGAAGAAATCAGCTGTAATAAAATGTAGATTTCATAAGTTAATATAACACTAAATTCTACTTTTCTAAATCTATTTAGTTCAGAGAGCAAGTACTTATATGAAGTAGATATCGTACAACATCAACCGTAATACAATATTTTAGTTGAACTAATGCATAAAATGCATAAAACTAATTATCAAAACATACTCCATTCTATACCATTTAACTTTGACTCATGACATTTTTTCTATCTCTAAACGTTCTAAAGATATAGCTTGTTTCTGTTACGTGGGACGTGTGTTTGAACGCTGTGCCTAGTCGCAGCGTCAGACGCATACACGACGTCCCATCTTACGCTGCGCTGGTGACTTTAAACAGTAATAACTTCAACAGTGGGACCAATGGGGACACGATTCTTGTACAATTATGTTAAGAAAAGTATGCCAAACATACTTCAATTTGTCAAAATGCGCGATCTCTTGGGACTTAAAAGATATCCCTTGTCAATTGAAGAGAATTTTAAGACTTTTTCATATTTTATTCAATATTACTTTTTTTCTATATACTGTACAGTAATTGTTAATATAAGGTATGATTTCTTATCGTAAAAGTACGCTCCTTATTTACAAAGAAAAATGAAGTGAAAATATTAAACGAGATTCTCAGGATACCTCCGAAAAAGAAAGCAGTTTCATAAATTGAAAAACACAATTCTTAAAACGTCCGACTTTAAGTGTTGGTTTTTACTACAATTTCTATTAAAGGGTCTAGCCGGATAAGAAGGGGGAAAAGTGCTCCCAAGCCAAATTAAACTTTATATATACCAGTCAATAGCTCTCTCAAAAAGACCCCTTTCTGCCAAGTATGAACCTGATACCCCCACTATGGGGGTAGTTATGGGGTAAAACGTAATTTACAGTTTATGCTTGATTGCTTCTGTTCCCTGCAATAGAAAATTGTGAAAAAAATCAGGAAATGGTACTCTAGTAGGCGCATGTTTGTGAATTTTTTCAGAATTTTTACTTGCAAAACCGATTTTTTAAAAATCAAAAAAGTTTAAAAATGCCAATTTCAACCTGAAGTTATCATCTTACCACTTTTATATTTTTACAGTTTTAGTGCCTTTTTATGGTTACTAACATATATTTTTTGTAGATTTTTCGAACTCGTGGAACATACTTTAAAAAATGAAAAACTGATTTTTCAGTGTATGGTATATCCGTATTCATAGAAATAGCATACTCTTATAGTTAGGATATTTATTACATTCCGCTTGTTAATTGGGTATTATATACAATTATAAACACTTTTATACGTAATATACGAAGCAATGTATTTGATTTGTAAATATCTTTGGTAAGTACAAATTCTTAACTAGTTACACGTACAAATGATAACCGGCGTACTACCCCGAAGTATTGCCTACTTTGATCTTTCTAAATTCTAAGCGAATCTTTGAGTGAAGGGACACGCATTATGATTTGAAATAATGACAAAATAGGAATACAATAAAATATGTTGTCGTAAACATATGTTAATAAAATATATTGTATATAATATATTGTATATTATATATAAACTGTAAATTACGTTTTACCCCATAACTACCCCCATAGTAGGGGTATCAGGTTCATACTTGGCAGAAAGGGGTCTTTTTGAGAGACCTATTGACTGGTATATATAAAGTTTAATTTGGATTGGGGGCACTTTTCCCCCTTCTTATCCGGCTAGACCCTTTGATTAATATTTTCATTTTCGAAACCAATGGACATTTAGGAAGTAATATATATTCAGTAAATATCGATGTGAAACAGGTCATTTTTTTGCAAAATGGTACAGCATTCTTAAATCCGGACCACTGTGCGGCGGTCAAAGGAAAGTTGCCGTCGGAGAATCCAAAATGGGTGCTCGGAAAAGGCAGAGATTGTTGCGTAACTTCGGTTCGAGCGTAAGCGACATTAAACCCGGAGAGTCGATGCGTTAATCAGGGAAACGACGCAAATTAACAAATGGCCACCGATAATTCGCCGCCGCGAGTCGACGGAAGGATTGAGGGAGAAATAATTCGAGAAAATGGGATTCAGCGGAGTCGGTGGCTCGCGAGAAAACTATTCAAGCGCTATCAAGGGGATGGGCTGGGGCACCGTGTCATTAAGAGTGTCGCGAGGCGCGGCGGGGAAAGAGCGAAAACAAAAATGAGAAAATCAATGGTGGCATTGTTCGTCGACGTAATGCGCCATGAAAAGAAGAAAAGAGCCGACTGAAGAATAGAGAGCAACGGGGGCACAGGGTTGGGGGATGGTGATATACAGAAGCAATGTTACGCGCGATTAACCTTCCCGAAGAGGAGGCAACTGTGGCGCGGACGACCCCTGTGCGAAACAACATCGGTCGAGGGGATCGGGCCGAAGAAGGGATAAAAATGGGAAACAACACCACGGGGAAAGTTTTAATGCAGGAAATTTTCCTAATTTACGAACGAGCAGGTTATCACGCTTATTCCTGACGGTTCGGTTCCGTTTGCGGCCGCGGGAAACTGCGGCCGAGAAAATGGAGTTTCCTTAGACCGGCGTATTCTCGGGGTAGTTTTGTAAGAAACTTTTCACGGGCTTGTCACGTATGTCGCATTATTTCTTATTAAGTTCAGACATCGCGTTCGTCACCATGTTTGCCAGGTAATACCTTTAAAATGAAAATACGCGAGCACTTTACCCCGGGGGGAACGTTCGCCTATCACGGCCATCGACATTTTGCCACGCAGACGCTCCGGCTAGCATTATGAGAAGTAAAACATTTTGCGCGCGCAAGGAGACGCGAAACGCATTGTAAATATTTATTCGAAAAATTTTCACCGACAATAGATATAGTGGAGATCCGGGCTAAATGTTGCAATTTTGAGAAAATGTTAATAATAATTATTTTATTATGTACTAGGATTTTAAATTTGTTTTTAATATATTGTATCACTGTATGCTGTATCATCATTTAATGATGGGTTGAAGAAAAACGTCTTACCCCTTCATGGAGTCACTTGTTACCTACTGCATTGGGGTGATAACGGGGTTATTAATGACGGATACCAGGAAAATTTTTCATACCAACCATAATTCACTCTGAGAGATTGAAACAGTCCTTTCAGTTGGGGCTACAAAATCTATTTTATACTACATTTTAAAAATGATCCTTCCTAGAAAAATAATTGAAATGTTTACTTATTTTCTAGTTCTGAATTTGACTCTCTAATTGTTTTCTCTAAACAGTAGTTTGTTTACAAAATATATTAAGAGTTATCATATTTAATAATTGTAATGTAAATGTTAATCTACTTTCATGAACTTTTGTACAAATATACAAAAATATAAATATACAAATATTCATGAAAATACATGAACATTTCACCAAAAGAATTGTTTTCATCATGTTACGTTTGAAAATAACCTCACACACTGTTTATACCTCATACCACATTTATTTCGTATATCACATTACATGTCCCGTGGTCGTTACAAAATACGATTAGTGAAAATAACGTTTTAGCTTTCTTTATTGTGTACTTTTGCTTGAACAACATAAGCGGAAGTGGAAACCAGGCAGTGACTCGCCGCGGTCCGGTAACGCATTTCAGTATATGTACTAGTATCAGTATATGTATTATATTTTTTTTATCCCTTCTTTCTTATTTCCATTTTCTTTATTTTTAGTCTTCGAATGAATTTCTCCTTTTTTGATTTTGTTAATTGGGCACCCTTCAACTAAAACATCTTAAAATCACAACTATTTCCACATTTGTGATGAGATAAGTTGTTATGGTAACAACATGCCCAAATCAAGGTAACAACTAATAGACGGAGAGCTGGCTACGAAAATTTCAACGTCATTTCATTAGTCAAATTTCTTACTTTAAACGATACAGACAATGTTACTAATCACAAAACCGGCAGTCTGGCTGGTCGGAACTCTTGCGTTTAGCGGGGGCGAGCGCCCAAAGGTGTCCAATTTCAAGGGGTAATAACATCATTTTATTAGGGCTGAAAATTTGTTTATTTGTACTACATGATGCTACGAAATACAAGATACCATTGCCAGACTATTTGGTCCTTGCTAAAGTACTGCCAGACTGACAATGAGTTAAAAGTGTATATGAAGTGCATAAAAGTGTTTTCAATGGGTCATATCTTTAGGAAGGCATTTTAGAAAAACATGTTTTAAACAAAAGTTGTAGGAGTAAGAGGGGGACATCCGAAAGTGTTTCTGACTTTGACCTCGGTGTCAAATTTGGAGGTCATTCAAGGACAACTTATTTGTTTTTAACGAAACTACATATTTTTTAATTCATTGATCGATGCAGTTTGCCATTCCCTGTAAAAAATTGTTAACTACTTATAGCGAAAAACTGTTAGTTTAGGAGATTTTTTAACTTTTACTACCAGATAAACACTTTAACTCAGGTTTTAAGAGATAACCCGTGGAAACTTATAACAAATGTTAAAATATCTCCTAAAGTAACGGTTATTGGTCATAAGTAGGTTAACAATTTTTTACAGGGAATGGCGAACAGCATCGATCAATGAATTAAAAAATATGTAGTTTCGTTAAAAAAACTAAGTTGACCTTGAATGACCTCTAAATGTTTGACACCGAGGTCAAAGTCAGAAACACTTTCGGATGTCCCCCTCTTACTCCTACAACTTTTGTCTAAAACATTTTTTTCTAAAATGCCTTCCTAAAGATATGACCCATTGAAAACACTTTTATGCACTTCATATGTACTTTTAACTCAGTCTAGCAGTACTTTAGCAAGGACCAAATAGTTTGGCAATGGTATCTTGTGTTTCGTAGCATCATGTAGTACAAATAAACAAAGTTTCAGCTCTAATGAAATGACGTTATTACCCTTTGAAATTGGACACCTTTGGGCGCACGCCCCCGCTAAACGCAAGAGTTCCGACCAGCCAGACTGTCGGTTTAGTGATTGGTAACGTCTGTATAGTTTAAAGTAAGAAATTTGACTAATAAAATGACGTTGGAATTTTCGTAGCCAGCTCTTAGACTATAACCCCCATCAACACATGTGACAATTATGAGAATATCATATAAATGACCAAATAAAAATGATAATAACAAATATTTAAATGTCATTTGATCCATAAGGATAAAACAATCAATAACATTCACGTTAAATAATCGAAATAGACTAAAACCTAATGATTCAAGAATATTTACTTACTTCCTAGGTGAGAAGAATCTTATTTATAACTACATTATCAGGGGTGCTACTAAAATGAACGAAATGGTGACACGATTTATTCGCGCAAAAACAACAATTGAGAGCATAGCACTATTGCTTTTTATTTTGGAGATATAATCGTTGGAACAACTTACCCTGCATCATTATTTTAAATGCATTGTCCACCTGATTTTCAATAAAGCTTGAAATATTGATAACGCGTATCATTCTGCAGTCATGAATATTACAAAACACGCTGGACGGAAGAAATATCGTGGCACGTTCATTCTCCGATGAGCATAAAGGAACGCAACGCGACTGTTGAAAAATCGAACGACCGTATATTCGCTTCTTCGACGCTGTCCATGGAACCGGGACACAAAGGACACATTTTTGGGCTAACATCCTCGCCTCCGCTACTCGAACATTTCAGCTTCCTGGCGATGTACCCGGGCGCAAAAAGAGGAGCAAGAAGAGAGGAGAGCTACTAAGGAGCTGACTGATAAGCTCCGAGTCAAATGGATCTCACTTTATCACGGGTAAAGGAGGGGAGGAGTCGGTGCAGGGTAGTTCAAGGGTTTATCTGGATAGTACAAGGGCTTACATCGTCGCGCGATCCAATTTGACAGCATAACTGACAGGATAGAGCATTTACTCGAGATCAGGTAAGCTCGTGGCAGTATACACCGTACACGCTTGCAGTCGATATTAGAAGCCAATTGACATACTTGCCTTTAGGCAGAACGGTGGTCGGTAAATAGGTATAGTCTGGCAGGCTGCCACCGCGACTGCTTCTAACCCTAGTGCACGAGTTCAAACATCCTGAGGCATTTTGAGCGAAAATTATTGAGAGATCCTGAGGAAATCATGACTTTGTATTAATAGTTCCATCCGCTGAGTCTCGGCGTTAGTTAATCATATCCGATGATTGAATCTTGTCTCCAAGGGTAGATCTTAAGGGACATTTACTGTCTCTCGAATCGTAACGAATACGATTTAAAGAAACCCACGAAGCAACGCAAAATATACACTCACATTATACAACACATTATACAACATTGTATGACAGTAGTATACAAGTACGAAGTACTGGATACTTGTACTTGGAAAACTCTAGTACACGGTAGTTGGTACTTGGTGCTTGAAAATGATCAAGTACAAGTACTGTGCTAAATACTCTGTTTCAGGTACAATTACTGGGTATTCTAAGACTGCACAACATTTCTTTAAGTACTTTCCCAAGTCTTTGAGTCGCCTATCCAATTGTGCGTAAACGTTCAAAGATGTGCAGCTCTTTAAATGCTTTTATCGCGCAAATGATTAAATTATAGAATTCCATTAAGTAAAGTTTTTCTTGGAAGGTAAACGTAATTATCGCACAAGAGTAAACACAATATTGCTGCAGCTGTAGTAAATACATAGCTTCCCATGGCCTTCTGTGTTTATGCGTCACAAAAGAGAATGTTTTCTTTTGTGAGTTTCGTTACTACTCCAAAGCGGAGCGCACTCTTGGACCAACATTTTGAAGAAATAGTTTTACTAAAAGCCAATTTCTCTAAAAGAAATTTTACTAAAAGCCATATGTACCAAATGTTTCTACTTTTCCTTAAAAAAGAAAGAAAAAAAAAAGTATAGTTTTAGATGAAATCGCACCGATTTGATCGACGACTTGGAAAAGACTTGTACTTGGGGAAAGTATTTAAACAAGTATTGAGCAGTCTTGCAGTACCCAGTAATTGTACTTAAAACACAGAATTTGGGAAAGTACTTGTACTTGATCATTTTCAAGTACCACGTGCAGTATTCTCTCGCTATAAGCTCGTCGTTTTCGTCGCTTCATCAAGTAATAGTATGTACATATAAGGCACATGTTCGTGAAGGTAATGGAATAATGGAATCGATAGCTTTTTGCACGTCGTCAAGCGACGAAAACGGCGAGCTTATAGCGAGAGAATACTGCACCGTGTACTGGAATTTTTCAAGCATGAGTACAAGTACGGGGTATGGGTACTCAGAAAGTATTAGAAAGTATTGCAGTACGAATGTATTGCAGTATTTTACAGCTCTGCTTTGAACTTATTTAGAACCTGCATTATTTTGGATATTATTGTTCAAATTTAATACCCATGATCCAGGCAGATATTATATTAATGTAAATCGTAAATCAATTTTTAAGTTTTTCAGATCATCCGTTCACCCAGTAAGATGGCAAAAAATGTAAAACAAAATAATTCCTGAATTTAACATCTTCAAACCAAACAATTACGCTTTAGGATAATTACTTCAAATATTATTATGGTCTTTGTATTGGATCAGTTTAAATTAATAAATTGTGTGATTAATTGTGTGATGTAAAATTACAGAGCTTAAGCTTAATCTTAAGCGTAGAAAATTCGAGTATACTATTAGATACGATACAAAGTATCTGATACTACTATTTAGTTAAAGGCAAAATACGTCCTTTTTTTTTATTTTAGTAAATTTTAATAAACTGTTTATATACAAAATACAAATCCATTTACTCAATTAATAATATGATTCTCATTAGTCTATGTAACTTTTGTTTAGTGTTTAAAGGGTTTTCCAACAACGTCTTTGTAACTTCGATACGTTGCACAGTGTGACGAGCAATGAACAAAAGTCGAAAAACTGAAGTTTAAAATTCATAGGGGTCATTCCATGCGAAAACGGACACTTTTCGGAGTAACATGTTGGATTTTGTTCAAATTTGGATATGTTGTAGTCTTTAGGGGCATATAGACGTATCTCGAAGGATTTTTTAAAATGTCAAAAAATGTCGACTTTACAGCTCTTTAAAGTTTGATTTTTCTTCAAAAAATTGCATGTGTGATCTTTCTTCGAAAAATTATAACAGTTGAACTAATAAACCGATTAAAATGAGCTTTGTGGTGCTTATAGTAGAGACTTTGGAGTATCTATTAAAAATTATTCCAGTTGAGACAATAATTTTTGTAACCATTTATTTTGCAATTGTTTTAAACAATTACCATTTGTAACCGCAGGGGAATATTTAAAAATTTGAAAAAATGAGGGTATAGCCTTATTCGTTCCCTTCATGGTCAACTATTTAAAAATATGGTCATTTTAATATTAGCCACAGGAAAATTATTTGAATGTAACGCGGCGCGTCGAAACATACCGCTCGACTGGTCAAGCCATGCGGCACTACGGCGCACTGTGGGGCGCTTCATATAAGAATCGCAGAAAAAACCTCATAACTTTGATGTTTTTCAATATTTTTCAAAAATTTTTTGAACAGTATTTACCATTGTTAATACAATATTACGTAATTATTAGTACATAATTATAAGATACGGTCCTTATGTAGCAAATATATCCAAAGTTTATTGCAATATATTAGCAGTAAATGCATTAATTTTATTAATATTTATGTCCATATAACAGTTGAATAGTAAGAAGTAATATAAAAAAAAATTTTGCAAAATATTGATAAACATCAAAGTTATGAGGTTTTTTCCGCGACTCTTATATGAAGCGCTCCACAGTGCGCCGCGCCGTAGTACCGCATGGCTTAGCCAGTCGAGCGGTATGTTTCGACGCGCCGCGTTACATTCAAATAATTGTCCTGTGGCTAATATTAAAATGACCATATTTTTAAAAAATTGACCATGAAGAGGACGAATAAGGCTATACCCTCATTTTTTTTCAAATTTTTAAATATTCCCCTGCGGTTATAAATGGCAATAGTTTCAAACAATTGCAAAATAAATGGTTAAAAAAATGATTGACTGAACTAAAATAATTTTTAATAGATACTCCAAAGTCTCTACTATAAGCACCACAAAGCTCATTTTAATCTGTTTATTAGTTCAACTGTTATAATTTTTCAAAGAAAGATCATACATGCAATTTTTTGAAGAAAAATCAAACTTTAAAGAGCTGTAAAATCGACGTTTTTTGACATTTTGAAAAATCTTTCGAGATACGTGTATATGCCCCTAAAGACTACAACATATCTAAATTTGAACAAAATCCAACATGTTACTCCGAAAAGTGTCCGTTTTCGCATGGAATGACCCATAGCTTTTTATATCTTAAAATGTTAATAAAGAAACGTAGATTCTAATACTACCCAGAATGTTCACTCAATTTTTTGATTATTTAACAAAATTGATGCTTAGAGTCTACTCCAATGTTCAGTGCATTTCTTTAAACATGTGCCATTTGTAAACTATTTATCCGATTAATATGATTTTTATAAGTTACGTTTAGTATTATAAGACCTCTTAAATTGCAGAATCAATTTTTTAGAATGGTAACGTTTATCAGCTTTGACTTGAGTTTTTAAAAAAATACCAAAAAGTACCTCTGTGATTCTTGGTACATTCATTGGGAGCAAACTAAACTTCATATTCACGTAAAATTTAGCCGCTCAAATTTGCTCGAAATGAAGAAAATAGTAAGAATCAATAATAAGATCAATAGTAAGACGTTCAGCTTGAAGGCTCTTTTGCTCATTGCTACAATAGTAGATTTACCACAATATGGACGCATATCTTTTTGACAAACATTTTGAAGCAAGAACAATTTTGTAAGTAAATGTGGTTGAATAATAAAAATCCCCATATTTCAAGTTCAATCATTAATTCGGTTCAGTAATCTCTCATTTCAAATTAATTGTCATTTTATTTCAGTAAGGTAACTGAAAAAAAAAAGTATTTGAAATAATTTATTATACATAGGTATTTGAAAGTATTATTTGTTATCTTATGCCAAGTAAAATGTGTCCAACACTGATATCTATAAAAAAAATATTGCTGAATATAATACAACAAAAATGCATGAACTCCATTCAACTCAACATTTTATGTCATCATAATACATACATCCACCATTTTGTACTCGGTATTCTGCCACTTAATATTACACTACCCAGTTCCATTACACGTGCTGCATAGTCTCCATCCCCTGTAATAAGCCCCTTACTATATTACTTGCTCTCTATCTCCTAAACTTTAACCGTATTGTCCGAAAGTGAACTCATATCTTCAAAGTGGTAGGACAGATAATTCACGACCTTACTGTGGTCCAGTGGGGAGCCCAGGACTTCAGGATGGCCCAGCGGGTAACCCATGACCCCGGTGTCTTCTGTAGTCTATGACCTAGGGTTATTCAATGGGTAACGCATGACCTGGGGTGGTCCAACGGGCAACCCATGACCTAGAGTCGTACAACAAAGAACCTACGATCTTGGAGCGTTCTAAAAGAAAACTCAATCTTCTTGTATCTTCTTCCGTTATGCGTTCTCCGTTATCTTTCACTTCGATAAGCGATATTCAACTCGGAAATTGAACAAACAACTGTCAAAATGTAGAATCTACCTTTATCAAGTCTTCATTGCATTTTCTCTCAAACTTTTCATCTAGAAATTAAACAAGAGTTCTAACAGCACGATAGAAATACGCTGATCGAATCGTCATTAAATTTTTCCGCCAACGATCTCCTGAGTTTGAAAATTATCGTAGCGTGTTCGGGTAGATTGCCTGCTGCCAATTAACGCAAAGTTTTCGCTGAAGAATCGCAGCCTCGCAAAGACAATACTTTCGAATGTTGTGAAATCCGTCGATATTGATCCTACCTGTTGCATCGTTTCAGTTAGCTAGCGATACACTGACAGCTCAATCCGCGAGTGTTAACCGTCGCGTCGCGCGCGTGTGGGAGAGCGCAGAAAGATTCGCCTGCGTTTATAACTCCAGAATTAAGATAGTTTCCCAGAAAGTGAGTGTGGTTCGGTGTTAAAGTAAACTAATGAGAAAAGTTCGACGTTCGCTGTCCGCGAAAATGTTATCGATAAAAAGTAATTAACATCTCGCAGCTTCGTTCTGGCGAGGATAATTACGTCTTCGAAGAAAGTTACACGGGACGCGGATGATTTTCCTGAACGAAACGGCGAATAGGCGATCAGTAAAATTCAGATTTTTCCGTCGGAAAAAAAGGGGAAAAGAAACGTTCGACGCGTTGAAAAAGGTAAAACGTAAATTCCATTGACGGGAACAAGTAATTCTTCGGATTTCTTGAATCGAACAACCCTTTTTCACGGGCAAAGATACAGTGGCTCGCCTGGCCAGAGGGAAAAGAGAAAAAAGTTCCCCTCGGTGAATTTCGCAAATGAATGCATCGAGTGCATACGATGCATTAAGTTTCAACCGCAACGAATGCATTGTAAAGGGAGGACCGAAGGGGCGAGAGTGCTCTCGTTTGGAGTTTCCTCCTTTTATCGGAAACGAACGTGGTATCCAAGGGAAATGGGTTTTAGCCGAGTGCTACTATAAATTCCATTTGTCCCGCGGAAAACGGTGATATATCATGGGTTTGGTGGCGTCTTACGACGGATGTAAGTTTGTTGAACCATGCGAGATTGTATAAGAGCTTTAAATTCTTGTAAGATTGTACCGTTTTGGAACGGGCACCTTCAATTTTATATTTAAAACTCTACAAATTGCTCACGAAAGCGATTACGTTACAGAAGCTACTTTTACTTCTCTTTTGTTGAAGCAAAGGAGAATTAATTTTCCTTTGTCTAAGGTAGAGGCAAACCACGGGAAAAGTACTTAAGCGTCGCTAACTCCACGGAATTCCCGAAAAAAAGGGGGAAAAAATGAGTAACGGTGACCAAAAGCAGTTTTACAGCGGTGTAGGCGGGAATTGAAAACAGGACATAAATTTTAGCTACGTGCCCACCCATGGCGTCCCTTGCAAGAAAGCAAGGATACGATATTTTACGGATCAGAAAGGCTATTCGTGTGATTTACGCCTTCTTAAGCGCGCCACCACGAATTCGTGAGTATAATTCCTTGGTTTTATAACGGATGAGGGCGGAGCTTTTGTTCCTCGATAAAACTGAAGCTAGTTTCGAGGAATTAAAAAAGAAATAAAAACATTACCACTGGGAAAGGTGAAAATGCTTTTAATAATTCCTAAAGCCTACTAGAGGTGAAATTTCAGTTTATAATTTAATGATTCATGACCAAATTGCAAGGTGCTTATGTAAATTTATATTTTTACAGAGACATATAAAAAAATGTGTCTTTCTTAAATGGTATAACATGTACCTATTTTATTTTCTGCATTTTATGTAGGAGAGAGAGTTGCATACATCATATCGGTCTCTTAAATCGTACCTTACCGATGCTTCTGTCATTAATAAATGTGTTCTGCATCAGGTGGGAGAAAATGTAAGGTGTGATTCTAGACGTCAAAATAAGAGGAAAATCAAGAGTAACAAAATGGCGGTAGCAGCTTTGTATTTTAGTTATTAGCATTTGAAAAAGTGGGCGAAAACCGCCTGAATGGGCGGTATATGCTGCTATAAATTATTCTTTAACATCGGATTTTTTCGTGACCACTTGGAATCATCAATTTCCTGGATACTTCAAAGTGGTCAGTGTTCGTGAATGATTTCAGGACACATTGTTAAGGTAATTTCTTTTGTATTATAAAACTATATGTTTAAAAACAATGGAGTTAATAATGAAAATTTAGAAATTAATAAATGTGGTGTGTAGAGGTATAAAAGGGTAGGCATAATGTCATTAACTTCATCTAACACGTATTCTATGGAAATGTTATTATCGGCCCACGGGAGTTTCTCTAAATAAATTGAGCCATTTTTTTAAGCACAACAAAGGATATTATATATTTTTTGCACATACAATTGTAAGATTTATGAAATGGCTATACATCAGGGTTGATGCAACGTTTGGAACAAAACAACTGAATGCGCATCAACCACTTTTAATCTTTTGCTCTGTAAACCTAAAAGTATATTTCTACGTCTCTATATTTGTAACAATACAGTAATTAAATCGATGATAACATGAATCCTTTATTACGATTTTAATTTAAAAGGTGCAAAAGTACTATATGAATTTTTTCAGATTTTTTAAAGGTTTTTCCCGTAATGATTCCCGTTTACAGCTTCAGTTAATTGTGAAAACGTTTACGGAATAACTTTTATAGAAAATCCCACAGACGTGTTAGTTTTTTTAGGGAAATATGAGACATTTGTAAACAGCAATTTTAAGTAGTATGTATTTTAAACACCAGTTATGTGCCTGTTTTCGCTACAAAATCAGAAGTGTGCTATTCTTTGTGGCAAAGCAGTAAAATGTGTTAGTTTTTAAACATGCTAATATTCATCAGAAACGATAAAATGTACTTTTTTTCACGGAAAACCGAAACGTGCTGTTTTTCGTAAGAGAATCGAAACGTGCAACTTTTCGTAACGCACGTCGACTACTGTAAAACGGAGGTGTATTGGACATTTTATGTTCCAATAATGGTCCCTTAATATCGTTTAAAATAGACATTTCAACATACTATACAAGGTGTAAACTATCTATGTTTAAATATTTTTAGCAGTGGTTCGGGAGCTCAAATGGAGCACAAAATGTTGTATGACATAATGTCCGATCTGCCTTCATTTTGCGGTAATAATACTTTAAAGTTTATTACCCTATACGCTAAACTAATAGTCGGAAAATTCTAAAACTTTACAAACACATTCACAAGCAACAGTAGAGTAAAAGAGTCTTAATGAATTTTGTTGTATCTTCTATATTTTAACTGTTATAAAGCTTTAAATCAACAATTTTTGCATTTATGCACATTCTCGTAAATTTTCGTTTATTTGAGTATTCCATGAACATTCGCAGTTCATTAATAATTATAGGACTTCATAGCTATTCAAATATACTAAAACTAACCTAAAATAATAATAGTGAATTACAAAACAAGAAAAACATGCTAGAATGAAATTGCATAACTGACAGTTTTAACGCGACTTTCGTGACAACAGCTTTTAAGTAGATATTAGAAACGCTTCACAAATCGATACATTAGGCTCCCAGACACCAGTAAAATATTCCACAACAATTCTACTGATGAATATTTAAACTCCCATTACTCCCTCTTCGCAGGCTAACGAAATTGCATGCTAACTTCCTCGCGTTCTCTCTCCTTAAGTTCTAATCGAATTCCAGCGAAACAAATTACGAGCAGCAGCCCATTCATTTTCCCGATGACGTTCGTAATGTCAGAATCGCCTGGATTGCGCGCCGGGATCCCGCAGCTTGTCACACGGAATCGATAAACCAAATAACGACACGCGCCGACGAACAGACTCCCTTTGTCCGAACTTCCAGTTTACCGACACTTAAACCTTCGATCATCGTAGATCGTAGGAAACAGTCGGGGGCGAGTTGCTTTAAGGCAGGCTTGCAATTTAACTGAACTTCGCGGCCGATTCTCGCACCTTCCTCCGGCCGCGCGCCTCCCTCCCCGCGGCCGCCGTAGTGCTCGGAAGGCCTCAGGCGCGTACCACATAAATCGCGCGTGGCGCATTGGGGCGACGACGCTTGTATCGATAGATTTCCACATCACCCTTGAGGTACTACCTATGACGCGCTTTTTTTGTCAATGGTATCGCCTGGAGGCCTATTCCACTGTCCCGCGTTAATAATTTGAAAAATCGTATAAAAAAAGAATAAATGAAGAAAAATTTAACTGCTACTGTCAAAATTTCAATCATGAGAAGATCAAATTTTCGAGCACGCTTAGACGTGCTTGGCAAACTTAGAATATCAATGGGAAGTGTTCACGCAGAAGTGTGGGCTGCTCTGTCTTAATGTTTCGTTTTATGGCCTCCAGGGGATACCACTGACAAAAAAAGCGCGTCATAGGTAGTACCTCAAGGGTGATGTGGAAATCTATCGATACAAGCGTCGTCGCCCCAATGCGCCACGCGCGATTCATGTGGCACGCGCCTGAGACCTTCCGAGCACTAGGGTGGCCGCGGGGAGTGAGGCGCGCGGCCGGAGGAAGGTGCGAGAATCGGCCGCGAAGTTCAGTTAAATTACAAGCCTGCTTTAAGGAGTACCGACACTTTAATCTCATCGCAGCGGGCCGAAACCCCTGGGAGGGCTGAAGGTTGTTCGAGCAGTCGATTCTTCCGGTTCCGTGGCATCCGGAGGTAAGAAAAGAAAGAAAGGCGCACCCTTATCGACTTCAGGCTCCCGCGGGAAATCGGCCTGCGTTCGAGTGCCTCGGATGGAGCGCGGCTATTGGAGCTCGGTCGATTTTCCCCCCGCTGACCGAGGGGTTAACTTCTGTACGCGAACGAGGACTCTCGGTCGGAGGCACAGTTTTCCATTATACCGAGTGCAGGCCCCCTTATCATTGCCCCGCATATTCCAACGCCGTTGGACAGCTGCTTTCCGCGGAGTAATGGAAAACAAACAGGGGAAATATCGCACGTATACAGCTCGCCCATTACTTCCCGACTCGACCTCCCCCGACCATCTCACCGAACCACCACCCTCGTCCTCCTTTCTCGCTCTCTCTCTCACTTTCTGCCGCGATCCGATGGTTTAAAGTTCGTTTTATGCGCGATACCGCGGCTGTATCGTAAATTTTGCCGACGAGAACGGACCGCGTCGGGATAGGAGGACGGGAACGTGCTAGAGTGCATCGTTCTTGCTAGATAGCGAGAGATTTTTATTATCCGTCTTCTTTTTGCCGGATCGTAGCCGCACGCAGACAAATGTCGACGCGATCGAGGCTCGTTACGTTTGGCCAGTGCTCGCAGGAAGACCGTGATTTGTGACGGTGGCGTCTGCTACTTCGAAGGGGATTTTCTCCAGAATGAATGAAGCGCTCTCCGGTCGTCTTTAAATGGCTTTAGCGGAAAGTTCGGGGAAATGTTTGACGCCCCGTTTGAGGGGCACAGAGAGAATTTTATTCCATTGTAGTACTGAGTTACCGGCTGGGAAGGTATGTTTTGACGAGGTTACTGACGAAAATCGCCGACAAGACTTCGCTGAAACCGAGTTCATCGACAATGTTTATAATGTTTATGGGGCATTCCACGCCAAATCAGACAGTTTTGGAACTTTGATTTTTTGATTTTTCTAAAATTTTTTTATATCATTCTACCCATTAAATGAAATTTTTACGCGTTCTTTTTAAATTTTTTTATCGAACCGTTTTCGAGATATCGATTCTCTCGGTTTTTTCTTCTAATAGATGTAATTTGGCCAAAAATAGACGAATTTGAGTGCTTTTTTTTCATTCTGATGGATTTTTCGCGCACTTTCTGAAGAAAAATATAAAAAAAATTTTACTCGTTTTTTTCGGTATGATTTTTCAATTTTTAGGTTAAATTATTTTTTTCAAAAATGTTTATCCGTTTTGATTTTTTTGAAAAATTTATATGTTAACGATCTGCTTTTTCAACAATTTCTGTGTAAGTTTCATAATGGGATTCCGATTCTTTATATTTTTTTCATAATTTTGAAAATTCACAAAAAAAAATTTTTCATGATTTATTGAAAATTTGCGTATATTTTTATAATATTACATGTAATCAAATTTTTGTAAAAGATACTTATTTAAGTTCCAAAACTGTCTGATTTGGCGTGGAATGCCCCTTATACAGGGTGGGGCAATAACTATTAGCACCGCAGATATCTCGGAAACTATAAGTTTCACAGAAATATTTGCTGAAATAAAATTGCACAGTACGAAGGGGGCCATCCGGTGGCGATAATAGTTTTCTTGCAGGTGGAGGTACTTCGGACATTTGAAGGTCACCTCCATTTTTTTAAATGGATTGGTATGTTTTTGCTTCGGTATCATGATAGAGGATCTTAAAACGAGTTCAACGACCTATTACATAAGGTCATTGAAAGTCATAGAAAGTAGAAAAAGGCGATAATACTTACGGTTTTGGTAGTAAATGAATCGCCTTTTCAAGAAAACTTAGAAGAAGTAAAATATGTTTGTACAACTCTTGTTATCGAAGAAGTTTCCTTGGAATGACTGTACATTGGATAGATTCGAATTTTAAACGACAGTCAAAAGCTATAGCTTGTACAAGATCAGAAAATCCTCACACACACACATTCGAATTGCAGAATTAATCATGGATATACATAAGCGGTTTAATTTAAGTTTTGATAAAATTACGTATACTGTTACGAATAATGGAAGCAATTTCGTTAAAGCTTTCAAAAAATTTAAATATAATGTTGAGATATTTGAAATAGAAGAACAAGAATCGGAATGTACAGAAGAAGATAAAACATTACAGTTTTCAAGTGTAGACAATATTTTAAGCATCGCAGATATTCAGGATAATTATTACAGTTTGCCAAAACATCATAAATGTTGTAGTCATACACTGAGTTTCGCAAAATAAAGTGCAGAATATAGAAACCGATGACTTTTTTTCTTTCATGGAGAAGCCGATAAATGAAATTGCTCAAAGTGACAGTAATATTCTAGAATTAGAATTACTTCAATACTTAGGTGATAAGGATTCGCGAATTGAAAGTCGTACAAAATACAAATATATGAAAGAGTTATTTTTAAAATATAACACGCCGATTCCATCATCTGCTCCAGTAGAGAGACTATTTACCTTCGCTGGAATGATTCTGTGTTCTCGAAGAACTAGTCTAACTAAGCGACGACAATTTTGAACGATGTACATTGTTACATGCGAATATTCGTAATTAAGCTACAAATAATACTTTGTTAACTATTACAGTTTCTTATGTTAAAAATTATTTTCTTGTAAGGAAATATGTGAAATACAACATTAAAATATTTTATTTTATGTATCTGGTTATCAAAATAAAAATATTTTATTTGTCGAAATTTTTCATTCTATTTAAAATAGTATTTTATTTGAATCATATTAAAGTATACTATTTAAAATAGTATTTGAAATATTTTGTCTCGAAAGTTTGCCCAGCTCTGAGCTACACGTACGCAGGCTGCAATGGCCTGTTATCAAGGGTCATCTTTACCTCTTCATAACTTTAACAGTTTTAAACATTTTTACGATTTTTTTGTTTATAATTATTGTCAAATGTGTTCATAATGAGATGTATGAAGTATCGGCTTAATGAATATTTAGAATCTGAAAAGTTCAATACAAAATAAATCAGTGATTTTACTCGCCCAATAATGCTGTACCCCCTTAACGTGTTGATATATAAACATTGTCGACGAACTCTGTTTCAAGACAAAACGTTTAGACGGCTTGGAGTCATGAATTTCAACCGGTGTTATTCGCTAACGACACCCGAGAATTCCATTTTCTCCTATCATTATCCCCTTCCTATAAATCCGTGATCGAACTTCCATTAACAATGGCAATATTCTCCTGAACTAAATAGGAATCTAAATAACACTACCCGTTAGCAATGCACCCCCTACGATGATAAAACATTCACTGCAGCACACACGACGAAGCGAATAAAACCCGACGAGTCCACGAGTTAATTAATTAATTGAAATGCTCGTGAATCGAGCGGGTTGCGCGAGTTTGAACTGCACCGTTAATTGAGGTAAAATACGTTTTTAAGCGAGCTGCGGAGGCATGGTCGATAAATAAAGTTAGAAAAGCGGATGCATGTATTATTGTCGTGTGCAGGTGAAACTGTCCAACTTATGGGTCTGATAACGAAGACAGAAATGAATGGGCTTTTCGGAATAACGTTTATATTCCCGCTACGCCCTCCACGCTTAAACTACCTGTTTAACGTGACGCGTGCAACAGAGATACCCGAACAGGATACGGTTGTAACGTTTAAACTGTTCCAGGAGAAACACCGGCTCGTAAAACGTACTGGTTCATCTCGGCGCGAGATCGGCAATCTTGAACAGGAATTTCGACAGTTTCAGCGACAAGATAAGACGACGGCTGTTACACAATGACAATCAACAAGCGTTTAACGAGTTATCGGAAGCTGTTAACTCACCTCGAGTTTTGGTCGTTTCCGAAATGGCTGTCAGTGTAATAAATTGATCACCAATAGCTTGTCGTGAAATAACAGGCTTTCATGGACATGTAAAGGCGGAAGTATCATTTCTCCCCGTGGTGAATGTGCTACTATATTTATAGCTGGCTTTATAGTTTTGACAAACTGCTTAATGTGTACTTCCCGATAGTTCCTGATCGCGGAACGAGAATACACGATTCAATATCTTAAGAAATTGATCGGAGATGCTGCTAACGTTTGTAGTCCGCGACAATTGCAATTACCGTAGATCAAGTTAATATTTATAGCTCTTTCAGTGGTGGATATAATTAGGTGCCAGCCAAGCGTGTACGATTTTAATTAAATATGAATGTTGGCTTTCTGATGCTTGACTGTTATGGATTTTCGAAACCATTCTTAATGGGGTTACCTTCACTTCACCGACAATTATTTCATCGACAATCGTTTCACAGACACGACTTCATCGACACCTCACTTCGCCAACACCTCACTTCACCGACAATTATTAACTCACCGACAGTCATTTCCCGACAATCATTTCCACGACAATCATTTCCCCGACAGTCATTTTCCCTACAGTCATTTCCCCGACAGTCATTTTCCCGACAGTTATTTCCCCAACAGTCATTTTCCCGACAATCATTTCCCCAACAGTCATTTCCCCGACAGTCATTTCACCAGTAGTATACCGAGTTTTGCCGACAATGTGTACATACAAACCATCAGTTTCTATTTAATACAGTATTCGTCTTATGACTGTGCGGTATAGACGTGCTGTGTGCCTAAGTATTAAACGTTATGAATTCTGGATCGAGTCGTAATGCTGTGGAACAAGAAGTTCAAATTCTTTCCTCTATTCGCGGGAAAACAAAAATCTGTATCAGTGGTTTTGTATATAATAAATCCAGAAACAGGGACAATTTATACTACTGGACGTGCGAAAGAAAAGGTGAGTCGGGAAAATGATTGTCGGGAAAATGACTGTCAGGGAAATGACTGTCGGGGAAATAATTGTTGGGGAAATGATTTTCGGGGAAATGATTGTCGAGGAAATGATTGTCGGGGAAATGACTATTGTTGGCAAAGTGAGGTGTCGATGAAGTCGTGTCGGTGAAACGATTGTCGATGAAATAATTGTCGGTGAAGTGAAGGTAACCCTTCTTAATGACGGTTTGTGTGATTCTGTTCATGTTTGGAGTTGCATGTACCTTCGTTACTTCGATTCAAAGTTTGCCGCATGTACCATTACCAATTGTGAACCAATATAGTCTTATCAACATTTACAGCAGTGAGAACATTGTTCTGGAAATGGCTATTAAGTGCCCGTGATTTGTCAATGATGATGATTGTAATTTATACAATGTGTGCCGTTTAAGTAGAATATTAAGCTGTGTAATAAGTCCTGCAACAATTGTTTTAGAAAAACATTGAAGACTTTTTTTTTTAATTTACTGCCACAGTAAACAAAGTTTTGAACACATGTTATTTTTCTGCATAATCTCCACTTGTACGTATGTATACATTTTTTTTCTATCGGATTGGAAGTTTTTTAATCCTGTTACTAAAGAATGAACTAGGCCGTGTCTCTAACTAATTGCGCACGGACAATTCTACACCTTGATCGTCGTCAAAACATAGGGTAGATGTCTCAATTACTGCCATTGTCCCAATTACTGCCACTTTATTTATTTTACTTAATAAAAACGTAACGGATACAAAATAGCATACAAAAATTTTTATAATTAAATTTAAAGTTTTATTTACATAAAAACAAAGAGATATATGTACTTTTATGTATGCAGTATTTAAAAATTAATATTAAAGAATGAAAGTGCCATTTGAACGTCAGAAACGGGACCACATAAGTAGAAAGTGGCGCCAGGAGCATGCTGCAGAAAGAGCCATATTTTTATTATTTAACCAATATCTGCTGTATAAAGTGAAGTATAAAGGTATGTAACAATTGTTTTAATGATACGACGAACAAAATAAGTGATATTCATTGTTATACAATCATAATTAACGGTGACAGCATTTGGGACAATATTTTTCGGCTTGTTCCTATCTCTGTCGCCAGTATTCGGGACAAGAGAACGAGACTGTCCGTATGACTGTCACCTTTCAAATACTGTCGAAGTCTAACCTCAAGAATGTATGTCCTGAACACGGTGTATCGTGATCCTGAATCCTCAGTGTATTTATAATTAAGTAAAATCATCTGATTTATAATTATGTGTTTTAGTTTGTAATATTTAGTTATCTATAATTGGTGCATATATTTTTTTTTTTACAGTTATTCAGTTTTCTATTAGTATTTTATTATTATAGATTTATTATATGTATGGAATAGATAGTTATTAGGATTGACAGTTATTGGGTCACAGTTATTGGGACTAACAGTTATTGGGTCACAATTATTGGGTCACAGTTATTGGGACTGACAATTATTGGATGGCAGTCATACGTACAAGACAATTTCTGAGGTGGCAGTTATAGGGACATTAGGATTACTCGCAGATTTTAATTATTTATTAATTAATTGTTCATATTAAATGTATAGAAGTATTTTCTAAAAATTAATGAGATGTTAAATAATATTCTGTTCCAAACTGTGACGATTTTTAGGTTATGCAACACGTAAAATAATTAAATGAAGTTACGTTATAACCTTAAGGTGGCAGTAATTGGGACATCTACCCTACTCCTAATTCTTCCTTGACTGGTCCAAACATATAGTAGTGATACGGGGAAAATCTGGGCTGTAAGGCGGGTGTTCTAGTGTTTCCCAATAAATGTTCACTTTGGCACCCGGAACGGGATAGGGGCAAGGAGAGTCCGTCCCTCGCTTCACCTATTCCCACCGTTGAGAACGTAGATGTGCTGGCATGATAAATAGATGTTACCGATTCATCGACTATCGGCAATGCGTGTAATCCGTCTGTTTGAACGTATTCACAGTAGGCTGGCTTATTTCACTTCGACCACACAGACTCGCATTCCTTCCAAGTGCCAAGTTACCATTAGGGGACGATACCTTCTACCATAAACCACTTGTCTTTCGCTCTTGAAAATTACCATTAGGTTGATGCCACGTACACCGACTTCTCCAAGGCTTTTGATAGGGTCAACTACCATATTTTAATTGATAAGCTAATCATCTCTGGGATCTCCGGTGTCATGCTTCGATGGCTATACAGGGTGTAAAATCTTTATGTAGCATTATTTTAAGGGGTGGTAGTCCTATGATATAATGTCTAATCTGTCTCCATTTTGCAACAATAATGCCTTAAAGTTGGCGGTATGGTTTTGAGATGGATACTAACTCGGGCACATCCACGAGGCAAACACATGGAAACAAACAGCTGTTTAGGTTTCCCTTCCTCTGTGTGCGTAGCCGATGCTCACTCCTATTGTTAAACTATAAGAGACACAACAAAATGCATTAAGACTCTTTTACTCTATTGTTGCTTATCAATGTGTGTGTAATGTTTTAGAATCTTCCGACTATTAGTTTAGCGTATAGGGTAATAAACTTTAAGGTTTTATTACTGCAAAATGAAGGCAGATCGGACACTATGTCATAGGACATTTTGAGTTCCATTTGAGCTCCCCAACCACTCCTGAAAATATTTAAATGTATATAGTTTACACCCTGTATATGATCTAAGCTTCTAGGCTTCGCTTTATCTGTGTCTGTAGCCGATGCTCTCTCCCAGAATCATCTCCGATTTTTAAAATTTTATAACAGTTAAACTATAAGAAATACGACAAAATGCATTAAGACCTTCTTTGCTCTATTAGTGCTTCTCAATGTGTTTGGAAAATTACACTATTATTGTAAAATGGAGACAGATCGTACACTATATTATAGGATATTTTTGTTCCATTTGAGGTCCCCTACAACCCTTTAAAATAATGCTACGTAATGCTTCCTAAGGTATTCTTAGAGAAACAAAAGACCTCCGCTTTGTTGGTTATATTATTTATATTTCGTATTAGTGATACCTACGCTCCACTTACAATTAGTGTAACTATGTTTCTCTGTGCAAGTATACAGGGTGTAACAAAATTCGTGGGACATCTTGGACATATAGGTAGTAAATACGAAAGTAATAAGAAAAGGTTTTATGCAATATGTTCGGAAACGCTTAGTTTATTAGTGACATGCTGTTTTATATTTTGTAACATGCCGACGTAAGAACGGCGCAATTTACTGTAAGGTTAGTGACCGCGATTTGGGCCTCTACATTGTGAAAAAGTATGAATTGTGTTATATTCTTCATAATTTCAATTTTTAATTACAAAATATGTGCTTTTCCAGTCAGAGAAACATCTCATCTCAATACACGTTGTGAGTCACTGGAGGCCCACTTAGGCCCAGAGATGTCTGCGTCTTCAAACGCGACCACTGGCCTTAAAGGGGATAAACCAGTGTTACGTCGGCATTTTAAGAAAGAATTTTTCTTATTAGTTTTATGTCTACTACCTATATGTCGAAGATGTTCCACGAATTTTGTTACACCCTGTTAGATATCTTCTTTTATAGTATGAAAATCACGAGACTTGCATCAATTATTCGCCATTTTTCAACACGTGTAGATTATTTGTAATAAAACAGAAAATTGTGTCAACGAAATTCCTAATGGCATCCACTGTCGCCAGTGGACTCAAAGGCAGTGCCGCCGCCTAAACATAGCGACAAAAAACCCGGTTTTCATACACTCATCTGTCGATTAAGAGACGATTTATTGTGTTTTCTTAGGCGTTGCAGTTGTGAGACTCTCGTTTTCAGTACACAGTCATCCTCGCCGAGACTTCAAGATCGATATCGAGCTCTTGAAATCAGGGTTTTCGTGTTTATGTTTAGGCGGCGGTATCACCTTTGAGTCCACTGGCGAGAGAATCACCCTGTAACTTGTTACCCTGTTCTACAGAGGGTCAAGGGACCTCAGTACCCTGTTCTAACCACTTAACCCTCGAAACGCGGGATCATTTTGACATGTTTAGGTTACTATATCTAAGTGTTTTATTTTTTACGTTTATGTGTTATTCATTCTGTATTATTATATTGAAGAACATAAAACTGAGCACAGAAAATAATACAACCGTATTTTAGTTTAAAACATGTGTAAGATTTATAAAGCAAAACTTTGATTGTACATTGAAGTTAAGATTACGCCAATATTTAAGATATAAGACAAATTGTTATTCAAGTTTCAATTTATTATACGCGTTTCTAAATATTTTATTTTGCATAAATATTTGCAGTCTAGTCATATTCATATTAAAGAATCATGAAACGTGCAAATATGTAGTTGTATTTATTTGTAGCTCTGTAATCACACTCAAAAGAAATGGTTCATCATAGCAGTCTGATGGGATCTGATAGGGTCGCACTATACCAATAACCCTGCTGTAGTTTTTTATTTCAATTCACAACAGGTTCAATTTTTAAAAAATGTAAAAACTAATGTAACTATCAACATTTGTTGTTCGTTAACATTCTGCCAAAATTTCTTTGTGTATATTAATTGCACATTTATAATTAATGCTTTTATAGATTCAGACTTTTAGAGGAACACAGCAAGGATAAAAACAGATGAGTTATGGTTTGACATGTTTGGAAATTATTATATTAGTCTATTAACGTAAAATTCAAGTTAATTTACCGGTTGTCCCTCAATAGCATTCTTTTTGTTGCCCGAGGCCAGGAACAATTCTGGATGTCGAAACATTTTTAATCGTTAATATGTCCAAATAATGCCAAAATATACAGCCTTGACTGAAATTTCGTTACCAGCAACAAACCAGTTGTCAATCAACGAAATGCAAAGAATTGGTTCGTCGAACGGAACAGACAGGCGTTAACTTCGTCAAACCCGTTTTAGTAGACTGCCACGCGTTACATTGCCAAAGTAAACCGCGCTCGATAATTATACACGGGCCGCTAATTACACGAAAAGTGCTTTCGTGCTGCATAAATCCGACTACGTGGACCTAATTTCGAGTTTAATTCCGCTCGGACCACTCGATCTGTCAATTAGGATGAGTTGCGATAAAGCAACAGTCCGTAATCGTAATTAGTTCCAACGTGCTATCCTTCGAGAGTTCTTTCCATAATGTTCTCTTCGATTTCGTGCGAGTCCCTGAATTTTTCAAAATGTACGTGTTTCGTCGCGGATAATCGTCGCGCTTTCTGTTTTGACTTAATCCGGAAATGTTACAATTGTATAACGCGCGGACGCCAGTTGCTGGCAAGTAGCGATAAAATGAGCAAAGTGGAAGGTACACACGAGGAAATTGAACAATTTCGATGCACTTTGTAGTAAATTGCTTATAGCTACTCATGTGCGTTCAAATAGGGACTTCAAAGAGACCAACACGCTCGGTCGAAATCCTCTTGAACATCGAGTAGGTAGAATGCGTTGGAACCACGGCCAATGCAATCAAACCCTGTACGACATGACAATATACACTTCACCGTATCGCTTTACTTTACAGTTTCCGGTTCGGAGCCATTGCATAATGAGTGAAATAACGGTCGACTACCTGTGATCGTACAGTTGCTGGATATCAAAGGGTACGATCTCGTTGAAACGCGACGTCCCGGACTCTCGGGGCTCTTACCGAGACCAATTTTTCAGTTGTTTCGGATAACATCTCGTTATTATCATCTTTATCCGGATTCGTGCATTTTTCTACAACGAATGCATAATTCAATATCCTCTTGTGCTCCATCTGATTACCATGTTTCCACGCAAATTGATTAATTTGTTATTGTTAAGCGCATCATTGTTATAGGAGAGACAGCAGACTACCGTGGATGCGAAGAATCAATGCATTGAATGATGCTGCTGCATTATGCATACATCAGGTATGCATTCAGTAACAAACAATTATGTATAGCCGATCGGGCATTCATATTTTCCTGGCTACCGTTTCATTGTACTGAAACGTGGAAAAATCTATGCACGTGTATCTTTTATTGTCCTCTCGAATGTGAACTCGTCGACGCCGTTACGTTTTTAAAGTCTCTTTGTTAACTTTGATTCCAATGCTGTTTAATTTCGTTTGATGGTTTCGTGACATATGCAGTGTTGGGAAAGTAACACTGGAGGGTTTTATTAAACACCAAGTATAGCAGGTGGAAATCGTGCATTTAGTTAATCAATGTCTGAAGAATTACTAAGAGTTACGGTTGTGTTTCAGTATGTTCAGCAGTTGAATATCGCATTGCAATGAAGATATTATTTTCCAGCGATATGGAAGCCATAAAATGCGCAACAGAGGATGTCTTCTGCTAAGAGCATCGTGAAGAACGTTATGACACTTATCCTGGAAGCTTCAAATCAGAAGCATATTGTTTTTCCATAAAGTTTTCCTTGCCAGTGGATCGTCTTTACCTCACCGAAACATGTAGAAACCTCCTATTGTAATCACAATAATTTTCAAACGTCTATCACTATCTGTCTATCAAATCTTGAGGGAAAAAGCTTTTAAAAGCTATTCCATGTAACCCGAAGTATACTGAAACTAGAACAACAGAATCTCGTAAAGAAATTTTCATAAAAATACTGACTTTTTGCTTCCTTCGAGTGGATAAAGTGTAACAGTAAAGAGATCTTTTGAAATTTTAAATATTGGATAAATTACGAGTATCTTAACGGAACGCCCACATTAAATTTTAAAGGCGGTTTATAAAATTAGATTCATCAAATTTATATGATAATATTTCTGGAACGAATCAAATGATTAATTTGAACTTGCATTTTTAAAAATAAGAGCTTTCTATTAGAATGTGAATCTGTTTGCGTTAGTATTTTTAGATGTCCGATAGCGAAGTTCAAAGTTTACACTGAAAGCACTTCTGAACGGGGAGAGCGACGCAGACGCGGGCAGGGACGTTGACGTCGCATATGTTGCAGATTACTTTGTCAGCGTGGAGCGTAGGTCAGAAGCAGTGCTGGGTACAATTCAAATAAAACGTATTGGAAATAGTAATTACAATACTTTTATTCAAATAAAGTAGTATTTCAGCATTTATTTTATTTCTTAGTTCTACATAGAAGAATAGTTGAAAATATCTATTTATTACAAATGTATAGAAGCTATTAATTGAAGTAATATTTGCTGAACGATGTTTTAGAAATAATTATTTGAAATAATAGTTTTCGTAGAATGTATTAGGAATAAATATTTGAAATAATATTGTTTTAAGGATATATGAAAATTAATTATTTCAACTAGTAGTTCATAGTATTTTACTTACATCTTTCTCTTACTCTATAATGTATAAGCATAGTTATGAATGTCTAGATATATCCATAGCTTATTTCGGTGAAAGGTAGTGCTGAAGTTTCATTTCACTAATAATAGCAGAAATATTTATTTCAAGTAACTATTTTAAGTTCGTGTTGGGAAACACATAATTGAAATACATATTTCATATACTTGAGAGATTAAATAAATATTTCAAATAGTATTTTCATTAATACAAAAATAAATAGATATTTCAAATTATTCAAAATAACATAGTTTTGGAAATAATCTCTGAAAATATTTTTATTTTTTATTTCAAATACTATTTTACCCAGCCCTGGTCAGAAGAGTATCGTGCTTTCGCTGTTGAAGTATACTTAATGTCGCGTCTACACCGACTACAAGCTGCTCGTGAGCTGTTCGTGAGCTGTTCGCGAGCTGTTGGTGAGCAGTTCGGAAGCTGTTCGCTAACAGAAACAATATTGTGTCCAATCTGAAGCTCGCGAACAGCTCAATAATAGATCAAAAGCAATTACACGTTTGAAACCTGCGAACAGATCTTGGATGTACCGCCTCTTCAGTGAACTTTGTTTGCTATTCGCTGCCTGGTTTGCTGCTCGCTGCTCGCTGTATGCAGAAGAATCCACATTACTGACGAACATAGTGAGCTATTCGCGAAGAATATTGTGAACAAGGCATAGCAAGCAATTCTTTTAAGGAATTATTCCCAGGAAAGCATATCTTTCAAAATCAGCATGACCTCTACATTCGAGTCTGTGCGATTATTTTTTATGAAGCTACCTTAAACCTAAGAGTATCGTTTACAAACACCAGCCTACCACCATTGCGGAACTTAAAGGTAATAAGTGAACCAAAGTTAAAGGAATTTCAAACTATCTCTGTAACCGCGTACTTGAAAATATACGTTCAAGATAGAAAGAATGTCAGGCAGATCGGCATTTCAAGAATTCTGTTTAAAAAAGATAAAAACCGCATTTGTATACTTTTAATTGAAATAAATTTTTTTTTAAACACAGTATTTGTTATTTTATGATTGTTTTAAACATTAAATTTGCTACCGGACACCATGAAATAAAAATGTGCACGTTAAAATAAAAATGGAATAGGTAGAGAAAACTATCGTTTCATATGTCTTAAATGATTATTTAAGGTATACATTTTTCTACAAATTATAAATGCAAAATAGTAATAGAACTTCTTACGATTCACTTGGTCGATAAAAACTGAATTCTTTTAAAATTAAAATTAAAATACTATTTAATAGTAAAAAAATATAATTTTGTAATAAATTCAATGCAAAAAAGCATGTTTTAGTATCATTTCTTACTTCTTAACAAAAAAAATAGCAAAAGGTTCCCGATTTTTCGATTATCTAAATTAGAACCCTTCTCTTAACCTTTGTACAAACACATCATTTTAGTTCATAGATTCAATTTTTGATTACAAATATTAGAAATACATTCTTCATTATAAGATGATTCTATATTATTCTTTGCGTAATATATTTAAAAAAAAAATGAATTGGGAAAAATAAATAATAAGAAACGTGCATGTCCCAGGTTCAAATCAGTCTCTTTTAATTAAAATAGTTCATTGCAATTCGTTCTAACATTTGCTTAAAACATTACTCTGTTCCAAAAAACGCACCAAGCTGAATTGTGATTATAACGTCAACGACGTTTGATCAAAATGAATACAAATAACTTTCAACATTCAGAATTCAAGAATCAAGTCTAACACAAAATCGCCTGATTCAACTAATTTATACCATCATAATACGTCGACGCCTTTGTATCTCGCACCCTGCCTCTCAGCACTACGCTTCTCTAGTTTCTTCATTTCCTAAGTACGGATAAATCAGAACAAAATTTCGCAAGCACAAACAAGCGTAGCACAACAACGTTTCGCATTCGCTTCTCCGTGCGTTTTCATTCGCTCCCCTCGTGTTAATTTGATTCCGAAAAGGAACTTGACTGAAGACAAACACGGAAGAATTGCAATTTTTATTCGTCGGTGTTCCGCGCGTTTATTTCACGACGGAGAAAGGGATCTCGTGGCATGAATACAGGAGGGCCGTAGTTGTTGAAATTCTAACTCCGACGTCCGACAAGGCGCGTACACGTACACATGCGAGCAACGAATAAACGAGCGAACGAGTCTTGATGGTTCTCACCTGCGAGAGTACAAGGGACACTAAGAACAGAATGGTTTTCGCTGCTTACACAGACAGATGCCACATAACATTCATTATGAAGAATTTCTCTGGGAGCGTGTATTTGCGCGTGCACGTCTCGCACGCGCCATAGCGATCCCCAAGTATATTTATACTTGGTTATGTACGAACGAGACCCGTGAATTTTAATACAACCCGATGGTCCCACGACAATAAACTTTCCGCATCGCCTTTGGCTTAGTCCCAAAATTATTTCGTTCTAAATGTAATGCAGTGCCATAAAAATAATCAATCCTTCAGAAAATTAATTAGGCAACTACTTGACGGAAATTTTTACGTAACAAATTTTGCTGCAGGTTGTTATTGCTTACGTTATAGCAAAGTGTACCCTTGAGTTCATGAATAACGTCCCCATTGTGTATGCTGTGACTCTATTATAGAGTTTGATAACGCGTCAATTTATGCATACATTAATTATTATTGTTATTATATAAACGGAATGTAGGAATCTGTTGCAGAAGTGTACAAGAAAAAGTAAACAAGGTGTTGGGGAATTATTCAATCTTCCCGCCTGTTCACCTGTTCCCGACAGCGAAGTCAGCCGCGGTCGGTTGAGCGCATTGAGCTCTATTACTACTGGAGAGCGAATGGCCAAAGGAAAGAAAAGGAGAGAGGGAGGTAAGACAGAGATTTCCGAATGGATGTGTGTTCATCCTTGTTTTTCCTATCATCTCTCTCTTACTGTACCGATCCTGTAGCAAATTCATGTGTAGAGGGGATAGAGACTAACTTTAGGGGCGCAAACACTGATATATACAGGGTGGTCCACGCAATTGTTTCAGGTCATAACTCTGTTATTAATGCATTTACGAAAAAATGTCAAAGGAAGAAGATGAATGGCTCGAAGAGTACTACATCTGTAGGTCCTTAGATTTCTTTTAAGTGCAACAGTGCATGTGCAATTAACAATTGCATCGTTTCTTTAAATGGAAATGCATATTTTTTGTTGCACAGAACGATTTCTCTGTTCATTCTACGTAAAAAATTATTAGGGTACCATGGCAAAAAAATGATCAGTTCTGGAGATATTTTCAAAAAACGTCTTTATTAAAGAAGATGTTCAAACACTTCATGACAATCTTGTAAATGTAAATACCGTTTCGACATTGTTGTCATAACAGAAACTGATTTGTACGAGTAAGCATTTCATCATTCCGTAGCAATTTACTTTCATTTCCTACTACTGGTTTTGGAACGTTTTTGTTGGGTTGGTAAATGCATCATAGTGTTGCAAATTGTTGTTCAATTTGTAAAACAATTGTCGCGATGGTTGTCGACGGTTTGAATATTTTTCCCGGTACATTCTTGCGGCGGCATTCGTATTTTTGTCACACAACACAAAAGTGTCGTACATATCTTGTTTCTCACTGTTAGTAAGATACATTTTCTTTTATTTAGTGAAACACAATCACAATTTTTCAAATGCCAGGTTTTTTACTCGAGTTACGATATGTAAATTGCTACAGAATAATGAAATGCTTACTCATACAAATCAGTTTCTGTTATGACAACAATGTCGAAACGGTATTTACATTTACAAGATTGTCATTAAGTGTTTGAACATCTTCTTTAATAAAGACGTTTTTTGAAAATATCTCCAGAACTGATCATTTTTTTGCCATGGTACCCTAATAATTTTTTACGTAGAATGAACAGAGAAATCGTTCTGTGCAACAAAAAATATGCATTTCCATTTAAAGAAACGATGCAATTGTTAATTGCACATGCACTGTTGCACTTAAAAGAAATCTAAGGACCTACAGATGTAGTACTCTTCGAGCCATTTATCTTCTTCTTTTGACATTTTTTCGTAAATGCATTAATAACGGAGTTATGACCTGAAACAATTGCGTGGACCACCCTGTATACAATGGATACGGTATTGCCATAAGCCGCGTTGAAGCCCAATTGAAAGTGGTTTTTGCATGCCAGCGTCGCTAGTATGATACGGAAGAACTTTACTTTTCTACACTTTTAGCGGAAATAAAGAAAATGCAACACCATTCTGAACAACTTTTCTCTATACATATACCAAGCGGTCATTTTTAGCATTCGAGATATTCGCAAAGAAAGTTTTCAATATTCATTATATTACAATTTCTTTTCTACGAGTCTCAATACACTCGTATCACACTAGCGGTGCTGGCATACAAAAACCACTTTCAATTCGGCTTCAAGGCGGCTTATGACTATACCGTATCCATTGTATATATATATCAGTGGGCGCAAAGTTCAAATTGAATATAATAGGGGAAGGAGTGAAGGAGGAGGAAGGTGAAGTTGGTATAAATTTATAGGCTTGAATTAATTAAGAATATGTTGTATAAAGTAATGAATAAATCAATATCTGCTTGGAAACGCTTGTATAAAGTAAATATATGTAAAATATTTTACAACAGTTATTTTATCTTTTATTGTTTTTATTTACTGAAAATCATGCTGTAAGGCGTAAGGAATATGAATAATGTTCCCGCAGACGAAGCAATCTGAAGTCTGAAGCAATCTAATGTAGCATGCACTGTACATTCATAGCCTATAAGTAAGACTGCGACACCAACGCATCCGTTTGGACCTCTCTATCTGACCGGTCACGATCGCCCCGTTCGCTCTCCAGTAGTAATATAGCTCAATGGTTGAGCGTCTTTTGGGTGATCACACACGACTGAGGAGACGGCGACAGTCCTCCACCGAAAACCAAGAGACACGGATTACTTGTACCGATTCCGATTAATTAACTACTAATTAAGGGATCTTCCCAGTGTGAACCTCTGAAAAATTGCCATTTTTTGGGAATTTTTTTGTACTGAACGAAATGTCCAATGTAAATAAAGTTTTTCCTACTGGTTAATACACTTATTGAGAGTACAAGCAATTTTTGTATGCAATTTATAATAGTTTATTTAAATATATATATCGCACTGAAATGAGCACCTCAAGAAAACGATGTAGTGGTGGCGTAGATGATTCCAGAAGAACAACGCATCTGAATAAAAAAATTCAAAATGGTTTTTAGTCGTCACGGATGTCGTTATCGTTGGAATCAAAATTATTTTAATTGATAAAAAATTAACCAAATGACGGAAGTTTGAATGTTTAAGTTCCGAAATTCGATGAATTTTTAGTCATTTGTCATTGTAAAAAGTATGAAATTGTTAATAAAACAAAGTTTCCGTGGTCCCTGCGATAGCCACTGATGTGTTGAATAATGTGTAAAAATTTGAGACTGATTAATCAAATAATTTTTTTGCAATCATCTACGCCAGCACTACATCGTTTTCTTGAGGCACTCAATTCAGTGCGATATATATAGTTAAATAAACTATTATAAAGTGCAAAAAAAATTTGTTTGTACTCTCAGTAAGTGTATTAATCAGTAGGAAAAACTTTATTTAGATTGGACATTTCGTTTAGTACAAAAAAATTCCCAAAAAATGGCAATTTTTCAGAGATTCACAGTGGGAAGACCCCTTAACTATGTTAATTAACTGTGTTTTTTGCTAAACGTGTTGACTCTATTCCGAGGACCCAACACAAGGTAAGAAGATTACGTGAATTTGCTGCGAGACATTTTTTAGCGGGATAAAAGGGAATTCTTTTTTTTTTTAATCGAAGCTAGAATGCAGTTTGCCGACCCGAAAAAAGCGAGCCGAGCTTTAAGCCGCGAATCCACCAGAAAGCTAAGCTAAGTTAAGCTATGCTATACTAAGTTTAAAAAAAATTAGTTTCAATACATTTTTATGGAGCCGTTTCCACCAAGAACTAAGTTAATATAAGCTACGTTAATAAAAATGTATTGTTTAAACTTAGCATAGCATAGCTTAGCTTTCTGGTGAATTCCCGGCTTTACCCGAACGCCCTCTGCGGCTCGAAATAATCGAGCGGCGCGAAAGAATCAAGCGACTCGAAAGAATCGGGCGGCTCGAAAGAATTGAGCGACTAGAAGATCCGAATAGCTCGAATCTATCGAGTGGCCTGATAATCCGAGCAGCTGGAATTTATCGAGCGGCTACAATATTTATTTATTTATTTATTTATTTATTTATTTATTTATTTATTTATTTATTTATTTATTAACGGGGTGGCCCCTTTTGATACACTTAAAATAAAAAATAACATTAAGATTCGCTGTTAGAGACGCATTTACATTGATTAGAAAAAGATTCAGTCGAACAACCAAAGAAGTCAAGTTGGTGTGCAAACATATTAGCCTGTCTACAGCAACGTCTGATACATTCGTTGGCAGAGAAGTTGGATCTACAATAAGTTTCATGGAATAACGGGTAGTTTCTGAGAGTTCTAAGCGGAGCATTAAACTGTATTAGACGTAAAAGATCGGGACAGTCAATATAATGATTTAAAGTCTTAAAAATTAGTGCTAAGTCAAATTTAAGCCTACGTTGAGCAAGGGTAGGAAGTTTGAGGAGATTAAGATAGGCATAATAATTATGGCAGGTTTTTGGTATAGGCTCATGTATTTTGTAGAATACAAAGCGCACAAACTTGTGCTGAATTTTTTCGATGGAATATATTTTTCAAAATATTTTTCAAAAAGATCATAATTTTTATGCGGCCTGACGTGCACCAAATATAAATCCTTTGAATATGATCCTCAGTCATATGGTCTCCTTACTACGCCAATCAGAAACAAAAGCTTCAAGGGGTACAACATGATGCAATCATGAAAAAGCTTAAGCTTGTAACTTTAGAAAGAAGAAGAATTTTTTCTAAGCTTATGCTGCTTTTCAAAATCGTCAATGGTTACATCAAATGTCCTCAACTTCTTGAACCTGTTAATATACATGCGCCAGTAAGATCTCTAAGATACTCGCAGACTTTTCTTGCGTTAAACTGTACCTCAACGTGTTCGCACCTAGATACTATTAACCGTTCGTGCGTTACTGCCAATGCATTTGATGGCAACTTGGATATATTTGGTAGCTCCTTGAACTCTTTCAGAAGACAAATTTACAAATTAATTTAATTTGTTTTTTTTTTTCTTCTATATCTTTATATATTTTATTTTATATTTTATTTGTGTTTTTTTTTTTACTTCTTCATTTTTATATTGCTTTTGTATTTATTTATTTGTTTTTCATTATTGTGTCCTCTATGTATACAACTTGATTCAATTCATTTGTACACTAACGGGAATTCCTTTCCCGTGAATTAAATTAAATAAATAAATAAATATTCTAACCCCAACCTGTCTACCTTAATAGAATGTCGCTCGATTCTTTCGGCCCACTCAATTCGTTCGAGCGGATGAAGGCGTTCGGGTACTCGGCTCGTCTTGGTTCGAACCGTAAGCTGCTCGAATATTCAGGTTTGCCGACAGCTCTAAATTAAAGATTATGTTACTCAGTATTTCTGGACAAAATTCATGAATTTACTGATTATATCAAAATATATGCTTATAGGTTCGCCTTGTAAGAAAATGTGCCACGATAAAATTCTTAAAGGCAATTTGGACAATACATATTCCATCTGTTTCGGTGAAGCATGCATACATATGTTATAAGATCTGCTTTTGAAATGAATTTAAACGGCAATGGAATCAAGTACATCATATTCATAAATTCAAGAAACATAGTCCATAGCTTACAACTCACAGCCCACATCGAAGAACCTATAATTCAAGAAATTGTTAAGCAATTAACTGCTGTGATAAAAATTAACAAGAAAGTCACGCTAGCACAGTTTTCATCTCATATAATAGGCAACAAAATCGAAGACAAACTGGATAATTTCATTACAGCTATGACTCTAAAAAAAGGGTAATCTCATATAGAGATTTCATAAACTATCTATGAAAATAATAGTAGGCCTCGGACACTCATAGAGCGTGGTAAGCGATAGAGCATTAGGGTAATAACTTATACACTGATAAGAGTTACATTAATGGCACATAGGAAATATGAGATAAAATACCTTAAGTGGTGCGATTTCGGTGACAGTACCCTAATGATTTAAGAACTTTTGAATGCAGTCTTGTTGTCCCTTGCGGATACAACTTATCTGCTGACTGTTACAGAATAAGACTTTTAGGACTGTGAATATTTATAGACTTAGTTGTTGTTCGCAGCTTGTTGATACCGATTCCGTGGTCTTGCGTAGTCTTGCGTAGTTGATTTAGTAAAATAATATTAGAACAGGTATCTAGAAGCACTTTATTTCAATGTTTATTAGATAGTTTTCGGCTAAATAATTCAACGAAAAGCAACGAATTAATGACTTCAGAAGCTACGGAAAAACGCAGCGTTAAATTACAAACTTAATTAAGAAATCATAGTATAGTAAAGAATTTCTTAAAATTTTATGTCGAAAATTGTGAGAAAACAAGCGACCGAGAGGAACAACATGGTTATTGAACACTATGAAACGTGCGATTTTGAGGCAAATGTCAAATATTAGAGTTTCCTCATGAAAAATAATGAGTTACTTCAATTTCGAATGTGAAGCAAGAATAATAAGAAAGTTGTTTGCACAATCTGGAAAATTAAAATGACCAAAATGCTAGAAAAAGTGAATGTTAAAGAAATAGCACATGGATGCAAGATTGAAGTTCACAGAAAAATTTATTCAGAAGCGAAACATTTGGAAACATATAATTGGAACGATGAAAACAGTTGAATTTAGATTAAGAAAAGAGAAACAGATCATGTTGCGAAGGTCTATTCAATCAGTAAGGATTTCCACGATATTTCTAAAAAAAGGTTAAAAGTGAAATTGGTTTTGTAAAGGGTAGATTGCACGCCGTAGGGTATTATGAGTTGTTACATAATCAATTATTGCCTTTAATAAAGGAAACAGAAAACTAGCTGGTTATTGTTGCTCGCTCGCTCGCTGAAAACTTTTCGATCATACTTATAGTTTCCATATATCGTAGTGCCTATGATTAGTGATGCCTATAGCTATTCATGTTTATTTTGTGTGTGTGACCCTTTACGAGCCACACAAGGAACTTCTCGATTTGCGAGTTGTAATTTATTATTACCATTATTAATTGTTGTTAATTAGAAAATTATTCGTATTTGGGGAAATTTAATAGTTTTCTACTTATCAACATTTGCTAAACATAATTATATTATTATTATTTATATGTATTATACTTTGTATATGTATATGTATTATAATTATAATACATAATTATAATAAGATATATATAATATTTTAATTATAATTATGTATTAATAAATACATATATATCATAATTATATTATTATAATTATATATTGTATATTGTAATAAATAAATATACAGGGTGTCCCATTTTAATCCGCCACCACGGATAACTTAAGAAATATGCATTGGATCAAAAAACATCCTGAATAAAAGATTGATGGTTTGAAGGGGGACATCTGATCCTGTCAAAAAATTTCACCCCTACCCCCCTGGGGGCGGTGCGTCGGGAGGGGTCACTTTAAAATTTAAAGTAGGAACGCCTACTTTTTATTGCAGATTCGGATTCTACGCCACAAAATATGTAGGTTTTATTTCAAACATTTTTTTTGATCTGTTAAAAAATCGATTTTGGATTTTCGGGGTCATTACAATAACTTCCCTATAAGTCGGGAAGTTAATAAAAAGGCAATTTTTTGGCAAAAAATGCTCCTATTAAAAAAATTTACAATCAAGTGAAGCCACACATAAAAAATATGGTCGATCTTAAAAACGAATAAAATCCACTTGGATAATCATTCAAAACAAAACTTTGAATAAATTAGTAGATAATTTTCCTAACAGATTAATAGAAATAATCAGTAACAAATTAAAATTCATTAAAAATTTAATATAAAAGTATCAAAATTAACATTTAGTTTATATTTTTTCACAGCTAGAAGTATAATTTTAAGAGAAAATTTCATTTTTTTCAGGCTTCAAAAAAAGAAAATTTTTGTTTATTGTATTTCTTGTTCTGTTTTATATTGTAATACGAAATCATACAAACGATTTTCTCAATTTTTGTTTTAATATTATGAAAAAACTAAAAATAATATTGAGTTTATAATTATTCACAGTGCTGTATAATATACCTACAGATTATATACCTATAGATTTAAAATGCTTTTAGTAATAAACACCATTTAACAGCAATCACTTCCTTCATTGATGACGATCACGTACCTATCAAATCTTGCGTAACAAACATTAAATATTCTAAAGGGAACATCCAAGCAGTAAGTGTTAATAACTTTAAAACTTGATGAAACTTCCATTAAATAGGAAGAAAAAAGGTTATACTACTCTTTATAAACTTCGATAAAGAAAGTTTCGAAAACAGTTCCGGGAATTTCCAGTGCCTGGAAATTAAATTACTAAATGAAATCATGAAATGTCATTCTGTGTTTCATTGTCAGTATCGTTGCATCGAATTTCAAAAATATATGCTGTCTTTTCTCGCAGTTTTTCGCATTTCACGTGCCGAGGTGACTAAATAATAAACGCATGTTCCAAACGTGGTTTCAACAGACTGCCACATAGTTATTTCAGAGACGCAAATTTTTTAATCTACACGTATGGCCCTCTACCAATTTCAGAACTCCAGTAGATTCACTCACGGCGTGACATTTGGAAAGTTTAAAACTGGAGTAGTAGAAACTCCTGGGACATTAATAACAAGAATATTCCCCACCTCAATTTTGAACACTTTTAATCCTGCAATTAAGTTATACGTGTCAGGACGCGTCACGGTAGAAAAAGTAACAGAGGGCGGAGCAGGATCACTAATGGTCACATTCATCTTAATCGTGCGTTTCCCTTTTTGCAACCGCGGCAACGTCCATTTCAAACCGGTCCACTGCTAAGACAGAATTTTTCCTTCGTTCTATGAACGTCAAAGAATCAATTCCCACTAATTACACCCCCCGGCGACCTATAAATTCCATCACGGCGGGTATGAGGATCGAAACCGAACGGAAGCTGAACGTCGAGGCGCGCAAGACGTGCCGAGCATTGCAACCGCGTGCCGCGCGAGTGACGCGCGATTTGCAATCGTTGCACGGTGCATCGTTGCACCAGACGTGTCACGTCGTCGATCGGCCACGACGACACGCCGCGCGGTGCGACGGGGAGCCATGGTGCGGGAGCAATTAGCAATTAAAATCAGGAGCTCGGCGATTGATCGGTCTAGCATGATACCAGCCTGTCCCGCGGGCTAATCGACTCTTGGATTATAATTACGGGCGCTAATTGCGCGGCACCTGCCTCCCAACACCCAGGTGCCCTCTCCCCTTCCTCCGACCCGACCCCTTTACCCCTATCAGGGAGCTGCCGCATGATTGGTACTCGACAGGACGGGTTAAAATATCCGGAGAATTTCATTTCCGGATCCGGTATGCTCGTTCCTCTCTATCCGTTAATTACTTGAACGGGTCAGGTTTTAAAGACACTTAAAGCTTTCGATAAGAGCGTCACAATGTGAAAAAACTTGCGAGCTTGTGAGGGTGAGTGTCAAATATGGTCGGGTAGAAACTCGTCAAGTCATTTTGAATAGTGTTGAGAAATAGTGCAGTGGGACGAACTTTACGTGAGTGGATTATGTGGCTGAGTCATGTAGCTGCTACATATCTGGGCGCTACATTGTTGCGAGGCGATCGGAATAGCACGCGACAACGAGTATTGGTATTTACTTATTGCCGCTACGCAATCTAGTGGCGTAAAGTCGAAACAATTATATCGGGTTATTTCGACTGTTTGATGTTGAACTTATAAATTTTAATAGATTATTTAACGACAGAAACATTGTTCCACTTTTTTTAAGCAAGCAGTGGTGGATAAATTTCAAATAGAAAGTATTGAAAATAGTAATTGAAATGCTTTCATTTAAATAAGATAATATTTCAAACTGTATTTTACGTCGCCTTAATTTTACGTAGAAAGATATTTGAAAATATGTATTTATTATTGTATGGATTGGAATTATTAATTGAAATAATATTTTTGTAGGATACCTTAGAAATGCTTATTTGAAATTATATTTCGTTTCAAATGTATTAGAAATAATTATCTGAAATAATATTTGTTCGGGTTCAAATAATTATTAAGATTAAAAATCAAACAGCAAAGACTTGGAAGGCTGAAATTTGAACATTTTTTATTTGGAGCTTAAAACGTTGAAACTAAAAATTTGGAAGCCTGAAGCGTAAAAAGTTGGTACTGAATACTTAAAAACTTGAAATTTGGAAATTTGAAATTTAAAAGTTGAGGTTTGAAATCGAAGCATGTTAACATTTGAAAAATTCTAGCTTGAAAGTTTTAAACTTTGAAACTTGAAATTCTGAATGTTAGAGAATCTGGAAATTTGAAGCTAGAAAACTTGAAAACTTCAAATATTTAAACCTTCATTTTCGATGCTTGAAATTCCAAAATCCAAAATGAAGACTTGAAAATTAGAAGCCTGAAATTCTGGAAATTTTAAAACTTGGAAACTTGAAGTTTGAGATTCCGGAAATTTGGAAAATTGAAAATTTTAAGCTTGATATTTTGAAAATTTGCAACTTTAAAGCTCGAAATTTCGGAAATTTGCAAATATTAAGCTTGGAATTCTGAATATTTGCTATTTTGAATCTCCAAATTCCGTAAATTTGCAAATATTGAATTTGAAATTCCTAAAAGCTGCAAACACTAATCGTGACCTTAAAATTCTGGAAATTGGAAAACTTGAAAATTTGAAGCTCGTATAATCTTAAAATCTTTTGAAAAAGAACTCAACATTTAATTACATATAGCCGTTGAATGTATCAATTCTTGTTGAGAGGTAATTAATTTAGACAATTTTACTACTTTTGTTTTCAAGGCATATTCTATTAATAATTAGTAATTGTTTAGCTTATGTATAAATGGTTAGTAAATAATGAAATTCAAATTGGTGAAAATGGAGTTATTGTGGAAATTAATGAAGCCAAATTTGGACGTCGAAAGTATAATCGTGGATGACTAATTACGGGACACTGGATTTTCGGTGGTATAGACCGTGACACAAAAAAGCTATTTGTAATACCAATTCCGCCCCGTACAGCAAAAGTATTACTGCATCTTATTTTAAAAAAGATTGCTCTTGGAACAATAATCCATAGCGATTGTGGGAAAGCATATGGACAAATTGATAAAAATATATATCAACATCGTGTAGTGAATCATTTTGAAAATTTCGTTTATCCAATCACAGGTATCCATACCAAAAATATTGAATGACTAATGACTATAGAGAGATATTCGTGGAAATGTTCCTAAGTATGGTCCTAGAGAATATCATTTAAACCATTATCTGGCAGAATTTGTATTTAAAAAAACATTCGATTTTGACAAACGATGCTTTTTTTCAAGTAATGGCAGATGCATATCAAATAACTGACGATATAAAGAAATAAACAAGTAGAAACTCGTACATTGTTTTAGAAAAAGGGCTACGCCCAAACCCTCTCCCCACTAAGAAATCTAACCCGGACCTATTCCGATCACTCTTTTCAACATTGAAAACTTTCTTTGCGAATATCTCGAAAACTAAAAGCGACCCCCTGGTATATGTATAGGGAAAAATTGTTCAGCAAGATGACCTTGACAACATATTCCAAGGAAATTGAAATTAGAGGTGGCTCCCATAATCTAAATATTTACCCTCTGTAAATTTACTAATTGTAAGTATATTTCCTCACTGTATATTCACTATAGTAATATAGATAAAGGAACTATTGCCTAAATCTTTCATTCTAATCTCAGTTTAGAAGGGTTAAGGATGCTGTACGAACTTTTTCGGATTTTATTGAAACGTTTTCATTCATTCAAAATCCTTTCGCAAATCAATAACTCTAGTTTACGGTTTGAGGTAACTCTAAAAGCGTTTACGCAGTAAGGGTTAAGAATACGATATAATTGGGGATCAGTGTCAGTTAGGGGTGTGCGGGTACCCGAAAATACGGGTACCCGAATCTCGGGTCGGGTCGGGTAACGATCGGGACGGGTCGGGTCGGGATCCCGAAAGTTTGTCGACACATAAATATATTCGGGTACCCGTCATTTCGGGACCCGATTTCAATTCGGGACCCGATTTTCAATTCGGGAACCGACTTTCGATTCGGAATACGATTTTTAAATCGGGACTTGACACTTAATTCAGTACATAACTTTTCATTCTGGTTTTCTACTTAAACTGTTAAAATGTAATTTTTCTATGAAATCAGATGAAAGAATTTGTAACTGAGGAGAAAATTATGTAATATGGCGTGTATCGAAAATCTGGTCCCGAATTGAAAATCGGGTCCCGAATCGGAAATCGGGTCCCGAAATGACAGGTACCCGAATATATTTATGTGTCGACAAACTTTCGGGATCCCGACCCGAACCCGAAAAAAATTTCCGACCCGACCCGATCCCGTAATTTCGGGTACCCACACACACCTAGTGTTAGTTAAAATCTGAAATCCAAGTTACGAACATTAAATATTTCCGATGAAAGTGTCACAAATTGTTGTTTCATTAACAAAATGCTACACCCGCGATTCTACGATATCGCAGTACGATTACGCAGCTGACTGATTCGAACGAAATGCGGTTTTTAATTGTTCGAGGGCCAGTCTCGTCCACGATAGCTGCAGGCGAGTTCGATTCAGGGGACTCGATTGTTCGCGCGGCAAATGAAAACAGCTCCGACTCCGGTAGGATTCTAATAAACGTTCAATCGCGATGGCAAACTCGAAAACGAGATCCCTAGGTCAGGGCGAACCCCGTGAAACGCTTAACGAACACACGGACCCCGGACGTGGACCAATAATTCCGCGGGCACGGCGAAGTAAAAGGGAGATCTGACGTGAAATATCGAGGCACGAGAAATATATTTGTAACTGAACTCACGTCGTTTTGAGCGAAAGTCGGCGTAATTGGCCCGTCGCTGGCTTCCCATTTGTCGGCGATGCGGATCGTCTCCGCCGTTTTCTGCTGCACCGATTTCGACTCGTCGAGCAACGTCAGCTCGTAAAACTCCTGGATATCTGCAACAGTCCGGAAAACGGGAAAAGTCAAATTAATACGGCTCGAGCGACATTCAGTTGATGTCTTTCGAAATATTGGCTCATTTGAAATATGAACGTCATTTTCTTATTAAAATTTCTGACGGATCCTGTTGGATATTCGATACCGGGCAGGTAATTTTCAACGATAATAAAAACGGTGGCAATTCTTTCAAGAGAATTCAAACCAATACGACGTATATCAATTGGATTTAAGGAAATTAATTTTAAACACGTATTGGATGCGAGTATGATTAGACTAGAATGTTGATTATCCGACTTAATATTGTAATATAAAATGTTAATAATTGTTAGAAAATTATTAAGTCATAATAGAAGTTTTATATGAAATTGTTCTGTAATTCCTATATCATACATTAAATCATTGAAATCCTACATCTGCTGTAGCGTAGAGCTGATCATTTTAGAAATCCTTTATTGAATAATATTTTCAAAGTGCTTTTTGAGGTTTCACTGTTTCCCAAACAGCCTAAGAATTTTTTCGTTAAATTTTGCGGACAAAAATAAAATACATTGATATCTCGAAAGGATGAAATTAATTACATCAGGAAAATAATTAGATGCCGTTTATTTTTCAGCCTTCCTAGTGATTCCCAAGGGAGTGATGAGAAAATGCGCAGCCATATTGACCCCGTATTCCTTTGTCTGCACGTGCGAACAGTATCTCGTCCTTCTTCTACTTTCCGTTTTTACTTATCTACTTTCTCTCTCTGTTTCTGCTTTTGATCAACGATCAACAGAAAATACTGACATCGTTTGTTATCACTCCCTTGAGGATGACTATGTCTCTCGGCTATGATAAAGTACTCGATTCACTTTCCATACAGTCACTTCCTCGTACATCTACATCTACGTAATTCTATTTTTCTTATGTCTTAAGTAATCTTACAACTATTTCCCATTCTCTCCATTTTTCTTTTCTAATATCCCTAGCCAGTTTATACAGGGTGTCCAAAGCAAAGTGTAAGAGCCGAATAGGGTGGATTGCTGGGGTGATTCTAAACAACTTTTTCGTTAGCGAAAATATTCATTGTGACTTTGTTAATGAGTTATTAACGAAAAACACCGACCAATCAGGTAACGAGTACAGCGGATTAATGATGGCGCGGACGCGTACGGGCCAATACTACTCACCGCTGGAGTCCGCGCTAAAATTCATCCACTGTATTCGTGCGTCTATTGGTCGGTGTTTCTTGTGAATAACTCGTTAACAAAGCCGCAAGGAACATTTTCGCTAAGGAAAAAGTTGTTTAGAATCACCTCAGGAATCACCCCTTTTCGGCTCTTACACTTTGTTTGGGACACCCTGTATAATACTGTTATTTTTCCTTTCCCTTTAGCCCAATATTTCTCTTTAATTAATTGCAATCCCGTACCATGTGTTTTAAATTCTCAAATTCCTCATCGCAAAATTCACATTTTCTCTCCTCTTTTTCTTCCTAATATTTGTTTCATCTCTCCAACGTTCTACACCTAGCCTGCATCACTAACCGTTGGCTATCATCTCTTTCCTCTTTTCTTAAATATTTTGGGAATCTCTTCCCCCCTTCCTGCCGTTGCTGTACCTCTAATAGACTAAACCCATATCTATTTAAGTACTCCTCTCTTTCTAAAGCACTGCTGACATTACGAAAATAATTATTTCTTATTGTACTATAATACGTTTGTTATTTTATTTTAGAAACAATAACACAATGTACTGTATCTATACAGGGTGTAACAAAAATGTTGCAGTTGAAATGTTGTCCTTGAAAGGAATGATTCCTGAGGTGATTTTGAACAACTTTTTCCTTAGCGAAAATGTTAGGTGGGGCTTTGTTAACGAGTTATTAACAAAAAAAACACCGACCAATCAGAGAACGAGTACAGTATACGAATTTCTCAGTATACATTGATCTGCCATCGCCCGCGCCAAATTTCGTCTACTGTTCTCGCACTTTGATTGGTTGGTGTTTTTCGTTAATAACTCGTTAACAAAACCTAACTTTTTCGTTAAGGAAAAAGTTGTTTAAAATCGCCTGAGGAATTACTTCTGAATTACAACTGCAACATTTTTGTTACGGTCTGTATGCATCTATCAAATGTCTATTATCAACTTCAAGAATGATTTACAAAATGAATTCTATTCCCTAGATCTCAATTTTCTTTGCATTAAAGTAAAAATCTTTCCGTGTATATCTTCGAATTCTTTTTGCCAAACTCTCAAACATCTCCACTTAGGAAGTCCACATAAAACCTTGAAACGCTGTCCATCGATACCAAAACACAACGATATTTTTCTTTACTTCCGTTATATCGAGCTTTTTAATGGAACGTGTCGCACCGGAGATTGCACCAGCATCCACGGAGTTTGCCAAGCTGTTCAGGCTCCCACGATTCCGAACGTATGATCAACGTTTAACCCAACTTAACCACCGGTAGTTGTTATTCTTTCCTGGTTTAGGTTAACTGCTCAGCTGGAAGCGACGGTACGGAAGTTGCGAGACAGCGCCGCTTGTCGTAATATTCAATATCGCTGCAAGGACTTTTCTATCCGGCTTTAGCGGATCCTCCGTGACGATGCACGTGGTTGGACGGCTGAGAATATAATACTGTCGTCAACGAGCTTGACTCAGGCCCTTCGCAGTGGGAGAGGGCGATCGTATTTCCTTACTATACCTAACGCTTAGCTGCCGCGAAGTCTATTGGATAGGGTGTCCATAGACGCGTATCGAATAACGATAATTTCGTCGGTCAATTTACTGTAGCGTACGGCGACGTTATAGCAACGCGGGGAAGCAGGAAGCGATTACTGATCCCAGATCTCAGGCGTTGCGGACGAAGGTCTGAAGAGAAGGCTGAATCCGCGACGCGTATAAATAGGTTGAGCGAGCAACAAACAACCGCGCGGTTTCGGTATTATTAATCTTCGTTGCGGCCGCGCCTTCCATTTCGCGTCGCGCATTGTAAGTTACGATTAAGTGCTCTCGTCGTGTCGTTAGGAGCCGAGTTGTTGCGATGGTAACGAACTACAAGCAAGGAACGGTAATTTAGTCTTATTAGCGACGCTCGGCCGTTGAATTAAAATTATCGTTCCGGCCCGGTGTGTTTGTTCAGGTCAAATTAGCCCCATCCTCAGTGGTTAGAGTTAATTACAGCTGGTTCGGCATTATATCCGGTAATATTGGGATATAACGTAATGACGTAACTTCGGAATTAACTCTGGAAATTACTCATGGGAGGGCCAACTAATACAAGTGACACTCTTGAGGGCGATACTTTAAAACAGTCACGAAATGCCAGTTTATTAATCCTTCGAGCGTGGATCGGATTCTGTTAAAGAAAGGGTAACGAATGACACTGCACCGAATATCTCCTTAACCTCAAAACGTTCGTTCGTTCGTGCGTGCGTGCGTGCGTGCCTCGTGCTGTCTGTCTCCCCTGCCCCCCACTCACAGCCTTCACGGGGACTCCCGAGATGGCGCCAGGGACGCACTCACACAACAGATTCATTTCGAAGATCTCGGACGAGGATACTCGAATTTAAGTTTCCGTGCAGTATTGTTCGATTGAGAAGGTGTAGCAGTTGAGACAGAGTTAAAAAAAGTAGGACGTTATTAGGAATCCTTACATCCTTTTTTATTATTACAAGACTCAAAGAATGAAGATGCTATTTTAAAAATATATTTTTGAATTATACTAAATTATACTAAAAAGTTTGGAAGTACAGTATTGTGCGAATTAATGTGAACACAAGAGTATTATGTTGATGCAGTACTTTAGCACATAAAATCGTTTTACAATATAATATGTCGATTTTTTTAATAAGGAATGTGTTCTCCTTTAGCATCAATAAGTATTTGCACTTGTTTCGGCATGAAATCAATTAATTTCGTAGAATTGTCTAATATTATCGGATCCTGAAACCACACCTGAGTTACTGCTTCTATCATTTTTATCTTTGTGGTGCAATCTATTTTAAGTAGTCTGGCCTTACAAATACCCCACAGATTTTCAATTGGATTCAAATTGGGTGAGTTCCCAAGCCAATCTAAACAACTTAGCTTTTTCTGTTAAAAATATCGCTGCATGATGCGAAAAACTATGATGTGTGTCATGGAGCTGAGTCCTGTTCGAAAATTGCTTCCTTGTTCACCGTGATCATCTTCCTTCAATCTTCTACAGTCTACTCAACATATTTTTTGGCCCACAGAAGTCTCTGTTTCTTCATCCGATCAGTTAAGAGTTTCTTCTGTGATTGTATAGCTTTTCTCCCGTACTATATGTATAAGTATTCTGCATACCGTTGAATCATGAATTATGACACCAATCTTGTTGCAACCTAAATCTTGTTGCAATTCAAAACTAGTTTTTCTAGGATTTATTCTTATTATCTGCTGTTTCTTACTAAAACAGCCTCATCGCGAAGGCTAATCTTCCGATTTCTTTCGCCTTTTCCTCGTCGCTGCACTTTAACTGATCCAGTTTCTCTTTTTTGTTCTAAGATCTTATTTACTGTACCCAAACTCACCACACTCCTTATCAATGTTCCTCTGTGTCATTGGAGTGTATTTACCTAAGGTGACAATCCTTTCTCGCTTTATCGAGGTGATATCCATGATCGCAGTCAACAGATCAGAGACTCTGAAGTATCGCTAATAATAGGATACACTTTGAGATTACAGACACATATTCTTACTCCTCCATATCTCACGCAGAACTTATTATTATATTTATTTTCCTAGATATAGTGTTATTAGTAACTGTACGGAAAAATGAAGTCAGTCTCGGAAGATTAAAATACCAACAGAATTAAATTAACAAGTATAATAAGGTAATGTACAATTACTCATAAACAATGATCATTTTCAAAAAGTTACAGTAGAACCTCGATTATCCGACTCAGAAATTGCAACATAAAATGCTCATAATTACTATATTATTATTAAATCGTAGTTCAAGTTTTGGTCGTAGTTTTACTCCATTCTTATACCTAATGCATTAAATAATTGAAATCCTGCAAAAGTGAAAATTAAGGATAATTTTAATTCGGATAATCGAGGTTCTACTGTATTTCTCTTGTGTGTGTATTTTCATTGAATAGTACCATATATTACCACCATTTTTACTTTAGTGTTCGGTAAATAAAAAAAAATAGTTATTTTCAAGTAAATTTTGGCTTCATCAGAATATTGTATAATTCCTTCATTATCTGAACCCTTTAATTATTCTATAACATGTAATAGAGTCGAATTGTCAGAACTGTTACTGACTTCTTACATCTGTCCTGGAAACTATGTAGAAGGAAACGTTAACGTAGACAAAAGGAAGATAGGAAATTACAAGAATAATCAGCAAGAGGTAGAATTGTCGAGGGTTAACTCTCGCAGAAACTTCCGACTAAATTCGTGGTTACGCGGCACCCGGCCGTTAAACGTCAAAGAGACCGCTTGTTATACGTCGCGAAAAATTCTATGACTTTAATTAACGTCACGACTTTTTGTCGTCGCGAACAGAGAGGGGACCCGCTCGAAACGCGCCACCAGCCCTCTAATTTTTCGTTTTAATTCACATTTAATGCCACCTTCTCACCGCTCTCCAATCCCGGGGGTTGAAAGTATGTCGTCGTCACTATTTATGCAGCCACCAGAACTCCTTCTGCCTTTGCTCTGCTTCTCTCTTTCTCTCTTTTCTGGTTTGCACTTAACCTGACTTGGTCGGTTACAAACTGGAGTACTCGAAAATGCCGGCCTCGAGAGCTTCTTTCAAGAGGGAAAAAAGGGAAGGTGTCATTGAAAGTGGTATCATGGGAATGACTTTCGTTTTTGAGATATTTCACGTATCCTCTATTAACGAGGATATGCATGCCATTAGGCAGATCTGAAATAATTTTCCGAGATACGAATTTCTTTTCCCATTCGTTAAAAAACTTGCCGTTCGTCGTCCGTATAATTGATATCCATCGGATTCCATCCCTTTTGCGTTACCGTTTGAATCGAATTACATGGAATGGACTGACAAATGGAAATAAAATTACAGGGAAACACGAGGATACCTTTTTTTTCAGTCGAATATGTTTCGCCGAGATTCAAAGGGCTCCGAAGGGACGCGGGCAGAATATTATACTATTTTTCGTTCCGGCCTGTCTGCTTCTCGATTTCACAAAGGGAGGGATATAAACTGCGCTCCCTCGTATCGCGAGCAACGTTAGTGTTATTGCGTTATACATTTTCAAATAGCTTCCCGATTCCATCGGCATACAAACATGTATCAATCTGACGTGTTCGCGTCGTTTTTTTTTCTCTTCCATTCACGGCACGCCATCCGGCGCATAAGTATTACCCGGAGACATTTTTCATGCGGAATGCAAGAAATATCGGGAACTTATTTCAATCTCCCTCCTGCCAGCCGACCCCCTCTTTCAACTTCGCCCCTATGAAACCTATTCGTAGCGGTATGTAAAACGCGCGGAGAATTCTTTCTCAGGCCGGTTACGGAGCGCTGAAAATATCATCGTGTCGGGGACTTACGCGTGACGCGAACGTTTCTTCAACTGCAATTTAGTTGGAACGAAATTGCAGAATGCTGGGCTGCAAGTGATGGACTGAGAAATCTTTAAACGAAAGGGTAGACTGTTAGTTAGGGTGGAACGAAAATTTTTTTTTTTGTAGTTTTGTAATAGTGAGGAAAAGTTGCCTGTTAGGTTCAAAAAGAAGAAAAAAAAATTTGGTTGCTATACTACAAAATCTTGAGGTGCCGCAGAGCTTAAAATTTGTAAACAAATTTTTAAAATTGAAAAATTATAAACTTTGATAAATTATTTTTTATGATTTTCTCGTACATATAAAACGCCTATTTGAAACTTTTTATTGCATAATCAAGACATGTAAAAATCTTTGAAAAAATTGCAAAAAATGTGTTTTTATAAAACTTTACCGCTCTTGCGGCACCTCAAGACGTGCGCTAATATTTTTCATATTTTTTTTTTTATCTTGTCTACACCAAAAAGCAACTTTTCCGCGCTATTACAAATTAAAAATCAAAACTTGTTTTTTTCGTTCCACCCTACTGTTAGTGCCGAGCACTACATTGTGCTTATGATACGGAAGATGCTTTTACGCTATTTATGAACATTTATTTTTGGTCAAATTTGCATGAGATTTATCTCATTTTATAGGCAGAGCAACATGAAGACCTTCTGCTCTCTTCAATGTTAAGAAAAAACCATCACATTCCATAACTAAAACATTGATAATTCGACCATTTCACTTATCCACACATACATAAAAGTACATAATGAAAAGTCAACAGAAATGTGAAGTAGTAAAGGATAACATGAGAACCATACACTCCTTTCCCAATGAATTCACCAAAAAACTTGCTACGACTACTTAATTTTAATCGCAATAAACAACCTAGAATTCAATTACAATATAATATAGAAAATGTTCGCAATCGATGAAAGATTACTTAAAGAAATCTCTAACCCATATTGCAACGATTGTCTAATAAAAGACATTTATTATGAACTAGTAATACATCACAACTTATTGTTAGTAGGACTTGATGAAAATCCTGATTACAGTCCGAGTACGAGCAAGAAGTTACAATGATAGATAAGAAATTCTTAAAGAAAAAAAGCTTAAATAAGTGGAACCAAGATTGGATTACTAATGAACACGCCAAGCTTTATGAAATAAGAGATAACCTGTTCATCTGAAACCCGTGTTTAACGAAATCAAGAAAAATACAAAGAATTATAACAATCAGATCATGTCGCACAACGTTGAATTTGTTGTAGAAGTGTTATCGAACTGTAGAAACAAAAATATATACTTTTAGAGAATTTAAGAAAATTGGTAGCATTATTTTAATTAAATTATTAATATCTGTGAACTAGTAATTATTTGAAATTGTTCCATACTCAAAATTGTGTTACATTTATCATAATGTATGTGAATCATGTAATTTATTGATTTAGAGCATTGAATTCCTGAATTATGAGCTCTGATAAAAATCCTTAGCAGATCGTTAACGTTATTTGAATTAAATTATGAAATTCAAGTATTATTAAAGCCAACAGTTACCAAGAAAATGAGCAACGTAAATTACAAAGTGCTTATTAATCCCCAGAAATTATTCTTTTTTTGATAACGAAATGTCGTAAAGCGTGGTCGTAGTAGAAGAATATGATTTACCTAAATAGAACCAGCTGAGGAATGAAAATTTAAACTGTACGCTTTAACAGTGTCCCACAGTGGTGCAGCAAAAATGGAATTTCAAACTACATGAAAATTCTTAATTATAATAAAAAAATATTGCTGTTAATTAGAATAAAAGGTGTTCCAGCTAAAAAGAGTGGAGCTGTAATTTCAAATTATACGTGCATTAAAACCCACAACCACTGGACCAGAAAATTAAGAGAATCTGACATTCACAGTAAAATCTGATTCGCGTAGCCGGTCCGTAAATTCAATTTGAACAAACTAGTCATCTATGAAAGAGATCATGTATCGATTCATCTCGAAATACTCGCCCCCTCGACAGTGCTTAAAATGATTTCAAAAACCGCGAATTTATACTCAATGTGTCGATGATATCGATAATAAAAGCGCAGATGTAGAGCACCGCGCAAATACATACACCGCGTTGTGCTTAAATATTTACCGTAACATAATTACGTATTTCGATAAAAGCGCGTGGTATAATTGTGCCGAGTACGGCTAATATTAATATTGAACATCCAACGGCGCGATGGAAACGCGTCCTATTTAGCAGCACGTGCGTCTGTGCGAGTGTCGATGTTTTCTTGTCGGCAAGCATTTTCGTAAATACGGCCATTTAATTACAAAATAAACCACGGACCGCGGAGATTATTAAATCCGCGCTCGAACGGACAGGGGGAATTTAATAGACTTTAATCAGACCCATTTCCCGTAACCTACTGTATGTATTTCTCTTCGGATTGCCTGCAAGCAAATTAACGAATCAACGCGATATTTTTTACACAATCGATATCAGCTGGAAACCAGATTACAAATTACGAATAGAGAAATGCCAGGAGAGAGGATTAAAACGAGAAATAAAAAAAAGAAGAGCGAAACGTACGATACTCTGAATTTCGTGGTAATTTTCTCAACACACAGAGTAGAGGAAGGGGGGCAGAGGCTTTATCCGTGAATTTTTTTCCGACGATTTATTCCACGTGCATTCACTTCTCCTAGCGGCAGTTTCTAACTCCGAAGTACACGCGACGAAAAAAGTTACCGTTACAACCAGTGTGCACAGGCGAAAACAACGTTACCCGAGGGTTTCCGCTAATTTTCCGTCCGTTCATCCGCGCGCTATCCTTTTCTTCGATATCTCCTTTTCTACTTGCAACGGTTGAGCCGGCCGACTCGAACAGATTTACTCTCGAGAAAAGTATTTACCACCTAGAACGTTTATTCACCTGTACGTTTCGAGTTTAAGGATGTATTAAAACTATCTTAATAATGGTACGAAATCGATAACAGTTTGTAGGATTGTTCCTTTGGTTTTCCTGATGAACTACACTAACTTTCAAATGAATCCACTGAACAAATCCTGAGTTGCAACGATTTTAATTTTCTGTGCTTTTACATGTACTCTAATCGAAAGAAACGATCCTGACAGATAATGCAGCTGAAAAAATGTTGAAGACATGGTACCAGTATTTTCAGTTTTTTGTATATCTAGTATTTAGATAGATGAAAGTATCTGTCAAGTTTCAATCGTCTTTACTACGCCGTTTTAAAGAAATTAATTAGATTTGAGAAAACTATATTGTAATATCTTGATGATTTGTAAAAGCGCAGCAACGTCGTAATCAGCTGGACAGATTGTTATTCACCGAAAACTTGACATTCCTGACATTGGGTGCGTTCCGTTTCACGTACAGAATGCATGAACTGCACAGAGAATCCAGAGTGGCGCTGAGAATTTCCTAAAATTTTTTCACTTCTAACGGTACCGTTACATTGCGAAGAGGCACGGCGCGCACGGTCCTCGAAACCTCTTGACAGGCTTGATTTTCAAAGGTTACATGCTCGCCTATAAATCTTGCGGGCCGCGTATTTTGCGTCCGAGGCACGTTGATTTCAACGCTCGTGTGCGCCCGGCCTAAAGGTGCGTCCAGACGAGCGTAATCGAACGCGCAACCGAACGTACAACCAACCGCGAACGCTTATGCCACATGGTAAGCGCTCGTCGCATGCCTCAAGGCACTTGTAAACATGTATAATATCGATACGCGGACGCGCAAGGACGCGCACAATGAATATCCCGTGTAGAAACGAACAATCTCTACCTGCAGGTACTCGAAAAGGGTCTGTTTTTACGACCAGACGCAATACCACAGCCGTGAAAATTTCTAGAAGAACTTGAAGCAAATTGAATTAAAATTAAGGAGTCATATCTTTGGGTTATGGTTATTGATATGTTACATTTAGTATACCACGAATATTATATGGCAACTGCGTTGCAACTTAATTTAATGTTATCATGTTTCCGAGTTTTGTCAAATGTTCAGAGATTCTGACAGTTTTGTAAAACAGTTTAACGAATTGACATAAAATACATTAACTTTTCGTGTTAAATAACTGTTTTGCTACATATCTACTTTGGTCGAGCAAAATATCGATATTTTCTTAACATATTGGATAAGCTAAAATATTAAGAATACTTTCTGAAAATATAATTCCAACAAAAATATGTCTGTAAAAGAAGCTAAGTTCGAGTAGCTGCTTGGGCGTAAAAATTAGTGTGGTCTAATGTGTGACTAAATTCAATATCCAACTTTAATGTATTACAGCTCGGTACAGGGCCAAAGCACAGAACATGTCTTCGTATGACCTGACCATAATGCATTCGAAGATGTTACAACTGTTATTAAATTCGACGTGACCTTAGAATGGATTGTGATCAAGTTACACGAAGACATTTTCTGTCCTGTAGCCCTGTGCCTGGCTATAACACATTAAGGCGCTTGCAAACATTCGCAACATCGGTGCGCGGACACGCAAAGACGCGCTTAGCAAATATCCTTTGTAGAAACGAGCAATCTCTACCTGCAGGTACTCGAGAAGGGTCTGTTTTTACGACCAGACGCAATACCACAGCCGTGCAAATGTTCAAGAATGTCGGGTTCGGCCCCGGTCCAAACATTTGCGCGGCTGTGGTGTTGCGTCTGATCGTAAAAACAGACCCTTTTTGAGTGCCTGCAGGCAGAGATTGCTTGTTTTTACACGGGATATTCGCTATGCGCGTCCTTGCACGTTCGCGCACGATGTTGCACGTGTTTCCAGGCACCTTAACGCATGCAGCGTGCATCAACTGCTACAGCTCAGACTGGAATTAGTTCATTCACGCATGCGTGTTTGCTGTTTGCACACGAAAACGTGAGCTACCAGATATCCAACACTCGCGGCAGATGCGTTCCCGCGCACCGGGAACTGCCGTGGTGGGAGCACTCTTCCTTGAAAGGCGCGTGACAAGCTGGAGACCAAAAATCGCCTATCGAGATGGCCCCGACTGTAGCAAAGAGACCCTGCAGTGTGTACTCCTTAGATTTTAATGAAAATTTAAAATTAAATTAAAATGTGAAGCTACAGTTACAAGTAATAGGGTAATATGCAATGTAAATCCTAATAAAGTAAATATGCTAATGATTCTAAAGTTGTTTGTAGAGATCATGGTTATGAACATGTTTGAAAAATTCACATGTACACGTGTTTACGTGTGTGTGCATACACGTACTTTAGTACGTGTCATTTTAAATACACGGGTACACGCATGCTATTTCACGTATATTTAAATACACGTGTTTTATTTCACATATATGTATATCTAGCTACACGTAATCGATGCAACCAGATTCGAATTCTCAAATAAATATCAAAGATACGGAAACTGAAATGTCCAAAAATTGTGGAGATTGCAATGAAATATTTTAATATATCTAGAGTGGGTATAAGGAGAGTGTGACCGATTAGTTGATATCGCCATTTTGAGGACATGCGGGTGCATCACCTGCTATTACATTCAGTTCAAACTTCGCGCCTCTGAAGTTAGCGTTAACGTTTTTACACACATACAGTATCTATATGTAGATAAGTACTACACAACTACATATAATAGCTGTCGGACATAGTCCTACAAATGGCGGAACCAATCATCGATGAGCAAGCCTGTCTGCCACACTCTCCTTATACCCACTCTAAATATATCAGCAATAGCAGTTGTTTCGGAATACAGATATGTTAATACACGTGTATTTAAATGTATGTGAAATAGTACACGTTTACCCGTGTATTTAAAATGACACGTACTAAAATACGTGTCCGTGAAATACACGTATACACGTGCATTCGAATACACGTGATATAAGGATCTCCAGTTGTTTGCGTTATTTTGTAAATAATTATATCCGTATAGTTTCAATTTTGTAAAAATTTGAAGATATGAGGAACGAGTTTGATTGAGAGTAACTGTTGCAAGGCAACAGAGGACCCAGCGCTAATGCTGGGGTTGATACTTAACTGCTGGGGTCAAGTGCTTAAACTTAAGGCCTTTTGAACTTCATATTTTAATTCTTTATAAAAAATGTGCATTGGCGAAAAACATTCCACAGAATGTCATCATATATTCTCTAGATTCATTCAGTAAAATTTCATTAAACTCAAAGAAGTACACACTACAGGGTCTCCTTGTTAAAATAAAACCTGAGTAAAACCGATCAACTGTTGTTCTTTCTTTTGTCGACCCTTAGACGCCGACTGAGTCAGCTCTTCCTCTTGACCGCCAGTAACATTAGTAGCATGTAAAATCGATTGTTTGTCGCCCGTATGCACGGTGTATTATAGAGGTGTTCCGACAAATACCTCTATCTGGTTGATTTTTTGTGATCAATAGACAGAAGATCCTCTGGTCGCCGCTAGAGGTATCGTGGTTAGAACTCCGCGTATGGTATGCATGTGTGCGAATAAAGTGCGTCACAGATGATTACGGAGCTTTACTCGCGCTCCGACTCTCACCATTTGAGCTCGCTGAACCAATAGGAGCGCTCCCCATAGATGTTTCTACTCAGACGCACTCTAGCGGTCGCTAGAAGATCTTCCATCTAATGATCATACATTTCTAAGGGAACTTGCAACACCTGTATAATACACCGTGCCCGTGTGTTACATTCTATTCAAACTTCGCATTGTTGAATAATGTGTTTAATTTTTTTTTTTTTAATTTGATATTGTAAGGTTGAAGTCAAGGTATTTTCACTGTCAAAAATTCAAGCTCATAAATGTAAAAATAACATTTGTAATGCAAAAAATAACTTTTTGGCAATATGAATAGGACTTCAAATATTGTTCGAGTTCCTTACATCTAGATTTACTACAGTTTTGACTCGAAATACGGTGGGACATTGGGACCTGGAGCATCCTTATTTCGAGTCAGGTACTACGTTTCGGCCGATTTGATCTTCGCCGCGTAACTCGATACGGCTGGGTAGCGGCGAGGGGACTGTCGAACTCGCGCTCTCGAACAATCCATAAATTTCGCTCGGCTCGTCGCGGCTTCGTTTGACGAAAGACGGAATACAAAAAAGACGCTTGTTCGGTGGCGCGAGTCCCCTCGCCGCTACCCCAACCGTATCGAGTTACGCGGCGATTACAAAGCAAGTGGTGGGGATACGGAGATTCTTACTTCGAGTCAAACCCAGGCACCCTATTTCGAGTCAAGACTGTATGTGTAAAGTATAGATATCCGAGTATTTCACGTTTCATGCATTTTTGTCTCTGGTTGCACCTCCGATACATCCATAACGCGGCTGAGCCGTCAGGTTTCATTCGTGACACTAATTTCGCTCAATTCGAGTGTGCAACAGGAGTCTTCTTATTTTCTCACTGGAGTCTCAAGGCACGACTCTCGACGCTTACTCGAAATGGTCCACATAACGTTTACGCCAGAACGTTTTCTCAACGCGACCTTCAACAAAATCCTATAAGAGTCAGGTGGTCCCGAGTATGCGCTCTCCCAGCGCTGCCATCAAAGTAACCTTTGTGTTTTTTAATATTGCACTTCGCCTGCTTTGAGTCATAATACAGCTCGAGCTATCCCATTGTGCGCTGCGCAGCTTTCAAAACAGCGCAACACTTAAGCAAAGGACCTCCACATTCGAACCTGCGCGGTAAAAGATATTCTCCGTAAGCTTTAGGCGAACCCCAGTGTACAGCGTTGCGCTATTACGTCGACAAACCACCCTCCTGAACTTCCTTCCTCCGAGGGCTCAGCCGGAAGAAGGAAAAATAGAATGGCATTGCAATTTCGTTCTTACAACCACTGGAGCTCATTGTTCGTTGTTTTCCCCTCCCCCAGCTCCACTCGGTCGAATGAAAAGCAGAAGGGAGGAAAGACAGGTGACGGGAGAGGGAGCAGGGTGAAAGAGGATGTAAAGTGGCTGGCGCTCGACTCGAGGAGACCGATGGCTGCGTTCAACCGTTTACGTACGAAATTATTTTTAATTTTCGTCGGGCTGGCGACCGTATGAAAGGACCGTAACGTCGGCCCTGCAGCGTCGCTCGCGCGTTATCTCGATTTCCTTCTTCCCGTCCTTTTTACCGGCTGTTTTATGCCCGCCCCGGCCACGGACAAAGCGGGCGGCGGCAGCTAGGAAGCTCGGATGGGGTGCGGCCGTTGAAGTTATATACAGAAATGGCGTATCTCCTATGAACAGCTCCACGGTTGGTGTTAACGAGCTCCAGTTTATCGTCGTCGACGTCTTCACGACGAGTGCGCGCGCGCGCGTTCGCCCGAACACCACAAGAGCCCTTGCCGTTGCCGCTGTCGTGCCGCGAAAATTACGTGTCGTCGTTTAAAATGCCGAAGCGGCCAACGCGGCGATTACGAACCGCATCGGCTGCACTGAACACAACAATAAAGGTAAACTGTTCGGTGGATCACGCGTAATGTTCCCGCCGTGTATATGAACCGTTTATTTTCACACCGGTGTCCGGTGTAAGTCGCATTTCCTTGTTTCGTGATATTAAAGGGCCCGCGGGTTGCTTTTAAAATAAATCTGTTCTCAGTTACTTCGAACGATTTTGCTTTTTTTTCTCCGAGTATTAGCCTAGAAGTTTATTTTTATTAGTTAGTAGATCTTTTACGAACAATAATGTGAATTGAAATTGAAATCTTTTTGTAATTTGAAGTCATAGCAAGTATGTTATCGATTTTCGTGATATCGGAGATACACTTTTGAGGTCCTCAGAGCTCATTATTATGCGACTCAAAAGGAAGAAGAATGTTACGTAAGTATTAGCTTCGTGATATGATTCCATGGAAAATGAGGCCTTAGCTTCCGCTTAATACATCTTATGATAAATGCGGCCTTGCAAGGTCGTGCAAAAGATTCTTTATGATTTACCATTCTTATAAGTCCATTCATTAGAAATAAAAATTTGTATGGATTATTACGGAATGAAAGGTTTATTTCTGAACTTTTTTATATTAGTTTATAATACCTATGATAATAAATCTGATTTCTTCTCAATTTTCAATTTACAATTTTTTGGACAATTTCGAAAATATTATGCGATATTTGGGCAACCTTTTGTATTATTCTTTAAAATGGTCAGAATTTCGAATTACACGGATAGAATATTTAAATCAGGGGAACATGAAAGGCATTATGTGCATATTCTTTATCTCTTCGAAAATGGATTTGATTTAATATTCCAACATTAATGTAAATATTTAAAAAGTAAGCCGCTTTCCTTACAGTTAATGAATAAAACTTTATAATATTTATAAGTGACAAGTATTTATGTGAAAAATAAATTAAAAAGTAACTTTCGCATCATTCTATATTTTGGTTGAAATTGCTTTTTTTTCGTCTATGTTTCGCTGTAAGTGTGTTTTTGATGTTTGTCTTTGTCAAATATGTTGAAAATAGTTCTGTGAAATTGATAACGTAGATACTCGATTTTAATATTAATACGAATTTGGTGTGATAGAGTATTGGCGCCTTCTAAAGTATTGATTCATACTACTGAATCTGACATTTGAAATAAATAGGTATACATAGATCTATGTATGTTTTTGAAGAAGAAGAAAACGAAATTTAATCTACATACAAGCAGATATCCCAAACTGACAATTATTGATCTCTGGTATGAATTCCATAAACAGTAATTTATTCATGCTGAATGGGTGAAAATGTGGGATTAAATATGTTCAGCTGCTTCATGATTTGTGTCTCCATACCGATCAATAATGTTCGCTTAATTGTACTTTTCATATCCGATTACTTATTATTTAACTGCAGCTGTTTATGCAAACGCCTATTTCTGTAAATAAAAAGTCCGAAAAAGAAGCTTGAATAATATGGTGTTTTATTCTTGATATATTGTAGAATGTGCTGTATTTCTTATATTTTGTATATTTTAGAACTTGTAAAAATTCTTGTAGATTTTTTATATTGACATTCGTCATAAATACATAGAAATCTGCAGTCTACTTGTTATAAATGACACATAATAATTGTGTGATGTAAATGTTTAATAAAAATAAAAAAAATTATGTTTACATTAATTTCATGTTACAGTATAAAAATATTTTAAATGAAACGTATAAAGTCGAAATAAAAATTTATTACTAATTAAATATGAAACGTCAGGCGTTTTTCTCATTGTATAATTAGTAAATGGTAATTTACTTAACTTAATAACTTGAAATTACGCATAAACAATCCGCTGTATTAAAAAATATTGGAACCTTTGGAGAATTTGCATTACCTCCGAAAGCACATGTCTTACAGTAATTGTTTCTTTGTATACATATATGACATTAGGGATTTCTTAGTGAAACAGGGTAGTCAGCGGAAGAGCCATGTGACTCTCTAACTGGCCAGGCCTGGTCCAGGGAAAACAGTAGGGGTGGGCGGGTACCCGACATTTCGGTTTCGGGTCGGGTCGGGTATTTTCCGCGGGTTCGGGTCGGGACCCGAAAATTGGTGATACTCGGGTATCCGAAGTCGAAATCGGGTTTGGTAGTGGTGCTCGGGTCGGGTACCTGAACGTACGGGTACGGTACGCGGATTGGATGATTCTTTACTCTGATTTTACTCTTTCTTGATTCTTTATTGGATTGAATTGTATTTACAATATTGCTGTTAATGTCGGTGACAAAAAAATCAGGTATAATAAGAGTATTAAATCCGCATTTACTTATCGACGTAATTAATGCAGCCTGTATGCCATTATGTTAAGTGAATACTTGCATAATTGACAATTTGCCAATTTTGGATTGACTTGGCTATTTGATTTCCAATTGATCGTAAATTGTAAATTATATTACTTTTTTGGGGGAGATGTGCTTTCTAAAATTAAAATTATTGTTCAGGGTGTAATTTACCCCACAAATATCATAATGTGTGCTCCATTTTTTACACATCCTACATTTTTTAATATTATGTTCATTCTGTACATTTTTATCTTTTTAAATTTCCTATAAATGCATGAGCCTCCGCAGTTCAGTTATAAAGATCCAGGTCACTAACTATTATTCGTGATTATATGTATTAACGACTATTTCTCTTAATTTCATCCGTAGGACAACCGAAATCAAAATTACAAAAATTTTTTAATGAGGTATTGACTATTATGGAAGAAGAACAACCGTCTTTATTGCACGACTAAATGAAGAAATACGAATTTATTTCTCCTAAAATATTATGCCACGAAGAACTGACGCAATTGACTGATGGAAATGTAACGCGAACAAAACTAATACCAGAAAAAGTTGAACAATTATGTTTTCTTCACAGTAATTTAAAATAAAATAGGTTTCATACAATGTGATATGAATTGTTTTCTTTTCTTGATTTGGATTTTTTCCATTTGGATCTAAAAACATTTAAAAATCTGAAAGAATGCGTATAAAATCAGATTGAGGAACCACCCGACCCGAGCACTACCCGACCGGAATATTAATCGACCCGACTTTGACTTCGGGTACCCGAAAATTTCGGGTATCCGGGTATCATAAACATTCGGGTCCTGACCCGACCCGACCCGAGTCATCGAAGCCCGAACCCGAGGCTCGGGTTCCCGAAATTTTCGGGTACCCGCCCACCCCTAGAAAACAGGGATCGGACCACCATGTACACCATCATCTTTCCACGGTGATGCACTATTATGCGACGCGCGTCATCTTGTATCCCACTACAAAATACGAAAAATAAAACTCCCCGAGAAAAGCGCCGTGTCTCATACATCTACTGAAAACAGTTTTGTTACAAATCGCGCAGCAGAAATAGGCATAAGATAATTTAGGTACCATATTATAAAGTGCAATCCATTCCTTGCCTTCTAAGCGAAATACACGTGAGGCCTGGTCCAGACACGCGCAACATCGAAGACGAACGCGCACAGAGCCGCGTGCAGCCCATATTCGCGTTTATAGTGAGTTGCGCATTAACCTATAACAATCGACCGTTTTAAGTGCGTTCTACAATGCGCGGTGTATGTATCTGGACCAGGCCTTGAGGAGTGATCTCCTAAGCGCATCCAACCGCTATGTCTAACCTGGAAGTCCAGCCAGTCACTACATTATATTGTTTAATATGCTATCGTCATCTGAACGATATAGTTGAATGTTCAGTTCATCTGCGGATTTATATTTCACCTCATACCAATAGCAACATGACCACATCATACTGATTAAGAGTTAAAGTTCCCTTCAAGGTGTCTTCCAATATTTTTTACCTTATCTAAGCGATTAATCTCCACAAGCTTGAATGAAATGGGGAGCAGGTTGTTTCTAATCAACCGTTCTACGAAGGTAACGAGATACTTATTAATCTTCACGAACGAGAAAACTTGTACCTCATTGGCGGAAGGGCGATTCTTTAAATTAACTTGGCAACTCGTCGCTGCAAAATGAGAAGTGGAAGGGCAGAGTTCGATGTTTCGGAACTTCAAACGATGCGACGTGGTCAGCTTGACCACGTGAAAATTACGTGTCGTCGTTTGTATCCTCCGCTGTCTTTGATCCGATCGGAACGTGTGGTGGAAATTCGATTCCCCCGTCGAATTGCGGTGCACGTTCGATCCGGGATCGTCACGTAATACCCAGGCCTCGTTGTTCCAGTCAAATAATTATCGCTTAGCCCGCGGCCAGGGACGATTTTGGGCTCGCCCTACCATTCACCTCCCCTCTTTCTCTCACCTGAAGCGTGACGGCGCGGCGTGGCGCGCCGCGTCTAGATTCTTGCAATGAACTTTGCCATAAGTTTCGTACTTTGGAGGTGGTGCACGCGCGAGATCCAAACTGAGCGCAGCGTGAAAATTACACGTCACGAGAGAGCGAACTTCTTGTCCCTTCGGAACTGGGAGAAAGCTTTAGTACAGGAAGCAGCCTGGTGACGTCCTCAAAAGGAAAATCTACGAAATTTCGGGTAATAATAAGGCGAACTTTAATTGGATCCCACCGAGAGGCGGTAGTTACAGATTCTTAATTAAACGCACGCCACAGTATTACGGTGAACGGGCTGCAATTACTACGACGCTTGCGTCTGCCGGGTTCAAGCTGTTTCATTCTTTCCGTTTTTGGTCACCAATCGACGGGACATTCTAACAAGAAAGACTGGAATCTGGCCAACGAATAGTTTTGAGAAGAACTGCAGCTCTTAGGGTTTTCCTTTGGATTTCGAGTGGATCAGTGTCGAGATCTTCTTGTAAAAGAAATATTCACACTTACGCCAGGTAGTGATAAGAATACTTGTAATTAGAATATCCATATTTCAGTGACATTTGCAATGTTTGATTCACAGTTTTTAATTAACATTTCTCTACTTAAGAATTCCCTAATGTTACAAGGAACAAGTGATTAAAAATGTAGAGATGTTTCGTAATAAATGTCAATTAAGCAAATTGAATTCATTAGAAAAAAAATATTAAAATCTAAGTAAAGTGATAAAAAATGATACGATGCGAATTGAATGGATATAATACATGAAAATAACTTGCTGTTGGTATTTATACTCTTTGTAGTTTTCTGAGACTTCACTTCGCTTCGGGTATTAAACATCGGGAATAACCACATTTTTAATTATTTGGAATCTTTATAGCAATCTTTTACATCTTTGGATATCTTTGGTTACATCTTTTTATGGTTACCTTCCTTAGTTTTGAAAGAGATTGGGTTAAACAATTAAGGAGACACTTTATACAAATTGTGCGTCATAATTATTCTCTATCTTTTTCACTTCAGTATTCTAATAAATTACATTTCACCAAGGTGTTTCAAATCTTAAGAATTAATTCAAATTTTAAGAACAACAGAACATTGAGAATATTTGCCATAACACTTATCAGGACATCTATACTTCTTGTCTTTTTATACGAGAGTTCTTAAAGGTTCTTACATTTCTAAGAAGGATTTATTTAAAACATGAACTGTGGAACTTTTATAGAAAATGTTCTCACATTAAAAGGTTCTAATGAGAACAGGTAAGAAAGTGTTCCTGAAAATAAAAGTTTTGTTTTGGATGGAACTTATATAATATGAAAAGAAAAAGTTTTTCTATAATAAGAATAGATATTTTGTTTGTCAATATTGAAAACAATTCTCAATCATTGTAACAAATACTATTCGACGAATAGTACTACAACAATACGAAATAATTATTACAGCTACGTTGATATTTTGAATATGGCTTTGCAGCACTGAAGTCCATGTTAAATGATATTACATAGAATTTAGGTACTTTAGAAAATGTTTTACTTGTAAAATTTAATTAAATTCGATTAAACTATTACAGTTATTAATATTATCACGCTAAATAGCACAAATTAAATGTATAATAATATGTAGATATACATTCATAGATATATTCTATTACATTATAAAAATATACACAGTGCATTATGTACTATATTTCACAATTTCTATGTATTTCAGTTCATTTCAATTATAAAAAAAATGTTATTCAGGTACAATTTTCTAGAAAAATGTTCTTTTCTGTTCAATACTTCGTATAAAAGAATTAATTAATTATTATTAGCATTTATTTAAACTAGATGGGCAAAGCCTCTTAGATACAATGAAAAATTCTAACAATTAAGACGTGGTATTATATATATTGTAGCGAGCACCGTGTATATCACCCGAGACCGTCCGGTACTCGCTTCGCAGCAATGAGGGCTCAAAGTGAAGACAGGAACAAGAAGTTCTAAAATGATTGATTAGCTGTCAATAGCTATCAATCGAAGAAGTCTCGCCGACACGAACGGACCAATCGAGATATCGCATCTCTTATTGTATAATTGTTGTATCGTTAATTGTATATATCGAGTAACGGGAGTGTAAACGAGTGTACAAAATAAAGACAATGCCATCGCACCATTGGGAGCAACCCCGGCGGCATAACAATATATTATTATACTAAATTGAGAAGCTTACTCTTAAACGACGAAATGCTACCTGAGAAAAAATCGATATTGTTGACATATACAGGTGTCAGGTGACATATTCTAGTACTTGCTTTTTTAATTATGCGATTAATTGGATCAGGTGATGCATATTCCGACTTGTACAAACACTTAATTGTTTGCTATTTTTATTTTTCATATGAAAACTTTTTCAATAAAAGTTTTAAAACAATTTATTCTCATGAAATTGTTATTATACTGATTCTCGAGTATCTGTTCCATACAAACACCTCTTAAAAACGTTTCAAAGGGTGCCATTACTTTCCCTGGAAATTCCACAAGAAAAGATATTTTCTTAATTCTTATACCAAGACGTCAAACAGGTTATTAACAAAATTATCAAGGAACATCATTTGGAACACCAAACACACGAAAATTCATGACATAATCCAAGAATTTAATTTTAAAATACAGGATAGTTCACTTAGTAGCAGAGACCAAATCGTTTTAACCAGATTGCGAATTGGCCACACAAACGTATCACATGGACATCTTATGGACAAATCCCTACCAAAAATTTGTGAAAAATGCAATACTCCAATCACAGTGAAACATCTTTTGTACGAGTGTGTAACATTCAATAACCTTAGAAACTCGGGTAGCACCAGTGTGAAAGAAATGTTAACCAAAAATGAACATATGAAGAAATTAATAGATTACCTAAAAGAAACATCAATCTATTCAAAAATCTAACTGAGTAAAATTATATAATAATAGGTAATAATAGTATAGCCTAAGTTATATGTACGATGTTTGTAACCAAAATTTTTCTGTATATAATATTAATGTGCAAGTATTACTTTATGTAAGATGTATGTAAGCCTTAATTCTGTGTCGCTAATAACCTTAGCAGTTGATGCGACATTAAATAAACGTATTATCATCATCAAGATATTTTCTTAAATGAAACATGTAAGTTTGAATAGAATGTTTTAAAAAACGAAAGGTAACAATTTATTTTGATCCCTATTTTATGCCCATTTCCATAACACCAAAAAGTGATACTTTTGCGAAACCTTTTTCTATATTTTCTCATAAGCTCCGTAGATACACTTTCAGAGCGCGCAGTCCAGTAAACAACGGGTACAAAAGCACTCAGCAAGTAACACAGCGCGAGTTTCATAGTTCTTGAAACTGGGTTGAAAATTGCGCGAGATAGAAGATCGGCAAATTTTGAAGCTCGATACAGCGACGCGACGTATCGTAGCATCGGCAAGTAAATTATGGTAGTTTCTCGTAGACGCACATCGTTGATTGCTACGCTCGCACACGACTAAGAGAAAGTGGAAGATCGAGGGTAGGAGAGAGATGATACGCGTACAGAAGTTGCCAAAACTTTTGCCCATGCGACCGAGAGTTACTAGGAGTCCGAAACCGCAACGAATTTCGTGGAACGGAAAGGAAGCGCGGGGAAGACAGAGGACCAAGGTAGAAAATTATTCTGACTTGAGATCCCTTAGCATTTTCCGCTCTCCTTCTTCCCGCGGTGCGCGGCAATTATCAACCGAATGGGTTCTGGAATCTGGTCGAGAACGACACTCTATTCTACGGAGGGTTTTGTTCGTTTGCATACGCGGGTAACTCTGATCGCAACTGATCCAGAGAGATCCGCAGCGTACCGCGACTGCTTGTTACTTGCGAACGCGGAATTCAGGATCTCGATTGCTTATCCTCCTGTTAGACTGCGAACAACTCTAGTTAGGTTAAACTTATCTAAATTGTACCCACGAAGAAAGTTATTATTACATAAAAAATAACGGAGACAACGAAACCCAATTAGTTGTAAGCCACTCTTCATTAATAGAATGAACAGTTTAATAAATTCAAACAATACTAAATCTCTGTTCATAGAAACGATTTATTTTTAATATGGAGAAAGATACGATTTAGAATGAATGTCACTAAATTGTAGCATACTTATCTTTATTCGTACTTTAAGATGTAGCGTAGACCAGAGCGATTTAGATCACTTTCTGTTTAATAATGAATAAATGATAGTTAAACAATAAGAATCTAGTTTTCTATTATAAATTTCTAATTAGTACCTATTTGGCTTTAGTATCAGTAAAAAATCACACACAAAAACTTAAAACTCTTTCTTCTACAAATCAAAAAAGCAGTGAGAAATATCCGATTCGTCCCAAAACTCCGAATCACCCAGAAATAAAAAAAAAAATTGACGTTTTCAGAACACAATCTTTGGGAATTACTTGAGAAAGTATAATTCAATGAAAATGAGGTCAACTGATATTACTTTACACATTATTCACAAGTATATTATCCTTTTTTGCTGCCTCTATGAGTATAAGTTAAAAATTTTCAACAGTTTTCATTTTTTTATGACTGATTTATTTTTCATGTACATATAAACCACATTTACATAAATAATTATAAAAATAACAATAAAAGTATTTAAATGAAGAAGAAGAGTGATCCAATTCGTTGGAAACAAAGTGAATAGAATATTTAAACATATTGTAACATATTAGTCTAAAACATACTAAATACTAAACAAACTTCCTTTTTTATTTGAAATACGAAATTGTGTATTACATACGTATTTTACATCCGCACAAAAATTGTAATTTCCGTGCGCATCTATCTCTCTGAAAATGTGTGCCGATCCTAAATAATGGTCTTAAAGAATGAATAGACTATTGTAATAAGTGCAGGAAAGTAGAATGAGGTAATATAAATAATCGGAATGTCTGTTTCTATAGCGATGTAAAAAATACGGACTGAATGTTGTTTTGATCAAATTAGCCTCCTGATCCGATTCGCCACTCTCTACCCTAACCACTATTATCATTACAGATATGTTATTTTCAAATAATTATTTGCTTTCGCGTTAATGGAAATATTATTTGAAATATTTGTTTGAGTTTATACATAATATGTATTTGAATTACTCTTATTATTCTCGTACTGATGTAAATACTATATGTATTTTACATGTATATGAACTATGTATTTCAATGATATATTTTTGAGCAGAAACTTGAAATGGTTTGAAATTTTCAAGCTTTAAAATTGCAAGTTTTCAAATTTTCAGAATTTCAAGTTTCAGATTTGCAATTTTTCAAATTTTCAAAATTTTAGGCTTCAAATTTTCGAATTTGAAGTCTCTAAGTTTCAAGATTTCAAGTTTGCAAGCTTTAAACTTCCAGCCTTTAAGTTTTCAAGCTTTAAGTTTCAAACTTTAAATTTTCAAGTCTCCAAGGTATCAGAATTTGAAGCTTCAAAAATTGAAGTTTAAATATTTCAAGCTTTCAAGTCTTCGAGCTTCAATTTTGCAAGAGTTCAAATTCTCAGGTTTCAGGTGTCGAGTTGTGACGTTTCAAATTTCCAAGTTTCAGGTTTTCAAGTTTTTCAATCCAAAGAAAGTATTACTTGAAATAATTATTCCTAATACATTCGAAATGAAATATGATTTCAAATAAGTATTTATAAGTACAAAAAATATGGTTTCAATTAATAATTCCAATCCGCATATAATAAATAAGTATTCGTAAATATTCTTCTAGGTAAAATTGAGAAAGAAAATAGTTTGAAATATTATTTCATTTAAATGAAAGTATTTTAATCACTATTTTCAGTACGTGTATTTGAAATTTACCCAGCACTGCGTCTGAATGAATATCTAAATTATACAATAAATATCTAATGACTTGGTAATACATTATTAAAAAATAATAATATATGTTCATTCTGTTTTAAACTTCATATAATTGATAATTACGAAACAACTGCATAATGAGCTATCTTATAATTAATTTCAAAAGCGCGTCTCTTAAGCTGTATACACTCGTTACCGTCAACGAGTCGTGAAATTACGGAGCAAAAAGCTGTAATTGTACTGTAAACTATCCATGCAAGAGTAACTAAGGCGACTTGCAATTTCCCACGGTTCGAGCGGTCAGATTGTTCACGCGTTGCGACCCAAAATCGCAAGGATTAACCCTTTGGGCGCAATGGATGCATATATGCATGTATGCATTTAATCAACCAGTAGGATCTCTACGTCGGACGTTTACCCGCATTCGATGTGTATGGTTAACAAATACAACCGTAGGATCCCCGGACACGCCGCACATTTGAATTTCACCACCGAAAGGGTTAAGCAGCCGGGCAAATTATTTCGTACGGCCGCGAACAGCCGTTCTACTCCAGAACAACAAAAAGCCTTTTCTCACGATATAAATTTTCGGTGAACTGCGGTCGTTGCGCGTTAGCGTTTTACTCGACTCGCGAGACGCTCGTTCGACGGAAGTAAAAAGAGAGGAGAGTGGCGTCGCGCTTGCGGTACGAAGCTATAAAGCCCCCTTTGCACCCGCCCCCGCCGCCGCAGCAACCATCTTCGCTCTGGTTTTGTAATAACGTTCTCAGAAGGGGGAGAAGAGCGGGTAAACGACAGACCGACGAGAGCGTCTGCCTCCTCGTGCACCCACACGCGGCCGCGTTCACCGCTCGACTACGGTATTATGCACAATGATCTCGCACGAATTCGTTGTCGCACGCAGCGGTCCGCAACGAGGTAGTTCGTTGATTAGATTTGTAATTAGTTACGAGTTCGCGACCGTGGAGCCGAGGGGGAGCTGAGAAAACGGGAACAGTCGCGACGAACGTGCCGAGGAGGGTTCCGGAGGTGTTTAGAGAATGAGAAGGGAGTTCCGAGAAGCAGAGACGACGGAGATAATGCGACGAATCGACGGGAGATAATCTTGGCTTGTGAAGGATTTTCGAAAATGAGTCGAGCAGATGCTGAGGCGTGCACGATAAATGGTGAGTTGTCCTTAATCTGTTTAATACTTGGTTTAATCGCAATGTGTCGTAGAGAATTCGAGTCACAGAAGAAAGCAGAACGGTTAGAGACATATACTATATATACACTTCTGTCCATAAGTATATTAACACCTCCTTAACCATAACAGTTATCACAAAAGAAGTTAATTAATTTTACAGAAAATTTTATTTATGTGTCTTTCGCTGACCTTGAAGTACAACCCCAGGCAAAAAAACCTTTTAACTAAGTGCTACGTAACTAAAAGTATATCAAAATACTGTAGAAATGTGTGTAGAAATGTTGCATCAATTTAACACGAATTAAATACGAAAAAGAAAAACAATTAAAAATTTTACTTGTTATCAATGTTACGTCCTGTGACGTAGTCCGCTCCGACTGTCATGGCTGGCGGTAGTTTGGGGGTCTGCCGCTAGGTGGTTCGGACACTCAAGAAATCTTCAATCGTCTCAATCTTTCTCACAAGCAGTGAATCAAGTCCTCGTTTGTATAAATATAAGTGCCGAACATTAGTTCCCATGCGTCTGGGGCAGGGGTCGTCAGTCGTAGCCGTACTGATGAGTCTGACTGGCGATCCTAAGGCCCCGTTTACATCTGAACATTTCTGCCGAACAAACATCCGAACGAACATGGTAATGCTGCACTCTCGCCTGCGAGAGGCCCGTTTTCCCTTACTTTGCTTGATTCTCCGTGACTTTTGCTAGCAGAGGGTCCAGTTTTGGTCTTCTGCGCAGCTAGGCGCTCGACTCTGGCACGTGTCTAGAGGAGTGCAGACCGAGACAGAGACAGCTAGGCGACATCAGGACAAAGCCTTCGAGGGTCAAGACCCTCATTAACCGTGTTCGCCGCTGTGTTCGGCCGTTTCCATCCAAAGTCGGTATTTCGACGAAACTTCAAAGAAAAGGTACACGTACAGGACCCATGCCAGTGTGGTAGTGGGGTCCTCCGCATCGTTCGCACCACGAGGTGTTGCCACCCCGGGCCCCGGGGTAGGCAAACAAAATACGAGATACCCACAGAGCTTGTAAAAAAAGAATACGGCTATAGGCAACAGATTTCCCGTTCTTTTCTACATTCATGTTTCATAAGTTGCTGTTTCAGGAGTTTGTCGTTCATTCTATCTACATAGTCTTCCCTAAATCTATCAGTAACGTAATCTCCCATTTTTTATACATTTATTTTTACAATTATTTCGCAAAATGTGTTCCATTTTGTATAAAACAAATTATTTTAGACCATTAGTGATATTTATAAACAGATTTTTTAATTGAAAAAACTAAGTTTTTGTGTGAACCTTTTCAATAAAAAAATTTGTTTATAAATATTACTAATGGTCTAAAATAATTTGTTTTTGTAGGGGAAAAAACATTGATACAACTGCAGGATATCGAGCTAATTGAATTTTTATTTCCGATCGAATCTGATTCGTCCGCCTCCTTTGTCGCGCTTCTTCGATCTGCTCCTCTTTTCCCGAAACGGTCGCTTCTCATGACACTCATACATGCACACATATAACACACGCACACATCACGCATCCATACATTCGCACACATTCCGTATCCACACATTCACACACATTACGCTGCCACGACACGCGTACAGCGGACTCTTAACGTCTACATTTTTAAACATTTAAACTTGTATTCAATAAAGAAAACAAAAAAAAAGAAACAGGTAAGTTGTTAGTATTTTTTGGGCTTTCTTGTCCATCTTGTCTTCATTGTCAGACCTTTACTGAAAGCCCTCGCCATGGGAGGCATGTGCTTCCTCACCCATCCTTCCAAAACACCGACCAAGTCTGGGTTCGACTCTACGCTTACGTCCCCGAAGGCCGAAGGGTCCGCGCATCTGTGGAAGAAAACTTTGCCATGTTCGTTCGGATGTTTGTTCGGCAGAAATGTTCAGATGTAAACGGGGCCTAAGACGAAACGCACATCTCGCTCTCGTCGTACTCCGTACGATACCCTCAATTTTTCTCTCTCTTTCTCAGTTGTGTATACCGTGTAAACCTTAGCGGCACCGGGTACGTAACAAAGAGAACAAATTTTTTATCTGTTTCCAGAACTTTCAACGACCAAATTCGTTTTTTCAACTACCATTTTACATTTTTTTTTTCTTTGGTGATGAGCAAAAGTTTGATTGTTATGTTATATTTATTCCATGCTAGACGGACCTAACATTCTCATACTCATACACGGTTCCTCATGTGATTTTAAACAACTTTTTCCTTAACGAAACTGTTAAATGGGACTTTGTTTACTGGTTATTAACGGAAAACAGCAACCAATCAGAGAGCGAGTACAACGTACTGATCCCGGCGTGGACATTGGCGGGCCAATACTACTTACAGTTGAAGCCCGTGCTCAAAATCGTCCACTGTACTCACGCTCTGACCAATATCTCCTATACAAGTTTTGTACGAAGCATTTTCAAAATTTGTAGTACAATGGAAATATTTGAGGTGATAAAGTTGGGTGATACATTCTGTATATTATATTATCATTTATCAATAGTTAATTTAATGTCTCACCAGTAATAACAAAAAGAATTAAACCTTTTTTATCAAAATATCCACCTAGTGCTGTTTTAACTACTTATATTAGTATTGGTATCTTATTGTCAATTTTTTTTTTTTTTTATTATTTCACTGCTAGAACTTTTGTATTCAAAGTGTAAAATTATTTGATTTTAGGTTCCGCTTTTAGACTTGTTTAAATGATTCCGTATAATTTTTCTATAAAGTTTATCATTATTACATTCATGAAAAACGTATCATAATACATTTCAGAAACAAATATTTGTATCGGTCCGTGTTGCTCAACTTCACGAAAATGTAACAGTTAATATTTCATAAACTATTCAAATTTTACACAGATCGTTTTCTGAAGCATAAGAATAAGTGGTTTGCATCTGAAATGAATCTCAGGCTATGCAACAAATCTTGTGCGATTTGACGTGAAATGTTTTATAGATGTTATGGTTATTACAATTATTATAATATAATCGTATGCTAACAGCGCACACGTATTCTCAGATCTTTTTCAGCAATCGTCTCAAGCGCTCAAACCTTCACTGCGAAGTTTACTGATGTAATTCGCATCTTTACCTTTCTTACAATATTTGTATTTTTTGTAGTTTCGTAGTATCTATTTTTCAGTATCGATTGCGTTTTTCACTGATTTTTAACTTCCCGATTTATAGGGAAGTTATTGTATTTGCCCCTAAAATGGAAAATCGATTTTTTAGCAGATCTCCATGTTTCAAGGTCATTGGAGTAATTTTAGGCTATTTTTAACAAATTGTTCGTGTGTGTGTGTGTGTGTGTGCGCGTACGTACGTACGTACGTATGTGATCAAATTTTTCGTTAACGTTTTCTAAAAAACTAATAGTCAGATCAAAATGGTCGATGATGCAATCGATGTGTATCAATGTAACTTAGAGCTGAATAGATTTTGTTCTAATTCGGTCCAGTAGTTTTTTAGTTTTTTTAAGAAAACCTAACAGAATAACGCAATCTAAATGGGAGAATATAAATTTATGAGAGAATAACTAAACTGAAATAATATATATACATATATTATTACTATTATTATATTAATATAACACACACACACAAACACACATATACATATATGTATATATACAGGGTGTCCCATTTTAATCCGCCACCACGGCGAACTTAAGAAATATGCATCAGATCAAAAAACATCCCGAACAAAAGTTTGATGGTTTGGAGGGGGACATCTGATCCTGTCAAAAAAATTTCACCCCTACCCCCCTGGGGGGGGGGTTACTTTAAAATTTTAAATAGGACCACCTACTTTTTATTGCAGATTCGGATTCCACGCCACAAAATATGTAGGTTTTATTTCAAACATTTTTTTTCATTCGCGATAGGTGGCGCTGTAATCGCGAAATTTCGATTTTTCGCCTATCTCGATTTTTCGCCTATATATATATTACAATATATAATTATAATGATATAATTGTGATAAATACATATATATGAGTATATTTATACACGTATAAATATATATATACTCAATAACTACATATTGAAAACAAATGAATATACATAATATCCATACATGTACACAGCACACACATACATACATATATACCCCAGGGGGGTAGGGATGAAATTTTTTAACAGGGTCAGATGTCCCCCTCCAAACCATCAAACTTTTATTCGGGATGTTTTTTGATCCAATGCATATTTCTTAAGTTGTCCGTAGTGGCGGATTAAAATGGGACACTCTCCCTATATATATAGATGTTCGTTTAATGCGACGTCATATAGCAACAATGTTGATAAGTAGAAAACTATTAAATTTCTCCGAATACGAATAATTTTCTAATTAGTGACAATTAATAATGGTAATAATAAATTACAACTCGCAAATCGGGAAGTTCTTTGCGTGGCCCGTAAAGGGTCACACACAAAATAAACATGAATAGCTACAGGCATCACTACTCGTGAGCGAGTGTAGCGAGCGAGCTACAATAACTTCACTCGCGAGCTCGCGAAGCGAGCAAGCAACACGGACTCCACTCGTTGTATCTTTATTTGATGCTAATGGGTCCTATTCCATAAAGAAATGAGTAAATAAAATCATTATCATTAAAATATTTAAAAGATAATCCTGTGAAAGTACCCACAAATCCACTCTTTCAACAGAGCGAACAAAATGAAGGTATTGATTTAATTACGCACTATGTATATATTCACAAATTTTCACGGTTGGACTTTCGTCGATTTGAATCAAGCTCGGTCAAACAGAACGAGTTCTAATGGGTTGATCAAAGAACAATTGATTCGTGACGTTTCAGGTTTATACTACGATCGAGTCTCTGTCGAGTTTTCGAGCGACTGGTGAATTGTCGCGTTAAACTCGATATTTCGAACAGGCGAGCTAGCGAACTTCGTCTGGAGCAGGCCAGGAGACCCTGACAATGGGAATCGCTTCGGAGGTATGGAGTGGCAAAGGGAAACGCGGCTAATTTCCTGGAAAGCGGGGTGAAACTGATCGAAAACGACGCTCGGGGAGCGAGTAAATAACAGAATTGGACCCGTACGATCGAATTTGTTCTCCTTTTCACGAGGACAAGAAAGCCAACGAAATTGGAAAGCAATTCTTCACCGCCCGAGCCCGACGTTTTATCGTACGCAACTGCAGCTAAGAAAATCGCGCGTGTTTCTGCTCCTTTGTCCCATTCTCTAATGTCGAAAGTTTTTGCCTCCTTCACTCGGAGAAATCGTTTTCCTCTACTCGCTCTCTCGAAGGCTTTGTTTAAAGTGGATGCAATAAAGCCTGAAGCACGAGGCTACAGCGCAGTTTAATTTGTGATTGAATTAGAAATTATTATATTAGTAGATGTGTATAGTAGAACCTCGATAGAATCGTAATTTTGCCCGAATATTATTATCCAGAATATCAATCACAATGTAGTAGATGTAATTATAGAATAGAACTTCAAGTACTTGATTTTAATTTAATAATGGTTTATTTGTATTTAACATTTTATATTACAAATGCAACATTGGTTAATCGAAGTTCTGCTGCATTGGTTCACGCATTGTTACGTCGATACACTTTTTGTATTTTCTGGTACATAAACAGTACAATGTTTTCTCGATAAATGTGAAAACGTCCTCTACGATAAATGTGGAAATTTTATCTCCACCACTAGCAGCATTCCTCTAGGAATCAGTGAAGCGATTCATGAGGTACAATACTCGGTTACTGATTAGTGTAACACGATACGCCGACTTTTATCTTTGTCGTATATCAACAAACCATAATCCTTCTCTCTTTTACGTTCCGTCTATTTGTACGTCCTGAAATTGAGAAAGTAACAGTCGTGTTGTGATGATTATATAAGAGTTATTTCCGTATTTCCGTATTCTTAGACTTTAATACAATATTTCAACTATTTATTCAATTTCATTACAACTTTTAATTATTTTGAAGATATATTTTTTCAATTTCAAGAGTCGAAGTCGGAATCGGAGTCGGAGTTGGAGTCGAAGTCGAAATTGGCGTCATAGTCGGATTCTCGTTTAACTTTCAAGTGTTCTTTGGTTCTTTTTCAATGCAACCAATTTTTCCAATTTCAAAAAAAAAAACTAAATATATTATTAATATTCATGTTTCTTGTTCCTTGAAGTTAATTCAACAATCCGTTGTTTATATTCAAAATGATGTGCTGATAATGAAAACCACTAGGGTCACTCGGGGGAAAAGGGCGCACTTTTGCTGTTTTTGCTTCACTGAGCCGAAACTACCATGATATTAGGAACACTTTTTTACGCTATTGGTAGCATATTTAATAGACTCATAAAATGTAACGAGTATTTGACGAGAGGCCAAACGGTTTTTTTTTAAATTAAGAAAAAGAGTGACTTGGTTAGACTGCGTACTTTTACCCCGACATGTGGGTAAAAATACGAAGTCGTGTGGGTAAAAGTTCGCATGTAAAGTAAAAGGATGCATTCAGGTGTAGTAAAAGAAAATGAACAAATAATACACAGATGGAACATATTTTCATATTATTTTTAATAAATGAAGCTAAAGATGACAAAAACAATAGAAATTAGGAACTTCAAAAGGAAACTATCATAAAATTATAATTTTTCATAGATTCAACAAAACGAAATTGTGCTCAAGCCCTTATCAGAGCAGATATGTTTTTACTCCAAATATTATTAAGAGTTCAAAAACAAGTAGACAGTAACCTAAATACCAGTGCGTACTATTACCCCCGTCCTTTTACCCCATTTGACCGGTAACCAAAACAATTCGTACTAGTTCGAATTCCAATAATGTTAGGTTAAAATGTTATTCTGGAAATAATCGTTCAATAACTATATAAAACAACTTACTTCTAAAAATACATAAATAATACGTCGACAAACTTTTCCCTGGTACGAAAAAGATCGAAATAACACGACAATTAAAAATTTTTATTTTTAATTTAGAAAGTGCGACTCACACCGCTCAACAGGCGTTGACCCAAAATGGCAGCCCACGCACTCAATCCTGACGAGCCAGCGTGTTTGTCCTCTCACCCCTTCAGAGAAAACGGCACTGCGTACTTTTACCCGCTGCGTCCTTTTACCCCGAATGACCCTACGCATCAACATTTTTTAGGAAATTGTCTAAAGATTAAGTTAAGATACTTGATTATAGATCAGTGAAAGGAGCAAATCACCGGTTAGGCTATACCTCGCCATTACACTATTGTATGTATGTTTGTACTTAATAAAGTGTAATAAAGATGATGAATAATAATATTTCTTATTACAATGATGAAAAGAAGATCGTGATTCACGTATCAAAGATTACACTTACATTTCTAACATGTCTAATTTCCTGACTGCCTGTGTTGCACCCTCGTGGAAGATGAAATTACATGAAATTGAATTTCCCTTTAATTATCGTTGCCGCGGATACGCGATTCCGAACAGGGAGGGTGAAAAGAAGGAATTTCCTTTAATCTTCTGTGATAAAATAATTTTGCGAGCTTGGTCGACGTTGATGTTTGTCCCTCGTCGCTTCATCGCCTCCACTATGCAGCCGAGCGCCCGTCTTGTTGACATTTTTCTCGGAAGTGGGGTGCATACAATCCCGTCTCACAACTGTGCGAGCAGCGATAACACGTTACTAATTCATTTTTAATCCCTGATTGCTTTGGCTGTTTACCTCGCGCGGCACCAACCTCCGTGAACAAAGACCGCCCCCTGTTTTATCCTCGCGTCGCTCACTCGTTTCCGCGAGACGACTTCAAGTCCCCGTCCCTTACTTCCCCCGTCGAGGCAGTATTTCTTGAATCGTCTCGCTATAACAATATCTGCCTTCGCGACTCGCGTCTTTTCATCTCGTGACATTCTTTCGTGGTCGATTCGCCTTTCAGTATTAGAATTGCGTTTAATGCGAATGAATTCGTCCTTTGAGAGGAAATCTATTTTTCTACCTTTTAGCCTACGGCATTCTTTTAGAGATATCGATAGAAGAAACGTACCATTCTTTCAAAAATGGCTACGAGAATGTCTTACAGACTTTTTGAATACAACAGAGAATCGCGTATGCTGTTTGCGAAGATAACGATGGATAATGTTGTATATTGATAATGTTGGAACTTGTGAACGTTGCCTAAAATTATTTTAATGGAAAAAGTAGATGAAAATTGCGAAAAAAGAAGCGATTACGTTTTTCCATAGAATTTCATAGTATATTTTAAGAATTAATAGATATCAGTACAATAATTGGCATGAATCTACAACCTGGCACCAACTTTCACGCAGTTCGTAAATCACTCGAAATCGCAAATTGGAAGAATTTACTTTCAATTGATAAAATTGTGGAACAGCGATGTAAAACGCGCAGGACACACAATCCATTATTGTCATTGCTCGGTGAATGTTATCACACCTCGTAACTGATTAGCTGCGCTGGATAAGATGAATGGTAACGTCTAGATAATATCTGCAGCCCATTAGACCGGTTATTTATCAAACTTTTTGTATATTTATTGTACGAACTTCTGCAACTACGAGCCAACGCTGATAACTTGTTTCCCGGCAGCAGAATAAATGTTCTATTAAACGCAGTAAGTCGGGAGTAACTAATAATGGGTGAAGAAATCGATGTAACGTTAAAATTGTCGTTTTCGGTGAACGCTACCATTATTTAACGGCTTTTCACGTTATCAGTTTTCGCTTCGCTGCTACTTTGTAGTTTGGAAGAACAGTGACGTATTATCTGCCTAAAATGACTACCAAGCGAAGAAAGTTTTAACTTCGTCCGCTGGGATGCATTTTTTTCATAGTTCGTAATAAAGAACGACTAAAACAATTTTCAGACCACGAATTCGCGAGCTGGTCCAATAAGAATTACGACAAAATTGCAACGTGAAAATGACGGCCTGTGAGAATTCTGGTGAAGGCAACTCTTTGAACTACAGAATTCGTTGCGGAACATGCCACGACTGAAGTTACAAGCTCACTGCAAAAATTGCATGCTGTAGATGCTTGGTAGAAGCAGCTTAAACGGAAATAGAATTCGTTCGTAACGTTCCAGACATATTAATCCCGTTAACCAGTTTCAAATGAATTCCACAGTGCATACTGAAAAACAGCGTCTCGAGTTTCGCCAAGATCCAAAGTAAACCTGCTAGTTTTTGTAACAGAACCCTTCTAAAACGTCAATGGGGAACACAAGCACGCTCCTATTAACTACCTTAAAGATAGCTGCACTTGAAGGACGCCCAGAACGTAATTCATTCAAAGAAGCCAAATGCTACAGCATTAACTTGATCGCAAATACACAGAACCTTGTGGTATGTTGTTTTGGATAGTCGCTCTCCTCTTTGAGAGCTGTCTCTCGTTGATGGTATCAGTGTAGTTATTGTCTCCTATCCACTTGAGAGTGGCTTTTAGTGGCTGTCGAATACCGCGTGCGAAAATATCGTTAGTTACATTTCCTGTTGGGAATTACTCTGTGATGCATAATATGAATCGTGTTGTTCTTCCTGGATATTTCCGTATTTTCTTTACAATTTCTTATAATTTACCTGTTTGTAAATGAAAAATTTGTTTAGCTACTACGGCAAGAAAGATTTATTCCTGATACTTTTGTAATATTAACACTTGGTAAACAAAACAAATATATTTTTGTACTCTCTATAAACCAACTAAGTTTAACCATGACTTTACTATTTTCGACATTTAAAAAATTTGTTCCTTAATAGTTTTTCAAATATTTAAAATATTTTGTAACAAAAGTCAAAGATTCGAAGATTTTCTCAATTATGCTAGTACCATCTGCGATCTTAATTGCATGTTCCGTAGAACCTCGATTAACCAACTCTTAGTAACTTTCTATTCCTATTATCCTAAGATCAACTATTCGATGCTCTTGCAATCAAAATATAATAGAATTTCAAGTGAACCTTTAACTGCGATTTTATTATATTACAATAAAAATTAAAAAAGTTCCCACGGTCCAAGTCGACAAAAAGAAAAAATAGTAGTTGGAGAGATTGGGCTAGCCTTGTGGAAAGAAAATGGGCTAGGCTTAAGCAGATTCTACTAAAAAAAAATATTTCATGCTTTAGAAGTAATGAAATCCGATGAAATCACATAGTTATGTATAACGATAATAGTTATTATTAATTGATGGTACACTTCTATACTGACGGAAGCATTATACCGTATATGCGACGGGTATCTTACTTAAGTACTTCACCGCACACCCACGCTTCTCTTTATTCTGACTGCTACATTTCAAAAACACGAAATATCCCCAAGGAATAACATATCATCTGAAAGGGCATAAAATGAGCTACCAATACTGAGTTTTTTGTTAAAATTGGGCAATACTTCGTTTGGGAATTGGAATTTATTTCAGTTTTTTGAACTTCGAAAATTGTAAAACTGCATAAAGATTATATCGTTTGAAAGCTTTATTTTTTGTGATGTTTTCACGTAAGCTACATTTCGATACGTTAATCTAGACCAATTATATGGTCCTCGACGTATTTGGCAAGCTACGTACTTTGACCCCCTCCCCCTTCACTCCGATGGATATAGGGGAAAGTTAAAAAGTGGAATCGATGCCTCGCATACGACTTTATTAATGTGCAAAATTTCAAGCAAATCCGTTTCGGGTACTTTTATACAGTTTTTGAATGCACTCCTTTGTCCAGCCATAGAAAGGAAGCGAAATATTCAAGGTGCTTCAGTTAGTTGGAACACTCTGTATACAGGGTCATCCACGTATCTCGGAACCCACGCGCATGAACACAAATGAGTACGAGTTTGTGTTCATGCGCGTGGGTTCCGAGATATGTGGATGAACCTGTAGGTATATGTATAAACTGGATTATAGTTGACTAGCTGATGCCCGCGACTTCGTCTGCGAGGTTTACTAAACTAACAATATATTTTACTTTCAGAAGGAAAAACATAAAAAAAATTGAAAGTAAAAAATACTGTTTACAAAATTTCTTTGTAAACAATGTTTGACGTCTTTCCTTCTATAGCTAAAATATATAAACTATCAGGGTTTGTGACGTGAGAGCAAGCGACGTACAGTTGACCGTGCGAGAAGCAGCTAGTCCTCAGATCGACACCAGCGGCATTCAACGTCTGCCCCTGCGATTTGTTAATTGTCATAGCGAAGCAAACGCTTACAGGAAACTGTATTCGTTTGAATCGGAATGGAAAATTATTGGGAATAAGTGGTATACGTGGTATAAATACCGTTTCCCCTGCGCTACATCCCGTTAGAATTTCTACCTCAATTAAATTTTTTTGTAATTTGATCACTTTGAGTCTAGTTCTGTTGCATAATTTTGGAGAAGCGAGGTTTCGGAGAAGCATAATCGGAACACCGACTTTAAGTGCGATTCGATGTGCAGGAAGGCCGTTTGCAGTGAGGGAATTTAGAAATTCTACCGGATAATTTGTAGCATCATCTTGATCGACTACGGTGTTTATTGACGTGTATACTACTTCATCTCCTTCAATTCCGGACAAAATGTTACTGTTAATTGCGCGGCTGTCGCTCACTTTACGTTGAGGCAGAGGTAGAAACTTTCTTTCCTGCACATGCGCACCGCGTCGCTTGCCCCTCTCTTCAGTAGCAAGAGAACATTCATAGTTAGGGCCGTTGCGGCCGCCAAGGCCATCGTTGTCGTCTACGTATATAAAAACTTCAATAACTTGACATTAAATAGGAATATCGAAATAATTTTTTTTGTAGATTAAGATCAAGAGTCTAAAGAATAAAAATAACAAATTTTGATGAAAATCTATGCAGTAGTTTTTGCGTGATGCGCGCACATCGACGAACCTAGCTATCATTTTATTTATATAGAAGATATACTTCGGATGATTCGAAAAATCGAAGTCCAGAAAAAATATCAAACTTCCTATGTGATTTTATAACCCTGCAGAATTTACAACCACGCTATATTCTTTCCAGACACCATACACACCCCCATAGATATTGTGCTCCATAAATATTTTTCCAAGTATCCTTTTCCGTACATATTCCTCGCTATAAGTACCTACTCTAGAAGCACCTATCTTTATAGACATCCTCTTCTAAACTTCTTTCTTATTCCTCCTCATAGGTATCCTTTCCTAACAACGTCCTTCCTTATACGTATCCTTCGCCAGTATTTTTCCACGTATCCTCTCAATGACAGACTCAACCCTCCTCCACTGACAATTGCCCTATCCTTGCAACAATTCTTCGCGAGCACGTTTCTTTACTTCCACCCTTTCCTGTAACAACCGCCCTTCTCTATAAATACGCCCTTCTATACAGGGTGGGGCAATAACTACTAGCACCTCAGATATCTCGGAAACTATAAGTTTTTCAGAAATATTTGTTGAAATAAAATTGCATAGTACGAAGGGGGCCATCCGGTGGCGATAATAGTTTTTTTGCAGGTGGAGGTACTTCGGACATTTGAAGGTCACCTTCATTTTTTTAAATGGGTCGGTATATTTTTGCTTCCGTATCATGATAGAGGATCTTAAAACGAGTTCAACGACCCAACGATCGTACTTACGGTTTTGGTAGTAAATGAATCGCCTTTCTCTACTTTCTATGACCTTCAATGACCTTATGTAATAGGTCGTTGAACTTGTTTTAAGATCCTCTATCATGATATGGAAGCAAAAACATACCGATCCATTTAAAAAAATGGAGGTGACCTTCAAATTTCCGAAGTACCTCCACCTGCAAAAAAAAACTATTATCGCTACCGGATGGCCACCTTCGTTGCCATTGCGGCTCGAATTGTATTCGAACGATTAATTGCCATGAATGTGCAATTAAGCTCGCAATTAACTGTGCAATTTTATTTCAGCAAATATTTCTGTGAAACTTATAGTTTTCGAGATATCTGGGTGCTAATAGTTATTGCCCCACCCTGTATATACTTTACCGTATAAATATCTGTCTCTCACCGTCGTCGTACCCTCCTACGTAAGTATACTCCAGACCCGACATCAATTACAAACGAAGCAGTTCATACCAACGGCAACCAGTAGGCCCCGACGGTGCACGTTGCACCGGCGCCGTTACCAAACTATTAATTGCAACTGTCATTGTCAAAATCCGATTCCGTATATCGCGGCCGCGAAACACGAGGCTCGGGGAACTGGCGTGGGTCGGAATTGCAGCTTCTATGCGACACTAACGAGCTGCATTAGGCCGTGCACTGAAGGTGATCGATCGCGAGGCGATGCGATGCACCGAAATGAGAAGAGAGCGCGGCCCGCCACGCGGCGTTGCATTGCAAATCGCAATCACTGGTTGGCGAGGGGATCGAAGGGGCGGGGAGAACGCAACGGTGCGTTTTGGCCCGCGTAGAATGGCAGAGGCGTCGATGGGGGAACGGAGAATGATGGTGGATAAGGGACGGTGAAGGAAAGAAAAGAAACGAATTGAAGTAATCCCACTAATGTTCCTGTTAGGATCGCATCTACGACTGGCCACGACCCAGATGCGTTTCTGGCATTCTCTTAAACGCAATAATGCATTTCATGATCGAGCCGATGCGGTCGGTTCCTAGCGTCTCTCATAATACGGCCATTGTCGAACAAAGAAAGGGAATGCAGCCTGTCGAAAGGGACGTGAATTAATGATTCCCAGTCTCCTATCTCGGATTTCCATCCTCCGCTCTTCCTCCCGCGCCAACCCTCCGCAGAGGCTGTCTGCGGATCATTACGGTCTGAAATGCGCTCGGAGGAAATGATTTTTGCGGCAAGATCGGGCCAAGAAGCATTTTAAAATGAAACTACGAATAATCGCGTCGCACTTTTGTGGGTCGTTGGACGCCGCCACAGTGAAGTTTCGTCTGTGGAATGTTTAGATTGTTGGGTATTGAAGATGCAAGATATTGTGGGACAGGCACCAAAGTTTACGAAGAACCAAAAAACTAACAAAGAAGGGGTCTCAAAGTCTCAACACAGAAATTTATGAAAAAGATAAAACTTTATGGGATATTTAGAGCATATGCAGGATGTAAATAATATAAATATAAAAAATATTCTATAATATTGTGTCCGATCTGCTTCTATTTTGCAGTAATAATGCCTCCAAGTTAACAAGTCTGTACGCTAAACTATTTGCCGGAAGATTCTAAAATTGTACAAACACATTGACAATAAAGCAATTACAGTTTAACTGTTATAAAGCTTTAAAAACTTTAAGTATGTTTCTAGGATAGAGCGTCAGCTACGCCCACAGAGAAAGCAAAGCCTAAAAGGCTGCTTGCTTCCATGTGTTTGTCTCGTCGATGTGCCACAGTTGTCAACAATACCGCTAACTTTAAGACATTATTACTATATTATACAGGGTGATCCTCTCGCTAGGGGACACAAAGCAATTGTCGCGGTCTAAACATCGCAGCGGTATCATTGTTACTGAAAAGGACCAAACCCTTGGTCATCGACGTTTTAATAGCCCACCAATGGTTTAGGCCTTTTCAGTGACGACGTTACCGCTGTGATCCTTTAGGAAAAGGGCCTTCCTTTGTGTCCCCTAGCGAGAGGATCACCCTGTAGAACATTTCGTGGTCCGTCCGAGCTCCCCTATAACCCCTCAAAATATTTGAAGAGTATTGTTTACACCATGTATAGGTATATATTATGCAATTTGTTTTTGTTAAGGAAAATTACTCTAAGGCAATATTTCCCAACCTTTTTTAAATCACGATCCCTTTTATAATATTTAAATGACCTGCGACTCCTTGTTATTCGTACCTCTCCTGTTCTCGCACCATATAAAGTAAGGTAGATTTAATAAGATAAAGAAAATCAATTAAAAATAGGGTTTTTGTAGTATAATTCTACCTTAATAATATTCAGTTGCATTAACGTCTAAGATAAATGTCCCCATTAGAAATAATAATTTCTTATTAGGAAAAGATTTCATGGAGCTCGAATTAATTCCTCTAATTAATATACTATAATACATATTTAAGTAAGATATGTAATATTATATTTTTTCAAGTCTTTGGTTTGCTAACTGAATCCAGTTTAATTTATTCAATTTAATTTAATTAATTCATTCAATGAACGGGTGTTCCCCCTTTTTAGATAGAATTACAGTGAAGTAGTGAGGTTAGAAGTGTAACGAGCCCCGAGCTTAATTATTACCATTAAACATAATATAAGAATAATCAATAAGTAACTTAAGGTTATAACGAAAAATAGCGTTTATATAATCCAGCGCTTAGTTTAATAAGCTAGGCAGCTTTAACCAGCTCCTGGTGATCCTCCAAATCGAGGCAGCTTTAGCCAGCTCCTTGATTATCCTTATAGGCTCTCAACACTCAACACCATTATACTCTCACTGCCGTGAAGGTGTTCCTCGCGACAAGAAACGCTCGTCGCGCAAATACAGAAATCTGTTATAATAATCGAGTTGTAACCAATTACCAATTGAGTCAGAACCAAGATAGTCAAGTCAGTGCTAATTGAGTCAGTGTCAACGTATAACCGAGTCAGTGCTAAATATTATCATCAACGAATGAATGGTAATCAAATTAATGACTACATCAGTTCAGCGTTATCAACCAAGGAGGATTCAACTGTATTATCTACCCATAAAGGACTGTAAGATTATCGCAAGATTAGGTTTAAGTATTATTGAATAAATTGTTATACTATTTAAAGGTAAAAGAAAAGTCTTACAATCAGTCTTTGGATTTCACTACATAACTGCGCGCCACGCGTATCCCACGTACCTTTGAAGATCCTTGATAAGCCGCTTTATTAAAATAGATGCACCGAGACATTACAGAAATAAAAACACCGTGGTACAGTATAAGTGTTGCATCTGTAGAGTGGATTAAGTTGTTGACATTAGTAGGAAAGTGATAGAGTGAGCGAAGATCAGAGAATATTATTCTGTATTCTTTCTAGCTGCGTTATATGTCTGGATAAGCGCGGTTGCCGAGGCGTATTCAAGGTGGGGCAGTACTAGGGAAATGCAGAGTTTGATTAAGGTGTAACGATTGTGGAAATAGCCACAGGTACACTTGATGAAGCCGATTATTCTAGAGGCATTAGTACTCCCAGGTCCCTCACCCTGGCTACCATCTCAATATTAGAACCAAATAGATTATATTGGGAGCAGATTGGGGTCCTACTGCATGAGAACCTAATTACGTAGCACTTACACAGGTTAAGCTTCATTTTGTTCTCAACAGCCCATATCTGGATTGTCCTGAAGTTCAAGGGCGTCATCTACCGAGTTTACTGTTCTAAATCATTTAAGGTCGTCGGTGGAGAGTAGGAACCTGCTCCCTTTCAAAGTAGTCACGCTTCATTTTGAAGAGTTATTTGATTATTTACAGTTTACACGAAAATTATAGTAAAGAATATATTCAATCTAATGTATCTTCTTATACTTTAAGTCCAAAATACATTACAATAATTTATTTACTATGCAGATAATGAACACTTCAAGAATACTATACGGAACAAATAAAATACTATAATTATACATCCAAATCTTTCTGGTCTTTGTCACTTGACCAATAACAAATTAATAAGTGGTTGATAAGGGGATGATTTACCTGATATTTCGTATGTAGGTATCACAAGACTTTATTGTTTCACTTTTAGGGTGCAAATCAAAGTCCGGCGTTACAGACATTTGAAGAAATGTTAAATATTTATTATATCCTTTGGTTTTCGTTTATGAAAAATGAATATTATAGTATTGATAGATTATATTGGGTCATCCTGCAATTAATGTTTTCGAAAAATGTTCTGTTTTATAAAAAAGAATTAGAGTTTACCTTTATATTAAATCACTATTATGTTCATTATTATTTCCCACGACTATCTTCTAGTTTTCAGATAATTTTGAAACTTTTTACTCAAATCCTTACTCTTTTAGATCAATTTGAATACTTATGGGATGACCTGATAATAATATAACAATATTAAATTAATTATAAAATTAGAGTTATAAAATAAAATCGATTAAAATTATAGTAAAAAAACATTTGTTAAAAACAAGCTTTTAGTAAGTATTAAAAATGTACTAAAAATAAAAAATAATTTTGATACCGCTTTAGATAACTCATAGAAAAATATCCTCATATGACTAAAAATAAAAGTGTGAGGTGTCCTTACTGCACAAGGTTTTTTCAGTTGACTACGAGCGGTTTAATTCCTCAATTCAAAATCTATTCTAATATCTAATCATATTAAAACTGAAGACAAAGTCATGAGTTTAAGCTACATTTGCATAACTTTTATTATACAATATTTACGCCCCACGTTTTTATTTTTAGTCATATAAGGACATTTTTCTACGACAATTATTTAAACCAGTATCAAAGTTATTTTTTCTTTTTAGCATATTTTTAATATTTAATAGAAGCTTATTCTTAAGAAATGTTTTTTACCATAATTTTATTTTATGCTTGTTAATCTTCAAGAATTTCAATCTTTTGTATCTGAACTATGTAAAATATTGTATTGTCATTGAGATTGCGTATGTATACAAAATTTTAAGTTCGTTAGATAAATCTTTAGAGGTTAATTTCAACTCCTTTTTCTGCCGCAAACATATTGCGTAATATATACATCTATGTATGCATTCCCTACGTATCCCCAGAGTTTCATAATTTTAGAAATTTTCGAGTCGGAAATCTTTCCTTGTAAGTCGAAAATATAGAGCAGAGGTAGCCATACTTTTTCTCAATAGGAGCTATATTTTGTTTATTAGAGATACTAGAGAGTCATATTTGCTACTAGATCGATATTTTATGTATGTATGCGAGTTTTTATGTTTTTTTTTTCATCAATTAATTATTACTAATTTGTGAAAATAAAGATTAGGATGTCCGCGAGTTTGTAAGCAGGACATTCGATGATTCTTTAAAATTCGTTTCATAAGTTATAATTGTATTTCAAGTTAATTCATCTAGATGCTCGTTTGTTAATTCTGAGCGATGTTTGCATTTGATAGTTTTGATAGTCGAATATAAAAATTTCGAATATATGTATAGAACCAAATATACATAATACATACTATGTAGATACATATATGATGCGCTGCATCTAATTGTACGTATTCATACTTTATTAGAGACACAACAGCGATGAACGTATCACATTGCATTTTATTTTCGACAGTTAATCTAATGCTATAATACTGATTATAATGAGGTTAATGATAATCACATTGAGTGTCTGGAAAAGCAACGGTAGGCTAACAAGACACAATTTGACCATTGTTGGTATAAAGTTACATTTTTGCGCAATAAGTTTTATTTTGAAGGAAATCAAATTTGAATTTTCACCGACTAAAAATGCACCGAACTAAAGTTTTAGATGTTTTAATATTTCCCTTGCAGCCACGCACCCCTCAAGCGATTGAAACTGTATTTTGGTACACTCTCACCTCGTTGAAATTCAAATTTACTTTTATTGAAAATGGAATACGTTAAGAAAAAAAGTACCAGATTTTTTTATTTTATCTTCCATGTATTACAGAATCAGTATTTTCCTACGTGTACCGCAGTTACGAGGTACCTTATATGCTACGAGAAAAAAATTATGTACCACTAAATTTCAATCTGAAATTTTTTATGCTTGTTGAAATGAAAAAATAAGTTACACAATAGTCTGCTTAGGCTCATCTTGAAGTATGAAGCTTTTACTTTTATAATCCTGAACTTTATTGTTTCGAAGTTTTTTTTTAATTTTAGAATAGAATATAAAACAGAAGTCACATTTTTCTTTTGAAGTTTTACAAATTCAAATAACTCCACGGAATTTGAAAAATTGTTTTGGGATTTCACTTTAAAATCATTTTGCGAAGAGAAGTCTTCCCGTGCAACGAGCTCTGAAAAGTTGATTTATAGTTTTTTTCGCTCTTTCGTCATACTTTAAATGAAAAGTGGACCGCTGGCGTTGGAATAATTCAAGGTACCTCACGAGCTGATTGCACGGTAGGATTTGTACCTTGTGTGGAGTGAAAAACGATTTTACAACAGATTAATTTTACGTCAAAATAATATAAAAACGAATTCTGAGAATCCTGGGAATTTTTAAATTCTATAGAGTCCTTTAAATTTATAAAATTTTTAAAGAAAAATATATAACGTTAGTTATTCATTCTGTTCAATGACAAAAACGATATTGGATAAAAGGTTCAATATCGTGAAGGAAGAAGCTTCACGTTTTAATAACAAGTTAGCTAGACTGTGAAGTTATAAGAACTCAAACATCAACAGTTTTTTAATCGAAATTTAATAGACCTTCAAGTTTTTGTTACACTGTGTTACGAACGATAAAGGCATTAATTATTACTTCGTGAAAATTGAATACTTGAGTTTTTGCAACTTAAACTCATCAGAATCTCGGTTTTAATGCCTCTGCATTTTTTGTCCTTGTTTTAGTGCCTCAGAACACTCGGTTAATTCATTCCACGTTTAAAAGTCGATGGTCGAGGAAGAAGTTTTTCCATTCACGTGAACTCGTTTCCTTTTCACCGCAAGACCTTCGCCCATCTCCCTTCGATCGCGTCCCTTGAAATATTCAACTAATTAAGTCGAAATCGAATCGAAGAAGCTTCCGGGACCCTATTATTTATCGAATCTAATTGACGCTTCGAGCACCCCGATTGGGTACCTGCTTGTTTTCTTTTGCGTTATTGGAGCCTATTCACGAGGGAAATAAATAAGAATTGTGGAAAGGGGTTTAAGGAAGAAATTTTCCGGGAAACCCTCAAATGGATGACAAAGCGGTGGAAATAAACTGCTCGTTGTTTCTACGTTACGGCACGGAACCGTAATCCCTTCGAACCGTTGTTCCTTTCGCTTCCCACAGCCACGGTCGAACAAAGAACACACTGCTCGACGATTATATATGGTTCCGTACTGCTTGGAGACGCACAAGAAAAGCCGAAGAAAGATTTAGGAGGAGGACTACCGGGGGCACTTGTAAAAATTGCCAGCTTTAGTGTAGGATACGAGAATTATTGTTATGGGTAACGGACCTTTGACTCGGAATTGTTCTAGTAATTGCTCTTTATTCGAAAATGACCTTATTTATCTTAAATATTTAACTCCTTTATGTTCTTCTTGAAAATATTAAATGAAACAGACGAAAGAAAATTATGAATTTTTTATATACCGCCAAGGAATGTAAACGCGAGATATTAATACTAATTTTCTTAGATGCGTTTGCAAATTAAATTATTTTTTAAACAATAGGTTACATCGGGTCAAAACTTATTTTGAAACAGTCTTAATAATTTAAAAAATGTTCGCTTCAAAAGTTTGTTTATTTACAAGTGTTGTTAGTGAAATTTCGGTCCAGAGGAAAAAGATTCTCCAGACAAATAAATAACAAAAATACTATATGCAGTATAATACTATATTTTTGGATTCAATTCATTTATAATTGGATTTAGTTTCCTTGAATATTCAGTGTTTTTTTATTATGAATTTTTTCCAACTCCAACGAATCATCAAAAGGCGAAGCAAAGGAAATTTGAAGAAACGCAATTCTTGATCCTTTATTATTTCTACTGCGTGAAACTTGCTCTCTTCACAGCACAATGTAATATTGGCAAAAGAGTAAATTTGTCGTGTGGATCGTGATTAATTTGATGCTCCGACATAACGGCGTAAGTACAGGCAATTAGTGCGGTTTCGTCGTGGAACTTTACGTCGGGCTTCCTTCCCTCGTTCTCCTCAGCCCTCGGAATTCCCACCCGGTTACCGGCTGAATTTATATCGCACGCTAACTGCGCCCAGTCGTCGAGAAAAATGCGCGCTGAATACACCTGGGTATTAAAACAAAACGAAAGGAAGCAGGCGGGAAAAATAGATTCGAGAGAAGCTAAACGCAAAGGAACCCGCACGCGCGGTGGAGAATTTCGTAATAAAGCGACTTTACGACTCGCCGAGCACCGTTTCTGTTATAAATTAAAAATTCTAACAGCCTGTCACTTTCGAGTTTAACGAGCTGCACCGTATAAGACGCGGGGCGAATTGAACTCAAGCTGTTTAATATCACTAAATAGTGGTCATGTTTTACGAGCATTGTCCGCTGTTATTTTTATGCGTGAATGATTATTGAAACTATTCTTAAGCCTTTCAACACTCGCACAGTGGACTATTTGGCCCGAACAGCTGGTCTTAATTTGATTTCAGAAATTTTGTTAAACCTGTACAATTTTTTTTTTTTTTTTTTTTGAGGTAGTTGAACGTTTAAAAAATATAAAAAAATATAAAAATATAAAAATGTACCAGTGCTTCCTTCTCATTTAGTCACTCATAAAGCGTTATTCTTTGTCCAAAGTGAAAGCTTTTCAGAATACCTACACATTTCTTTCTTAATTGGTCTTTGAAGAATCGTTCACTAACTACCGTTAAGGAAATAGTTTTTGATATAATTTTAGGGACCTTCCCAACCTAATATCTTTTTTTAACCCGATAAAATCCTAAACCATAGAGTTTTTTTTATTATTAGAAAATAATTTTATGTTTTGCTTTCAAAAAAAGATTTTAAAAAGTTGAAAATAAGTATAATTGAATTATTTACAAGCTATAGAATAATAAGGTGATGGGGAACTAGTTTTTGATCATCTAAAATAGATTGCAAAGTGCATAACCAAGTAAAAATAAACAAAAATAAACAAAAGTAGTTTGTAGTAATAAAAAATAAGCTTATTTTTAGTGTAATAATGTAAGTTTAATACCTTTTTTTATGATTTTGTGTACTAACCTATCAGTATTTAGGTGATCAAAAAGCTAGTTACACGAGAAAACATTAGAACTAAATAATTGATCACTAATTTTTAAATAAAAATTATATATATTATTATTAAAATTCTTGCTCTAGATTGTAAATAAACTATTTAATAAGCAAACTGTATAAAAAAAGCCTTCAATAGTTTCAACAGTATAAACAGATCGACTGTATTATTGGCGGTACTCTCGATACTCTCTTACGCCGATGAGTAAGACATGGCGTTCAATAAGAACTTTCTACAAGTGTACTACATTTCATATTTATTTTCACGAAAACACACAATACTACCTGTTTTGGCATGTCATATTTATATTTTTGAATAGTCAATCTTTAGAAATTCTTCACAAATTATTTTAACTAATTACTTGTTGACATAAACTTAAAAGAACGATTTATTTCACTAACTGATCAAACACTAGTGCCTGATCAAAAACTATAGTTCCTTAACGGTAGCAACTTTTAAAGCGTTTAAATGAAATTGTATGCATTGTTTCTTTTCGAATGTTTTTCAAGTATGTCTGCGCTGCACATTCATATAATTATTACTTGGTTATTTTCTATCTTTTTGTGATTATTTATGTTCGAACATGATCAATATTTCAGTCACGTATATTAGAATTCGAATACTTCGCAAATGATTTTGTTATGCTTCCAAGCGTTTCCAACCGGTTATTTTGTTATTGTGTACAATCAGTAAAGACTACTCTTTGAAGTACAAAAGAAGTTGGTTGCCTTTTCATACCGTTATGGTTTTTGTAACAATTTGTTTGTTGCGCCACACTGGGCACCTGTATGACTTTTACACCAGTTTACTGTTACTGGGTGTACACACTTTTCTTTGTTCTAATCATGTATGATGAAAATTGCCGAAAAACTGATGAAAAATGTACTGATTATTGAACTGCGGATGTTTGTGCATTTTGAATTGTAACATAATGAGGCTTGTACGAATAAATAGAAATATATCTTATTGTAATATACATAGTTGTTATCTCCACCTTTTTTTACATTTTTACATCCTCGTACATTCTTATCTGTATTAATATTTGCCTTAAAGGCGTAAGAATCCGCATTCTACTGATTATATTCTGTATGAAACAATACAGCTTTTAATTTCACAACAAAACGAAACAGACAAGGAAGATTCGGAAGTTGATGAACCATCTACAGACGATTCAGATTAATTACATGCTACAGGGTGTAACAAAAATGTTGCAGTTCCTTGAAAGGAGTAATTTCTGAGGTGATTTTAAACAACCTTTTCCTTAGCGAAAATGTTAGGTGGGGCTTTGTTAAGGAGTTACTGACGAAAAACATCGACCAGTAGAAGCACGAATACAGTGGATGAATTTCAGCGCGAGCTCTAGCTGCGAGTAGTATTGGCCTGCCATCGTCCGCGCCATCATTAATCCGCTGTACTCGCTTCCTGATTGGTCGGTGTTTTTCGTTGACAACTCGTTAACAAAGCCCCACCCAACATTTTCGCTAAGGAGAAAGTTGTTTAACATCGCCTCAGGAATCATCTCTTTCAAAGAACTGTAACATTTTTGTTACACCCTGTATGTAATTCTTTCTTTAGTTCTGTATTTTGTATTATGTATTATTTGTATTGTTATTAATGTAAAATAATTGGACCACTTCCTCACATTGGAATCTTACGCATATACAGGGTGGTCCACGCAATTGTTTCAGGTCATAACTCCGTTATTAATGCATTTACGAAAAAATGTCAAAGGAAGAAGATAAATGGTTCGAAGAGTACTACATCTGTAGGTCCTCAGATTTTTTTTAAGTACAACAGTGCATGTGCAATTAACAATTGCATCGTTTCTTTAAATGGAAATGCATGTTTTTCATTGCACAGAACGATTCCTCTGTTCCTTCTACGTAAAAAATGATCGGGTACCATGGCAAAAAAATGATTAGTTGTTGAGATATTTTCAAAAAACGTCTTTATTGAAGAAGATGCTCAAACGCTTCGTGACTATGTTGTAAATGTAAATACCATTTCGACTTTGTTGTCATAACAGAAACTGATTTGTACGAGCAAGCAATTTACGTATCGTAACTTGTTTTCATTTCCTACTACTGGTTTTGGAACGTTTTTTTTTGTGTTTGGTAAATGCACCATAGTGTTACAAATTGTTATTCAATTTGTAAAATAATTGTCGTGCGATGGTTGTACATTTGATACATTTGGTTGATACATTTTCTTTTATTCAGTGAAATACAATCACAATGTTTCAAATTCCTAGTTTTTTACTCGAGTTACGATACGTAAATTGCTACGGAATAATGAAATGCTTACTCGTACAAATCAGTTTCTGTTATGACAACAAAGTCGAAATGGTATTTACATTTATAACATAGTCACGAAGCGTTTGAGCATCTTCTTCAATAAAGACGTTTCTTGAAAATATCTCAACAACTAATCATTTTTTTGCCATGGTACCCTAATCATTTTTTACGTAGAAGGAACAGAGGAATCGTTCTGTGTAATGAAAAATATGCATTTCCATTTAAAGAAACGATGCAATTGCTAATTGCACATGCAATGTTGCACTTAAAAAAAATCTAAGAGCTACAGACGTAGTGTTCTTCGAGCCGTTTATCTTCTTCCTTTGACATTTTTTCGCAAATGCATTAATAACAGAGTTATGACCTGAAACAATTGCATGGACCACCCTGTATAGCTTTCGACACGAGAATATTATAATAAAATTAATTGTATAAATGAATAGATTTATTAATAAATTTCTAGTTTTGTGAATTTTTTTATAAAATTGTATCACATAATTGCACTATGGCATAAAAAAATACCTTTGGCTGCATTGAAACGAATGTAATAATTTTGGCCAACTTTTCGGAGTGCATAGTCCACTGTGAGTGTTACGTTGAAAAATCATTAGGAGCCGTAGTCGATTGAATTGCGTGAATCGTTGTCTTCTTGAAACTTGACTTTTGCAACACGCCATACGACTGAATTTAATTTGGTCCAGGTAATCCTCACGCATGACATCCTCCTGATCAGGCTATGTGAATCAAAAGGTCGGTAATATTTTCATGACAATCTCCTCTGTGATCTCTTTCCAATGTAATCTGCTTTTTTATGGCATATCTCAATCAGTATAGAGGCAAACAAGGAGCTTTACTCGGTGATAAAAACCCGTACTCCTACTGATAAAAATGAAAAAGGAAAAACAAGGTCGAGGAAGGAAAAAGAGGGAAAATGATTAAAGGTAGAGGAGATTTCAATGAAGGTAGATTCAGATCGTTAGGAATATATGTATCTTACGACGAACGAGAGAGGGAGAGACGTTCACTTTAATGTGCGCATGGAAAGTTTTTTAGCGCACAAAGTGGTCTCTTTTTCCCGCGAGTCCGATGTAAATCAACATCGGACCCGCTTTTGACGTCCATCGCTCTTCATTTCCTTTCCCCGGGTCGCGGAAAATCAGGATATAGAGGTTTCCACCTCTACTCACCTCGTTTTCATTCGCTAAGTATTCCTAGCTGGCTCGTTACCGAACGATACCGACGATAATAAATAATTAAATTAAAAGCAGATGGTACGCTGGTGTTCGTTATTATAGTATCATATTACCGGCTTCCCCCTTGGAAACGGACGTGATTCACGAGGCTATCGAAACATTCCGCCGCGACGATAATTGATTTTTGAATATTCAAATTTATGCGAATGAACGATTCGTTAGCTAATAAATTTGAATGAATTAATTCGGAAGACTTGCTTATTATTTCCAACGAAATTGATTACGGTGCTTCAGTACGAGTATCGGCTCCTTATTGCAGGAATAATATTGTCGGATTATGACCTCATTTTCACGCTGAAGACTAAAAAACTGAAAAATTTATTTGAAGAATCTCGGTAAGGAGAAAAAAATAAATAGTCTCGATTGTAAAATATATATATAAAATACACTAAAGTACTTTAAATGTGTTCATTTCTTGCTAGCACATAGAAGTTCTAGGAAATAAGTAATTAACGTTAAAAATAAAGTGGCTGAGTAGCATCAGTAGTCGACCACGTAATTTAAATTATCGCATTTAAAAATTGTTTAAGTCCATAAGTAAGAATGTTGATTCCTTTTAAGTACTATATAGCATCATTTTCTAATGTAAAATGTATGTAACTGAATTAAATTAGCTATTTCTACTTAAAGCTTGTTTTTAGGCTTCTAGGATTTGAAAATTGCATTTGCACGTATAGAATAAAAATTTGTTTAAAAATAATTTATATTCTTTACTTTTGAAGACCGTTTCTTTGTCATATTCTGTAATTAGAGATTTAAAATCTAATTTGAAATTGTCATTTAATAAATTCTTCATTTAAATAGTTATTTTTTTAAGCGAAACAATAAAAATGGTGGCCTACTAGAGGATGGTCGATTTCTAGTTTCTTCACCCTATATACAGAGTGTTTCGCTTGAAACAGACCACCTAAAAATATATAGACATAAAAAAACACAATTGATCTGAACAAAAACATTAAAAAATGGCACTTATGAAGAAACAATTTTACGGTTGAATCATCTATTGAACTATTTGAATTGTATTGAAAACATATGTAAGACGTAAGACACGTAATATGTAAGACACCTGTTTACACCGAAACACCCTACATAGATGTTATAATTTTTATAACAGGCTATAACTTTACACACTATTTGTTTTACATGTATATTATTAGGCTATTGCATAAGAAATACAAATTTTGATTCACATTTATAGAAGGCCAAACAAAAAAACCGTAATAATATTTTCTGAGATTTTGTACAAACTTTCGCCAGCTTTTTACAAATTTTTCAATATTCAATTCGTAAACATTTTTTTGTTCGGTCGTAAAGACAATTTTTTCACATTACTTAGGATAGGACGCGATGAAAATGGCTGCGAAAAGATCAACGAGGAAAAAGAAATCGAACATCACAGTAGAAATTTCCAGCAATGGTCAGACGCGCCAACCAAGTGCTACCGAATTCCACTTGCGCACACCGTTTCGAAATCGATTTTCTAAAAACCTACATCCCCTGCGAAGTAAATGTACTCCACCGTTTCGATTTACTTTTTCAGAGAGAATTACCCTTTCATGTAGCGCGACAAATTTTTCTTCTCTTTCATCCCTTCAACCAGCGAACCCTGGCAAAAAGTTTCTTCCTCGGGCACAATATAAATATTCTAAATCGCGTAACTTTCAAACGATTTCTCCCTGTCCATTCCCCTTCTCCTTCAAGTTTTTATTCGTCTTCTGTTCGTAGTCACGCGAGAGAAGTCGCCTCTATCCGAGGCAGATAATAAACTCGAAACAATACGACAAGCGACGTGCCTGCACGACACGAACATGCTTTCAGCTTTAAAGCACGATACCGCCGAGTCGCCACTCGCCCCGCCGCGAGGAAAACTATTTCATAACTGGGTCGAGCGAGTAGGTGGACCATGGTTACATGCTGGATGCTGGATAAAAGGGTGTGTCGCGAACAAAAAATAAAAGAACCTTTTCCGTGAAACTGGCTTCCCTTTCCTTCGTACCATCGAAAAATGGAGATTACGTATCCGAATTTCCGTTAACAGTTCCGAGGTTTCCTCGATTAACAATCCTAACTTTTTATCCGGAGTGAAAAATTCCGAGCAATTTACTTGTTGCAGCAAATAGAAGAAGAAAATACCTTGCGTGTAATTCTCTGCCCCTCCCCCCACGACGACAAAGCAATAAATGAATCCATGAAATTGAATCTGTACTCAGTGATCGTGCTTTAATTACATTTCTCATTATCGTACAAAATATTCTACAATTTGGAAAATGGGGATAATGCCTTTCAAGCCGCTGCCTACAGAATTCATTTCGCGATACGCACCGGATTAACGTGATTTTGTATTCGCAGTAAGCGCGTGGCGTATTACAGATACTCATATCCAAGACGCGTAATTCTTAAACTTCGTCTGCTTGATCTTCAGTCTGAATTCACCTTGATAGCGCAATGCTGTTTTAACATTCGGCGACGGAAAGGAGAGGGTAAAGGAAGCGACAGAGAGGAAGGGGCAAGGGGATGGTTACTCGTGGGACAGATGCTCCCTTGTTGCTCGAGAAACAATGAGAGTGCTCGACAAAAGCGACAACAAACTCAACAACTCGCGGCGTCATGATGTCGCCATGTCCGACAGATGAGGAATACCGATAAAAGACGATTCGTTGTGAAACGCTCGGTAGATGGCTTTTATGGCGCGTCAACAATGCCTGAAAGGCATCTTCGTTCGCCTTCATTTCCCAGAAACAATGTGATTCTTAATAATCAGAACTTTCGAGCGTTCACTTTGATTTCATCGAATGAAGAGTCGAAGGGAATCAAGTTATTCTCGTTCATACCTCGATGCAAAATAGGACAGCGTGGATAACGGTGAAGGGATAACAAAGGGGAAAAGAATTCCCTTGAATTGTCGTTGCACGACGTTATTAATAATCACATAATAATCGAACGGAAAAGTACTGTTTTCAACGAAATTGAACTACTGAAAGGACGATTCTGCAGGGAACATGTAGCGCCGGAAGCCATATTTTTTATAGGGAAATAAAAGTTTTGTCTTCTTCCCATGCCATACGCTATCCATGCAAACGACCCACTTTGATTTTGGTCGCTTCTCGCACATATGGAAACGCCTCGGCTGCGTTGGCTTCTGTAAATTTGAAAACTTCTTCACCTCTCGCTACCGTTCCTCGATTCTTTAATAATGTGACTCAGGCATATTGCGAAAGTGCTGGAAACTTCTTAAACCGTTTCCCAGAACATCGTAATCGTTTTTGCAAACTGTGACCGGGGATTAAACTGAAGCTTTCCGAATGGGCAAAAATTTACTGTCTCGATCCTCCCCTCGTACAAATTGAATCGTAAATTGGATAAATTACTTAAATATAGAATTTCAGGCGGGAAGCGTGAATTTTATGCGTATCTCGTGAAAGTAAATTGAATAAACGACGTATATTTAAATTCTCGATAAATATTAATTTGTACTGTCGTTGCATGTTGTTCATATTTAGAATATTTCTGTAACAATTTGCTCCGGAAAACTTATAATTCAAAAAAGCGTGCATATACCGGACACGTAACATTGATTGAATTAATAGATACTAGAAAAAGAAATATTGCTAATAGTGCTGATGCATAGGAACTGTAAATATGCAAAATAAATATGTGAAAGAATGTGCAGAAATGCAAAAATATATGTAAGATCATCTTATAGGTTGTATTGTATTTAAACAAAACTTTCAAAAGAAAATACGTAACAATTATCTAATTAAATGGAGGAAGATGGTTCTAAAAACTAATAATCTCCACTTAGAAAACTAAATATATGATACCTACACATTTCTGCTGTTTGAAGTAACTGTTAAACGGTGGATAACAAAACAAAGTTTTAAGAACATCTTTTTGTAAATATTTGTCGTATAGATTATGATTATATAGATACACAATTTTTTTCGAAGTTTTCAAGATCATTTGAAGGTCACATTACATTCTTCAAATGTAATGCCTTTTTTAGTTCTCATATAGGTAATGAAAGATCAAAAACAGACAAATTCAAAGCACTTGTTTGGAGTGACCTTGAATTAATGCAATGACGAAATAAAGACGATATTGTTGAAAAAGGCGAAGATTAAGATCTACGTTTAAAGTATGGATATGAGGTATTAACAATATCTACTCTATAGCAGCCTTGCAGTGATTCAAGGTTCTTTGAAAATAGTGTTTTAAATTCATTTTTCTTTACTCTTTCATCATATGGAAACAAAAGTGCAATGTTGCATTTAAAAAATGTTTTTTATTTACATAATCATAATCTACATAAAAAGCAGTTTAAGAACAGTTCCTAAACTTTTCGGTATAGTTTACTATTTAGCCGTTGCTTTAAACCATAGAATTATATAATTCTTAGATGTTTTAGAAGTAAAATAATACCCAAGACGTTATTTATGGGATGATAAAACAAAATATCGAAAGTAAAATGTATGTCATAACATCAGAGTCGGGAATCCACCAGAAAGCTAAGCTAAGATATGCTATGCTATGCTAAGTTTAAAAAAATGAGCTCTAATACATTTTTATGGAACTGCTTCCACCAAGAGATAAGCTAAACTGTTATCTTTTGGTATAAACGGATCCATAAAAATGTATTGAAGCTAATTTTTTTATACTTAGCATAGCATAGCTTAGCTTAGCTTTATGGTGGATTCCCGGCTTTAGAAGGCCTTTCTTGCATCCTCTAAATTTCAACTCGGAGTTTGTGTCTGTCAAAATATGAATTTCCAGAAATATTCATAGTACATATACTTCTCTGTTTTTATTCTAGTTATATTCACATTTGACATACGTAAAGGTGCGGTCACGTAGAACGCTTGTTTCATCATCCTTTCACATCTACCCCGACTTGTCTGCTCTGACAATGGGTGCATTTGAAATCATGGGAATTGCTAGCGCTTGTGAGTCAGCGTTGGAAACCAGCGTTCTGCGTGGTCACATCTTAATGTATTGTGTTTTCTTACAACAGCTACTAATTATAATTGTTATCAATTTTTTCCACAATATGTTATAAATAAAAATACTTTTACGTAAATAGTTACCACAGTTATTTCGACAGGAACGTAAACTTTTCACTAAATCATTTTTCAGCATTTGTTTTCCCCCTTGTCGTCAAATTTATCTGTCGATAATCGTGTAATTAATAGCCTTTTCCAAATGATCAACTATGATAACATTCTTCCAACTAAAGACACTAAAATCCTTTAATCCTAACTTAACATCCGAGATAGCACAAACACGTTGTATATATGTCCATAGAATATTCGTTCTGGACGTTCCGGACGTCCCGTAAAGGTCTATATGTCCTCTATACGTCCTCAGTAAGTTTTCTAAACGTCGTAGTAAGGTCCCATTTACAAAGTGGGACGTCCTCAGAATGTGCTGTGTCGACATTATCAGGACATGTTCCGAACATTCAAAAATAATTTTTTGAACGCTTAAAATTACTAAACGAATCATTTTCTTAAATTCGCATTCTTGGATATTACAAAATATAAATATAGATCTTATTATCTTTCACAATCCGGACAGCAAGGAATATTACTCTAAAACCTTGCAGGATATATGTGTTGTTATCGTAATATTCGCGGTCACCCATCCTTTCTTTGGAGTCTCGATCGAGCATCTTTACTTATTAACTTCGATGATCCTATCTATAACCTCAAACTGCAAACTCAAATGATTAGATAAAGAAAATTTTTATTTGACTACCTTTGTATGATATATCAAAGCAAGTTTTTATAATATACGCGTCGTTTTGAATAAAGTAATTGTTTACAATTATTTACGAATGATTTCAGAATTCAGAAGCATTTCTTTTAGTTTTGAAAATCTCGTTTTGTTGTATGTACATATTTTAAAGTTCAGAGATTTAAAATTCAATATAAAATTATTGTTTAACAAACTTTCTATTTAAATGTTCGTTTTTTCAAGCTGAACAATATATAAGAGTAGCCGACTACTAAAGGATTGTCGACCTTCATTGTAACGTTGAAGTTATATTGTGTATTTCTTATGCATATCCATAACATTCTTTAGAGGAACGTTTCTAAAACATCCGAAATTTAAATCTTCCGAACATCCATAGAACTTTTAAAACGGACGTTTCTGAAATATCCGAAATTTAAGTGTTAGGAATGTCCTAGGAATGTCCAAAATGGACGTAGGACATTCGGACATAAACTGAACATGAAACGAACGTCCATGGAACGTATGGTGCTATCTGGGATAGTACTGACCCGCTGCATGCCTGCAGTTCGTGATTGGTTGTTCGCCTGCATGTTGGTTATTGATTTTTGCTATCGACTTGTTTTTGTTTCATTCGAAGCGAAAATGGGAGAACATAAGAATAGGTAAGAAGGAATCGGAGCGAAATAAAATGGCAAGAATACAAACAAGTATATCACACCGCTTGAAAATGAGGAATACAATGGGTCCTATATAACTTTAAAAAATGAACTTCAATCGAACATAATCAATGTGAAAGTTAAACAGTCAGCAATACTACCTTCTTTCGCCTGGACGAATCCGTGGACCTCGCAGTAACTTCCGGCGGAACCTGCGGCACCAGGCGTGTCCAAAGTGAACAAAGTGTTCGCCGAAGAGCTGACACCGTCATCGGGCGTCTGCAGCAGGCTGGTGGTTTGCGACAGCGTGCGTTGCTGATGATGCGGATGATGGTGAAGATGATGGTGTTGTTGCTGCGACAACAGCTGTTGTTGCTGCTGTTGCTGTTGCTGGGCGGCTAGGATCTCCTCGTGCCGGCATTTCGAGCAACGGCGCATCTCCGAGCGAACACGTAGCAGCCAAACCATGCCGAACAGTGCCATAGCAATCTCGAGTCCCGGTGACCTCGATGGGTGCTTCATGCTCGCTGAATCAAGGTCATCGAGGCTCCAGGAGCCGACACGATGCATAGCACTGAAATCTTTGCGAACGGTGCGTTGCTCTTCCCTAACGACGAACACTCCTCGGCTTTCGGATAATTCCTGCTCGTTCGCTTGCTACACTGCGGTTTTCTCCACTGGCGAACGTCAGAGCAGGGGATGAACTCTGGTTGTTCAGTAACTCGGAAGCTTGTATTTCCTCGGATTACCTATGTAGTTTCTTCGCGTACGGTCACGTAGCTTTTACTTCTCGTTTACTCTTTCTCTTTGGTGGGTGCGTTTATTTATTCCCTCTGTGTTGCGCATTTCATCTCGGGAAAAGGCTTACTTTCTTCGTTTCGCGTCACATTTCTTCCCTCTTTCTTACTCAATTTTCTCAGAATCTAATTTTTAATCCCAGACACCATTCTCCGTATGAAGATTCCTCCGTTTTCCAGAACCTATCTCTCGCGAATTCTTCGTCACTTTACCTCCATTCTTCTCAGAATCACCCAACTTTCCGCGTAATCCTACTCCACCCCCATCTCAGATCGGCCGATGCAAACCCTTCTCGCATGTGCCACGTTCCATCGATTCGATTTCTAACTGCTCGCCACCGAGATGAACGATCCTTGCCTTGGAACTTCGACCGGACGGGAGATCCTTCTTGTTAAACCCTTCGCTAGGACTCCACATTTTTCACTGACAACACGGGATGAACGAGATCCGTCAAGATTAGGATCCTTACAGTGCAGGACGACTGACCGTAGAGTAGACCAACCACCACGTTGCGGCTCCAGAGACCGCCGCTCAAGAAAAATTCGTAGAAGCCCCCTCGTAAGGACGATTCAAAATTCCCAGTTAATTGAAGGCACGACAAGCGGCACCAGAAATTCCTCGACTATCTCCACCTTCCAATATCCTTTCCTATATCCTGAAGTGTTCCGGCCGGGTCGAGAGTCCTCGCTAACGACCAACGGAACTCTCGATCGCCTCTCGACAATTCGCGGCCAGGAGAACTCAGTCCGTGGGAGACGATTGCGACTAATGAAAGCGGTTGGCGGACACTGAGGTTACACTTGGATCGTGCTCTTGGTTCACTTATAAAAGTAGAAAAGATCCGGCCGAGCTTCGGCGGAAGCTCGTAACGCTTCTCGTGGAAGTTTTCAGCGAGTCAGGAGGTTGGAGAGGCATCGTCCCACCGTTCCCCAACTTCCCCGTCCGCCCCGTTATCCGCTGGAATTCGAAACGATCTGAACTCGCCAGTACTCGAGCACCCTGGCTGTTTCAACCTCCGCGTCTGTTTTCTCTCGGCGATCCGCCGTGGCCCATCGAGTTGCGCGAGGCTGACGTCTTCCCGATGCCTGCCCCCTCGAACCGCCGGGATGCTCGCCCATCGAGACGGCACACTTCCGGCCACGGGTGTATTTCACTTGATACGCATGAGTGGGCCGAGCTTTTCCGGCCGTGGACGGGAAGAGAGCGCGGGTGATGCTTGATATCCCGACGATAACACTGGACCTCCTCGCGAACCAGTTCCAAGAGGTTTTTCGCTGCGTCCGAAACCACTGACCGGGAACGCTCGATAAGTGACCAGGACTCCCTTTATCCGGTCAACCAGTCCCCGATCTTCCAGCGTCTTTTTTCCATGAATTCTATTACCGGAGTTTTCGGGTCGTTCCTTTCTTGCGCTGGCCTGCAAAAGTCAGCCGGATGGCATCGAGCCTGGCTTGAAAATCGACAAGTAAAAGGAAACACGCTCAGACGGAGACATTTTTCCTTTTACCGTGTGACCCCGTGCAGCGGAGGAGATTTTTCGTTCGTTCGACGCGACGTCGTGCTTTTTGGCTTCCGTCACCGGAGACACGGAAAGACTTGTTCTAAACGGCCAACAGTATTGCTGGGACTCTGTTCCATATTCGAGTTGGTATTTCTTTGAGCGCGTATGAAGCTCTTTGAGGTGATTTTGATGATTCGACGGAAAACTTGCTTATAGTTGGGGACCTCTGTGTGAGAATCTTTTGAATACTAAAGCAATATGTTGAAAGCTGTGAATTTTTTTACGCCTTTACACTTTTATTTATTCATTTATCAAATATGAATAGTCCTGAAATTGTACACATTGCTAGTGTAGTTTGATTTGACTAGATTATAGGGTGCATACACTACAAGTCGACCATCCGCTAGTAGTTGACCACTTTTATTGTTTAGGTTAAAATATTAAATATTTGAATAAAGCATTTATTAAATGATAATTTTCTATTGTATTTTAAATGCCTAACTTCAAAATACGACAAAATAAATGCTTTTAAAATTATTTGTAAACCAGTTTTGATTCTACATGTGCTATTGCTGGTTTCAAACACGAGACGCCCAAAAACGAGCTTTGAGAAGAATGTAATTCAGCTGTATACATTTTGCATTAAAAGATAAGGATGTATGCTATTTCAAAAGTGTCAATATTCTTACTATGAGCTTGAAAAATTTAACAAATACGATAATTTAGGTTATTTGGTCGACTACTGAAGCTACTCAGACACTTTATTTTTAACGCTAAGTACGTCTTTTCTGGAATTTTTATGTACAAAAATATTAGTGATAAACTGAATAAATTTAAAGTACTATCATGTATTTCATATATTTTACAACATTGACTGTTTCTTTTTTTTAATACATTTAATTCAAATTTAGCTTTAAGTGGTCGACTACTAGTGCTTTCACCCTACATGTGCTGTCATTACTTTAGATGCAGTTATTCTAGATGTGTCCAATAAATTATTTTGTTTCGTTTTGCTTCATTTAGACAGACACCAACAATATGCCATTTTTGAAATTCTATGAAGTCTAGGATCATTGTAAATACTACGCTGTTTAAAGACAGCTTATGACACACAGTTTATGTGTGTATTTGTGTAACGAACACCGTCAGTAGTATTAGCCGTTTTGTCACATCGCTTTTGTGCCAATTTGCAACTTGTAACTCTAAAATGAAGTCCTAAATGCAATTTTGTAAGTCTTAATTTCCAGTCGGTTTTATGTAGTCCAACTCCCTGTATAATCTAGTAAGCAGAATCGCACGTCTATTAATCTCTACTACACAATGTTCCGCCATCCTAGGATTGGCAACTAATGTCTCAACCCCTCTTACTAAAAATAATAATATTCCACTGTCTTAATATTTATTTTTTATAAGTAATTTGAATCCATTACAGTATAGTCAATACTTTTAAAATCGCCTAACTTATTATTTTTGTTGAAAAAAGTTTAAAACATTCGATTTAACCAATAATTGTATGGTGTACTAGAAATTCTGATAAGTTTCCCAGAATTTTTTCACATTTTTCAAATCTTCAGAACCAAGAAAAATCAACCTTAAACTCAGGTTAGTATTCAACATGTTCATACTTAGGTCCTGCGGTATTTGCGTTATGTAACGAATTATTTGTATACTTATAAATATTATGGCACAATTCTATAAATTTCTGCAAATATAACATAAAACAAATCTAAGTATTATTTAAATACCAGAAATAAAATCATTGTTAAAAAACTTAATTCTTCACTTTTGGACTATCCTGTATATTTATTATCAGACAACAGAGAAACATAGCAATTCACAGCTTTCAATTTAATTATAAATAACAATGAATTAAAGATTCATAAAATTCAAACACCGATTAGTTCAAACTTTCGTTGATATGCAAAGGATTAAACGATCAGCAATAATGTCCTTGTGAGCCTTCAAAATCGTTTTTCCTTAGTGTTACTAACCAGTAGATAAACACGTTATCAGTGAATGAATATTATACACAAAAATAAATAACGTAAGTTATTAAACAGCATGTGAAAATGGCTTAAATATGAAATAAAGGATTGAAGGAAGTTAATATAAGTCACGTACTTATTTTACATAATAACTTACAAATTTGTTTTTGTATCTAATGTTCATTCACTGGTACGTGTTCATCTATTGGTGCATCTGCCCTACCTTTAAAAATAAAAGAAACAGTAAAACCGAAGTAAGGCAAAATTACGTTACGTACTCTATGCATGGAGGAACGAAAGCGTGCAAACGTAGTCTTGAATTTGAAACAGAGCAGCGAACAGGATTTCGTGGATCGACTTCGCGTGAGGAGCATCTCCCAGACGGGGTTGTAAATTGCGACTGGGGGCGTCGGAGGGTGTAGTGGAAAACACTTGTAGGTACGTTCTTCGAGTACTGACTGCTGGCACTCCTCGTCGCTACGAGTAGCAAGACGCTCGTACTTGTCACATACGTGTAACAATTAAAACTTGACTCTTGCGCTTGAAGGGTTGCTTGTTAACGACGATTCCCGGTTTTCGAATGTTACTTACGTTCTATTAACTCGAGTACAGTGTCCGAATCCATTTGAACTACACTCGCATTTTTTCAAGTAGAGAATTCTACAGTATGTAAAATTAGAAATACCCATCGCATATTGTAGTGTCTCAAGATTACGGACCAATTAAGACACTGCAGTAACCATAATTCTAAATTATTCTATGTGAAATAATGATATAATCCTCCCGATTTCATTCTCAACCGCGTTTCATGTGCAACCGCAGCTACCACGGTAGTTTCAACTTTTTCCCCTTATCGTTAACTAAAATTCGTTAAAACCGTTTCGATTTAAAGATTGAACAATGTCAATGCACTTCCAATAGCCACGTCCCTCACGGGACCACGGAAATGGACCTTTTCAATTTCTTCCTGGTCGTGTAACACGGAAAAAAACTCGATCGCAGTGCGTTTATAGACCATTTCCCCGATACGAGATCAATCGAAGAGACAATTCATCGACGTTGAAAGACCGGAAGGCCCTTCGATACGACGACCAGGTTTACATTCAAACCGGACCGTATCCCTTTGCGAGCGTTTAATCGAACAATGTTCCGAACCCTTTGTCCGTTCGCGGTACCCATCGAAAGGGAATAAATCGTTCGGGGATAAATAAATCGTGAACGAACGCAATAATAAAGGCGCAAAAATAATGCGTCTGCCTGCACGCGTCACGATGCTGCGGTAAATCATAGCGCAACGAGCGCGAAATAATGCATTGAAACCGTGAATGGACCTTGGGGGCCGAAGGGTCATCCAGCGAACCACCAACGCGATGGATAGTTGGATTGAAATGAACCGCGATGAGCACCAAGCATCTCTTCTCGATGAGGTAATTGTTCATACGAAACTCGATCTCTGATATAAAGGGTGCTTCATTGAAACTTATCACCTGAACAATATTCCTGATTTAAAAAATTTTTTTTAATAATATATGATTTCACTGAAGATATTAGATTAGATTGAAATGAAAGTTTTGTTAGATTCATGTGTATGTGTATTCATGTGTATTGAATGCAAATCATGCATTCAATTTAGTAAAAAATCTTTTGCAATGTATTCATTTTTCAGGTAATAGAAAGTAACTCCGAGAGAGATGAGCAGTAGAGACGATGGACCAGTTAAGTATCTTCTTAATTATTCTATTCTATATACGAGTAATGTGTTGGTTTTATTTTAGTGCAATGACAGCGATCAAATGTAACTTGAATGAACAATTAATTTTAGCTTTCAATTTTGCGAAATTAAACTTTTAAGTTTTAGGAGGTACAAGAATTTTCTTTTGTGGTGAGAAGAAATTCAATTATTCTGTTATTTGTGCAAATGTGTACCTCATTCTGCAAAGTTAAGCATTAGTAACATGCAGCTATAATTTGATCACAGAACGACGATATTTTAAACAATCGTAATGTTTCAATTAGATCGCCTATGTCACATGCAAATGGTGGAATCACATGTATTTGGGTGATGAACTAGGTAATTTATTAATACAGGAAAGATCTACGCGGTAGTTTTAATGAAAATATTACAACAAAGACAGCAGAATTGATAGTAAGATTGAATGTATGTCATTAGTTTTATAAGTGATGTTTTAACTTTGATAATACATGCAATTATGAAGCGAAAAAAATAAATAAATGCTTCAAAATTGTGTTATCCTAATGAATAAAATATTCTATTTCAAAGAAACGGTAGTTATAAATAGTAAGGAAGAGATGGATCATAGTTCAAAATTTTACTTCCTTTTTACCGCAGTTATTGCAAAAGTATCGTGTTATAAGAATTATCTGTTGTAGAAACGATTATTGTTTACACAAATAGATAAGCGACTCACTTAATATTTCTAAAGCATTCGATTTTCAAACGTTTTTAAAAAGTTCAGCCCTCCTGGAGTTACCTTAGGTATATCCTTGATTTTATCCCGAATAGCGAATTTTTTATTTATTAATTCTTTCCTATGTTTAGGTGAGAAGTAATATGAAAGTGATACAAAATAAAAGGGGCAGTACAAAACTTTCAAAGATAAAGCCGCTAGTTTTGACGATTTTATTAGAGCCTTTATTCCTAAAAGCACTAGATCTATTTTTAATTGACATTGAATAACAGTAGAACAGTATGTAAATAAATAGTACTTCCTTTAATCCAGTAAGTTTTGAAAATTTGACGCGTAGACAAAAAAAAAACAATGTGTCAGTTAGTGAAAAAATGTATTTTTTTTTGTCTGTTATGTATTATAAAATTATCTGTTTTGTTGTAGTGTTAATCACGATTGAATTTTTTTCAGCTGAAAAGTAAAACTGTTCGTATTTTTTTGAAACGGTTTTGAAATACTATTATCACTGACTGATTTCTTCATTGCTACATCTAACTAGGTATTTACTTATTCCAGGATAACATAAAATGATCGATAACTTATATTTAATTTTGTAAGTATAGTTTGTGATTGTAATCGTAATTTTGTAATTATAGAAATTAAATCTTCAATTTTTTTGGTCATATTTATGAAAAGGACGTAACGAAAATTCATAGATTAAGCATAGGTACTTTTGATAAGTGTATCCTTCAGAATTTTACAATTTCAGTATTGTGCCTATTCTTTTTTAATTTTATGCACGAATTCATTTAGAAAGGCATTTGAAGGCTCACGTCAGTACAAGTTTTATGGCAGAAGAATACAAAACGTATTTATAGCTATTAAGATTGTTCAGTTACACAATCGTTATTGTCGGTTTTTTTAGAACTTGTTATTAACACGTGGATGTTGAGCTTTTATTGAAAATGCAAGTGAAAAATTAATTAAGATGCTATTACAAAGTGGAAAATTGCTTTAATTACTAAAATACTACAAAGTTAATCCTCTTTTTCCAGTATTTTTACGCGTTCCGTATTCACAGTTCACATAAACCGTAATTTTACGTTTCTTCTTTCACGGCACAGTGTTAATTACATTACGATAATTAGTGTTAACTATTTCTACTAATTTAAATAGTATGTCTATTTAACGAAATTAATATTTTTTAACGAAAGAAGTATATATTTTGGTGCTTAATCTGAAGATTATTTATTTATTTATTTATTGCTTCACACCGCAGCGGTAATCTGAAGATTATTTTCATTTTCTACACTGAGAAACATAATGTTCAAAGTTTTGCCATATTTTGTACTAAAGTAGCAAAATAGGTCCACGTGCAGTGAAAAGTCGAACACAGTGAAGTAAAAATCTTAACCCAATATAGTAAATATTTTCAAGTACCTTGGCAATACCATAGTTTTAATGTAAATTAGGAAAAGTAAATTAATAGTGCTTTCTTTAATAAATAAAAACACATTTTTTTTAATTCAAATAGAGAACAAGTAAATGTAGCAAACAACTTAATATTATTACATACTATTAAAGCCAAATAACTAATCTTTCTAATGTTGCTACTTAACAGTAGAGTGGTGCTTTAGTTTTTTTGTTCCCTTATTCCAAATGAAAATGTCCTTTTTATCCCACTATGTTCATCGAGCAACTTATTTTCTTTCACCTCAATAATAAAGAGAGTTTCATAATATCCGTTATAAAAATCCGATAGCGTTTTCCGATCAACTTAATATTGCCAGAGATACAAATTGACATCTCACGCAAATATTATACATTCCAGTTAAAGATATAGTCGCAAAACGTTTCATGAGCGAGTTTTTGCATTTTCCTTCTAGGAATCAAGATGCTCGCTATTCATCGGTCCTCCGTCTCGCTCCTTCATTCGCGATCCGCGCGTTCCATTTCCGTCGAGTATCAGCAATGAAATCAGGGGGAAAAGCAATGAACGCGGGCCGCGTCGCGACTAGGACGCGATTAAGCGCGACGCGGTCCTAGTTGTTACGCGTAATTGTACACCGCGATCTGTGCCAGTTACCCGAGCGGAATTTATTTTGAATCCAGTGCTGAGCAAAGTATCCGCGACTTCGTCCGCGATGCATGAAAATATATGATATTCCCGTTCGTCCGTCCGTTTGTTCGTTCGTTCGCATGAAAAATTTATTCGGTGCGCGTTATTTTAAAAACGCGACCCAACGGCACGGAATGTCACGGTTATTCCACGTGTCACTCGTAAAAAAAAAAAAAAAACAATATTAAAATATTATCGAGGATTCGCGTCCGTTCCCGTTCTATATTCGAGAGGCGTGGGCCGAGTGGAACCAACTCTGCGCGAGGGGAGAGAGGAAAAAAATATGCAACGTCGATAGAAATCGATACTACGGGAGGGGCACGGTTTGCATGCCGAACCATTCGGGACGAATCTTCGATTTCGTTCCGCTGAAAATACTCGATTAAAATTGAATCGGGTGATTATGATACGGAATCGAGTCAGCGCTATATCCGGCGCATAACAAGTCAAATTCGTGTCACATGGTGACGAATGGAGTTTCCCGCGGAAAAAATGTTTCCGCCTCCGGTGATCAACGCGTTCAACGGGATCGGGGAAGCCCGAAAACGAGGACAACGAGACTATTTTTCGCGACACGCGATCCACGGTGACATCGCCGGGTTCGCGCCCTGTAAAAACCGACCCCGAATCGCGCCTGTCGAAAAACGTTCCTGCCACTCTGCTTCGAAAACCGCTAATAGCGACGTTCCATTTGCGATTTTTATTCATCTCGACGCGAGCATCGACCAAATCGGAATTAACGTGCTCGCGTACAAACGTACGAAACGTTGCGTTTCAGTCAGTCAATTGGCCATCGTGAATTTTTTAAGGAAACAAAGCCTCCCATTTTTTCTATACTACCACGAGATGGTTACTAATGTTCATCAAGACACAAGCCAAAAACTCAAATGATTATCTAAGGGTTATTTTTAGATGAAGCTTAATGTCGACCCTGTTTCACGCGTGCGTTTGACAATACCGTGACATAAATCCCACAAGCAGGACGTTTAACAGGTGTAACAACGCCTGACACGAATTTCAAGCTCTGAATTAGACGCAGCCGGGTCGGTACAAGACCAATTTGGAATTTCGCTTCAAAATTCTCGAAATAGGTAGGCGCATATTTGTGCGAGCCGCTCATAAACGCCGCGGAAAAGTTTTAATAAACATAGTTGCGCAACTCTATTAGACGCACGACTATCTCATCGACGCTTACGCGTGACTGGGCCCGTCTGCCAATAATTTAAAAACTTTCGACCGTGCCTAAAACGCGTCTGCTTTCTAGTCTCTATTACGATGAAAGTTTTTTCTATTCCTTGAAAGAAAATCATTAGGGTAAGAATGTGAAAGAAATTTCAGATCCCGTGTGGAATTCGTATTTAAGGGGGGAACAACACTTTGATGTCCGAAAATAATGTTCTTATGAATTATTTTTGGGGATTATTTTTACACACATACTTCGAAGAAATGTTGTTGCTGGGAATTTAAATATGCACTGAGCACTTTGTGAGAATCTTTTCATTACAAAATATACAGGGTGTAACAAAAAGTTGCAGTTCCTTCCAAGGGGTAATTCCTGAGGTGATTTTAAACAACTTTTTCCTTAACGACAATGTTAGGTGGGGCTTTGTTAACGAGTTATTAACGAAAAACACCGACCAATAGACGCACGAATACAGTGGATCAATTTCAGCGCGGGCTCCAGCGGTGAGTAGTATGGGCCCGCCATCGACCGCGTCATCGTTAATCCATTGTACTCGCTCCCCGATTGCTCGGTGTTTTTCGTTAATAACTCGTTAACAAAGCCCCATCTAACATTTTCGCTAAGGAAAAAGTTGTTAAAAATCATCTAAGGAATCACCTCTTTGAAGGAACTGCAACATTTTTGTTACACCCTGTATATCTTTAAACACATTGTACTATAGTGACCGCTGTGAAATGCTGCGCGCAGAACACAGTCCTATGGTTTCCCCATTTTTTTACGTGCAATTCATCCGAGAAAAAAGTGAGACATTATTTAAATCTATATTAATGTAGCTTTAGTTAACCATAGGGAAATTTAATTATAACAACTTTTGGAGAAGTGGTAGACTCTAAGCAAACGATTCTGAAATTGCAATAAAAAATTAATATATTATACTGTGGAAAAATGATAAATTAAATTTTCTTTTATTTCCGTATGCTTAACAGCATATATTTTCATGTAAAATCAGTACGTAAAATTGGGACCTGATTAATTTAAAACCGACAGAGATACTCGTTCAATCAATTTAGAAAATATCATTTTGAGAAAGACAAGTGCAAATTTTTTTTCTGGACCCATTAAATTGTTAATCCCTCTTAAACACGTAGTGTAAAATAGTGTAAAAGAGTTTACAGATCTTGAAAAAAGGTTTTTTTGCTTTTCTTGAGGAAAGATATGACTTACATTAGAAACCTATACTACTTATAGTTACTTTCAATTTGCCTTACTTAGCAATACAATGTGTCTTAGAAGAAGTGTAGATACCTTTAAGGGACTGTTATTAGTAGACAGTAAATGTTTATGTAAATTGATAAAGGAATGTACATTTCATTCTGTCAATATTATAAAATGCATTTTATTTTTAATATTTTATACAGGGTGTTGAAGAAACTATTCAATTTTTTAAATTTTGTTCAAGCTTGTAATGCTCCATGGGGCGCAAAGAACTTTTTAGACATATTGCACTTATGTCAGTCGGAAGTGTATGATTTTTTTTTTTTGACAAAGTTTGATGTAAAAATGGTCCGCTTAACTTTAAATGCTTATAGAAAATGATAGAATCATCGTAGAACATAGGTAAAAAAAAGTAATAGAAAGCTTAATAGAACCATTTTTGCATCAAAATTAAACAATATTGCCAAAAAAAATCGCATAACATTCACCGAGCACTTATTTTACAGTTGTTACGAGCCGAGGCTTGAGGCATGTGCGAAACCTGAGGTTGTTGGATTTCGGATGTTAGTTAGTTGATTGGTAGCGAGTGAATCACGTATTAGGAAAACCCACGGACGAACCGATGCTTATTTCATCACCGGGAGCCACGTTAAATAAGGATGGGTTTTCGTGGACGAACCGGAGCTTATTTCATCATCGGGAGTCACTAGGATTGTTAGTTAGTCTCGTAACCTTTATATTGAATTTAATATACTTGAGCGGCAAAGTATACTAATTGTGGGAGGTACTGCTACTGGAACGCTCAGAATAGGATTTATCTAATTGAATACTCTCCTTTTACAAAAGAAAATGATTACATTATATTCATTATATTCAAAATATCCTAACAGGACTTTACAAATGTCTGAGTAAAAGTGTGTCCCGAATCTAATATGTTACTGAATTATAAGTTACGGACAGATCTAGTGCGGGGGTCTCAAAAGAACTTATAAAATAATACTCAACAGAACTTTACGTACTGTATCGTTAAATAGTCTCGAAAGAGTCTTATGCTCGATCTCGCTTCCAGTCTAAGCCGCGTACTAAACTCGAACTGGATTTCAAATGAGCCCCCGAGGCACGATCTTCAACCCTTTTCATACCCGAAAATTGGGCTAAAAAGTGGTGGGGACAATTCTCGGGATTAGATGAGTGTGATTCTATCCTATGCTGGAGGGATGACCGTTACGAGTTCTAACTCCCCCACGTCGCAGCTGATGCTGTTCTATACTCCGAGCCATTTCAACAGGCCTTTCAAGGTCAGATTTTCTTCGTCTTGTAGTTTTCTAATAGCGAAACCTCCACGACGGTATTTTCTGTGAACACGAAGACTTCTACACACATAGTATACATATCTACTTTACAGAAGTACAGAAACCTTCGTAGGGTCATTTCCTTCCGAAAAAAGTGACAGAAAATCTGACCTTGAAAGGCCTGTTGAAATGGCTCGGAGTATAACGGCTTTCCAGCTCTGGGAAAGGGCTGTCCAAAAATTCGGAAGAATCCGAATATGACACAGTAGAAGGTGGTCGCTTATTTTGATTGGTATAAGTGAAATATGTCTAAAAAAATTCTTTGCGCCCTATGGAGCATTAGAAACTTGAACAAAACTTTGTAAGTGCCATTTATATCGTTATAACATTGCCAAAAAATATATAAAATTAAAAATTGGAAAGAAGTAGGTGAAAGTAGAGATTTCACACTTTCAAACGTCTTTTGAATGTCAATACGATCATTCTTGCCGAAGTTATAAGCATTTAAACTGGAGTCTACTTTTCGGGTTTGTAAATTCTTTTGCGGAGAGTATTTAGGTGCTTTTAATCTAATAACTATTTATATCACTTTGTTCGGGAATGTTCACAAAATCATTTCGCGTCAAGAACCACTGAACTATTACTGTAAAAGCACAAAACGTTTCCAAAGTTGAAAATTTAAAATTTGTTTATTTTATTTTTCAAAAATTATATGTTCTGAAAAAAACGGTTTAGAGATTCGTATGCAGCACGTCAAAATCAATAAGAAATGTTTATTGAAGTTTACAAAACTGAACGAAAGTTCAAATTTGTCGGACAGTGTTAGTAGTCACCATTCATAATGTGTTGCATTGAAAATTTAATTAAATTTTCTTTGAGTTAAATAATCTATGAAATATATTGATGCTTCATAACAACACTAATTATTTTTTGTAATAGGTAGCGATAAGTAGTTTTTCAGGAAATACTAAACAAATTAAATAAATAGTTTCAATCAAAGTCCAATAAAATTAGTGCATTCTATGGCGATGCAAATGTGAATTCCACTATTTGTAATAAAATCATTCAACATATTTATAAGCCTTCTAATTTTGGTTTGAATTTATTAAGTCTATCACTAATCTACTTCTGTGTAATCGAATTCTCCGTATTCCGAGATCTGCATCACGAACGCATAATTTCCGATAAATAAATATTGGAATACTCTCAGAAACCTACAAGCAGCATAAAACGACGTTTCTGAATTTCCCTGGAAAAAGGAGAAGATCGAGAATCCTGTAACCGGTTGGACTCGATTCTCTATGCAAATATGAGCAGCCATTACCGGCTGCTATCGCAGTTTAATTGGTTTTCTCTACGATCACCAGGGCTGATCGTCGAATTAATTGGTTCGGTTCAGTCGGAATTAACACAGGTAGATCTCCCTCCCGTCGAATAACCGCAAATGAATATCGATAGATTTGTTTTCCAAATCCCCCGGCGTTAATAGAAAAAATATAATTCGATTATCATGATCACGCAGATGCTTCGTAATTTCATTCTCTTACGCGCCATTGTTTTTTCTCCATAACATTTTCGTACTCGTGCCTGAAACGCACGGCTGTATTATGCGTGAGATGCGACCGATATAATTCGCTGCGCAAACGTTTTAGGCGCTGGCTTACCAATATTTCACGGTTTCATGAAAATCCACCGCTTATACGGGAAACAACGAAGCAATTGCTGAGCGGAAAACAAATGGTTTAGCATTTCCAATTACGATGTTCTACGATTCGCCACAATGAAAATGCTCCTGAAATTTTCGTATTACTTTCTTTCCTACGAAGTTTGCTTCAGTTTGTTTTATGGATTGCAGAGAAATTGTTTCCATTGTTAACGCTAGTCAATTTTATTTTTGAAAACTTCTACGCTTCATTTGTTTTAATTGCTTCAAGGTAGTAATACAATTCAAAATTCAATTAAACTTATTTTTTTAAATAATAGCTAATAGCCTTTGTTAAAAGTCTCTTTTTTATGCTTCTTAATTGTAATTTATTGACACTTCCACATGGGAAATATGGCAATCAAAATCTGGATTTTTATCTGAAATTATAGTTCCGGCAATGGAATTTTTTCGCAGGTTCACTAAAAATTTCCCGAGAGTAAGCAATTTCCCATATATTTACTGAACATTTTCGAATAGAAGCCTGGAACGTTGATCTGTTGCAAGCAGATCCCTAGCAGCATCGAGCAGGCACGAACCTACGAACGAACTTCGCACAAAGTAGATCACAGAGCGGAGCTTTTGAACTCTCATGCTTAGCCGTTGTATGCAAACGTATACGGGCAGTATCATCTAGATTCTATTGCGATTAGGCACGCCACAACAACGAGCGAGGAACAATTCCCTTTGCCGCGCACTGGTCTGTTACTAATACCTTAACGAAATAAACTGACTACACTTCAGAGCAGAAATGAAATTCGTTCCACCTCACAGTGTGTCGCTCAATGGACAAAATCCAAAAATCTGAAGTGTTTAATTCACAATCTGTTCTATCTTAAGATGTTAAGAAAGGAACATAGATTTTAATACTACCCATCAAGTTTATGAATTTACTAATTTGTTGCCAAAATTGATATTAAAAGTTTATTCCAAATTTCGGTGTATTTCTTCAAACACATGCCATTGACTAAATGTATGTGTTTTTCGTTTGATTTTTATACATCGTATTTGGTACTACAATCGTTTTAAAACTACAGAGAAAATTTTTTACAATAATAATAATTTATTCGAATTTTTAATATTAAATGTTTATCATCTTTGAGAAGACTTTTAAAAAAAACACCAAGAAATACCTCCGTAATTTTTTTTCTATTAATTTAGGAAACATTAAACTTTATATTAGCGTTAACTTTAGCTGCCCGAATTTGCCCGAAACGAAGAAAATAATTAAAATTATCATTATCAAGGCACTCACCTTTCAGGCCTTTAGCGATTAGCATTTGAGATTGTTTCTACTAACGTTCAGCTTTTCTTTTCTTTTCGTTTTCTTGTTGTTGTATTTTGAAATTTTAATAAAAGAATGTAGGTCTTACAATTTCAACGTTTGTAACGATTTGTAAATAAATATAATGTTCCACGTAGGGTAACGCATACAGTTGCTGACCCCTATACAGTGATTGACCCCTTTTCTAAAAAAGCAGAAAATATAAATATAATGCTATTTTTGCATAATAAAATATATATTATTTCGATGGTCCAGACATTTTTGCACTGAATACAATTGTATTATATTATAATTGACATGTTATAAATGTATAAATAAATCAGAAAAATTATGCACATCCAATTTCATGAAATCATTGTCAGTTGATCCAAAAGTCGTAACACAGTAGCCAACGATTTTTACATATTTTCAATTAATAAGAACTATAACAGCTCATATAATTATTATGTATATATAAAATATGGATGAAAGTTTGTGAAAAAAAGATTTTTCGTTAAAAAATGTTTATAATTTGAAATATATAAGGGGGGTCAAGAATTGTCACAAAAATCCTCTTACTTCATAGTGATTGACCGGGGGGGACAATAACTAATTTAAGGTTATGTGGAGTTATTATATTCCTGTTTCAGTGATTGACAGGTAGACCTATTTAATAATAATTATTGATATAATTACTGAATGTGTGGTGGTCAAAAATTGAATTAGTAAGTAATAGATAATTATTGGAGATTAAATAATATATAGTTATTGTATTGAAATGAGTTTAATTTTGTAAAACACTGTTTGAAACTTTTAGATTTTGAGGTTAGATATAAACCTAATCATAGTACTACGATGCCAAAGATAAAAAAAAAAACGAGAAAAATGTTATAATAAGCAATATTCAGAAGATAGTTTAAATAAAGCTATCGATGCTGTGATGAATGGGATATCTAAACACAAGGCATCCATTATATATGGAGTACCGCGATCGACTCTTCTGTTTAGACTAAGTTCTAAATTTACGAAAAGATATCCAGGTTCTCCTTCGATTTTAACAAACGAAGAAGAAGAAACCCTTGTAAAATGGATATTAGATTGCCATCGCAAAGGATTTCCTAGAAGAAAAGAGGATCTTCAATCAAGTATTAAAATTTTCTTGGATTCAAATAAAGAAAGAAAAACGCCGTTTAAAAATAATTTACCAGGTAATGGCTGGTACAGAGCTTTTTTAAAGAGACATCCTTGTCTGACTGAGAGAGTACCAATAATTACAAGCAACGTGATTTGCTCAAAAGTTGTCAAAGTGGTAGATAGCAATAGTAATAATATTAAAAACTAACGATTTTGTTACCATTTATATTTGATAAAAATTTTATTTAATGTTACGTCATAAATAAATAATTTTATATGATTAATTAATGTTTTTATACCTATCCTAAAACAGGGGTCAATCACTGTTACAAAACCTGTCAATTACTGCGTATAACCGGGTCAATCACTATAATTTTGGGATGTCACTAATAATTAATGATATTCTACAATTCTTTATGTATCTATTTACATAATATGAATTGTTTCTGTTAGTTTTATTACTTATAATGCAATAACAATCGGTTTTACTCTTCCATATTAGCCATAAACATTTCCACCCTATAAATTACATATCATTCGTCCTTAAGGGGTCAATCACTATGTACGTTACCCTAGTACGATACCGTATAATCCTCCCCACAATTTTTCATGCATTTCCGTCAATTTTATGAAAAAATATTTTAAACAAAAGTTAGACAGTTCTTAATTGATAATACATTTCAATAATAAACATTGCCGAAAAAGTTTTTATTTAATTAAAAATCAATATCTCCTCAACAATTTTTTATATAATTGTATATTTGTCATGCATTAATCGATGTATTCTTGCATTTTCTTTAAAAAAGTATTAAAGTATATGGGTAAAAAATTAAATAGTTTAGAAGTTATGAGTTTCGTTCCGAACGTCCATATACACGACACACTGTGCGCCTGTCCAATGAGACAATCCTCGGAATAGTTGCTTAAATATTTATTCTCTTCCCGTTTTCGATCGATACCTAACTCGGACTGTTAGCATCCGTTCAATGGGAAATGAATTTGCAATCGGAAAAAGCATACAGAAGCGGAAGCCGGAAATAGCACAGTTATACTGGTCGAACTCAAAGGAGGGAATTATTTAAATGAACCCTAACGACTTAAACACACTCGGAGTGCGAAACGTAAAGTTTGCACCGAAAAAGTTTTCCGACGTTCGCGGCGGAGTTGTACGCGCACGAGGAAAGGAATCTGTAAATATAAAACAGTTTCCAGCGGGTAAACGAAAGTTAACTCAAACGGGAAACCCGTGTAAACCGATTTCTCTCCTTCGAGCCGCCTGTGAACTCCGAAGAAAAAGAGGAAGTAATCCAGTCGAATTTCCGTGATTTGTTCCTGCAGCTTTTCGTGTTTCAGCGAGTTCCGAAGATAAATCCCAAAACAACATCAGGTGAAACAGCAGCCACGCGCACCTCGTCGAAGAACGCATCCCCTTTCATTCCGACCAGTCAAATTAATTTCCTTCAACGGAAACTTCAAGGCGTCGCTCCTCGCGAAGCTCACTCTCAAAAGTCTCTCGCCGTAAAGTCTGCTCCGAGTCACTTAGCCAGTTCTTCTTCGGGAACTTCACTCGATTATCTCGAAACTTCGCAAACGCCATAAAGGCAGTTCAACTTCAATTCTATCCAGGGACCCCTTTCCACTCGGAATTAAAAGTACAAACCCCTGTCCGCGACCCTGAAACGTGAATCCTAATCGTTCCACGTCAGAATCATCAAGCTGGAACACGCGTTCTCTTTCACGGCTAATTCCTTTCCCGATTGCTAACCCTTCCCTAGTCGGAAGGGAGAAGTGTTTCCTGAAAATTTCCTGTGCAAAGGGAGGCCCAATTATTTTAGAGTTGCGCGGAGGGACGCGTCGGTCAGCTATCGAGGGAATCCCACGGGGGAAACGAACGCGCGTACACAAGTCGGTTTCTGTTTCTTGTCTTTCTTTTTGCTGTCTCCCATCTCGTTTCCCCTTTTTTTTTACAAGCCCCTTTTTTCTGCCCGCCTTTATATTCCCATCTGGAAAGAGAAAAAGCTGGGCAGCTTTCCAACGCGCGGACTTTTAAGCCTTCGCGAGCCCCGAACACAGAGCCGGTCGTTTCTAGCTGATAGCCGGCGCGCGGATGGAACGTAATAAAAGTACGACTCCGACGCCGACGGTGGTTGCACGGGCGAAAAGAAATTCCTTCCGGTCGTTTTAATTCGCCTAAGCGCGCCCCCCGGTTTACCTGAGCCGCCCTTCTCCTGCCTTCGGCACCGCCGCGACTTGGCACCCGGTTCTCTCCTTCGCTTTTATCCTGGGGTCGACGGTTTCGCGCTTGAAAAACCGCGGCAAAACGCGAGAACAGACGCGATTGTGTAACGAGTTCGTTTTGCGGCCTCCGGTCTTCGAGACTTCGCTTACGTCGTTATTATTACAAGCCCGTCGCCCTTTCGCGAGGTTGTTACGCGACGGCTGTACAGTCCGTGGCTCCCCGTGAATTTCATACGCGGCCGACGACGGAATCGAGAAAGACGCCGCGCCGCGGCGGTATTCGTTATTTCGCTCGCGTCAGCAAAGTTTAATTAACGAACTGGGTCAGAGGGCTGGTTGCGAGAGACGTTCGTGGCGGCTCAAGTCAAACGGAAGCTCGAACCACGTCGCACAGTGGTCCGGATCGAAAAATTTAGTGACTTTTTGTCAAAAAGTCAACTTTCTCATATTGATATCTACTGTATGTGTATTATTTACTAATTGTCCATTAGTTTCGAATATAAAAATATTACTTAAATCTAATGGAAACAATAGTGGCAATGGACATTTAAAGTTAAACATTTTAGAAGGAGTATTTTTCATTCCATGAAATTGTTTTCTTTTGTTAAAGTATTCTGATACTCTAACTCAATATTCTTATTTCGTGTTTTTTTTTTAAATAAAGAGTATTCGTTCGTAATACAAAATGATGCCTTACATTAATAGTTACTGTATCGAATATATTAAAAAAATAATGCTAAATGAAATATAAACAATTCTCAAAGTTCTGTACAAATACTAAGAGATATCTTTCAAGTCCCAAGGAGTCCCACTTTCTAACAAATTAGAATGTTTTCAGTAAACTTTCCTCTACATAAACATGCAAAAATCAGTTCCACCTTCGTCCGGTTTTTCAAATTATTATAGTTCAAAGCTGTCGATGTTACGTAGCAATCGCTTTTGCTTTACGCACTACATTCGTATTCTCCGACCCAACCTCTCAAACCGATGCAGAGTTCTTCTCAAAGAACTGTTTGGATTAGAGTCACTTGATATGTTTATGCTATGGTACAGATAAGCCTTCGAATGAGTCTTCGACTTTCTGTCTGCATTCAGTTAAAAGAGAACCATTCGAACGTCCACAGTGAGACTCAAAGCATTTTTCGCGTGTTGAAAGTTACTGTTCATTTTTATTTCGTTTTAATCATTTCATGTTTTGTTCTAATAATAATTCGTAGTGTTTTAATTTTTTTTATGAACTAAACTTAAGTTATATTAGTGTTTTTACTGTGTGTGAATTAAATTTAAGTTATATTATTTAGTTTGTTTGTTACACTATTTTGGTCTATTTTATTTTACATCTACATAATACTTCATTAGTTCTGTTTGGTAAGTACAAATGACTTAAAAACTTCTTACGTAAGTCATTTTTTACATTTGACATTTTCTTCTTTGTTATTTAGGTATTATTTGTTCTGTGAAAATGCAAGCTTTTCGCAAAAATAACGACTTATATAAAACCTTGAAAGATTCAAAGAGAGATATAGGTGATTATTTATTTTTGCACACTAGAATATCTGAAAAGATCAATATTTCTTCTAAAAACTTAGAAGTAATAAAAATATATTTAAAGTACTAATTGTAAATGTTTCAGGCAGCAACGTCTTTCAATTACACGGACTATAAATAAATAATGATAAACAAAAGAATTTGAGAGTGAATACTGACAAAGCATAAAAAAATATTATTTTTTAAATATTTTATGTTATTAATTATATCTTATTATTGTTATATTATAAAACCGTTATTGTTATCACATTTTTCTCTTAACCTAGTAATAACCCATCACCTCTATAGTATTCATTTCAAATTTGGTATCAATATACATTATGGTTCAAAAGTTATACAGAAAAGTCACTAAATTTCTCGATTCGGACCACTGTGCGTTGCCTGGGGAGGAAGACCGAACAGAAGAAGCAGTAATACCGCTTGCCCAGAAGAAATATTTGCTCGGTGACCTTTTCCCCTTTTGTCTACATCTTCTGTCGCTTCCTGCCTTATTTGGAATCCGATATTGCAGCAGACATGAACTGTCTTTGCTTTCTCCGAGTTCGTTTCAAGGTTATTTCTAGCTTAGTTTCCGTTGTATTGAATTGCGATGTGCCTTTGTTTTCCCCCCGAATGAACCAGGGGGAGGTAACTGAAGGTTTCGAGCTAAGATTTCTGTGCGTGAGGGAGGACTTCGCCCGTTGATGTTACGGGTTTCTCTCTGAAGTACTCACGGAACATTCACGCTTAGTTTCGTTTATTCGAACGGCATAAAGCTCAACTTCCATTAGCGGGATATAATGTACCGTCCTTTTCTGTTAATTCGCCAACTTCTGCTCGTTGCTTGCAGAACCAAAAGCATCGTGAGCAGTTCCGCAACTCGAACGAAGGAACGCTGCTGGGAGTTATAGTCACGTGAAATTCCCAGTCTGTTTGTAGACAGAGGAAGGTAACGAAATTTAGAAGACCCCCGCGAGATCTTGCTTCGTTACCTTCGTTACCCCTTCCTGCCGCCATGACTTTGCAACTCGGACCGAAGTTCCCGTCTATAGGAACGTGGCCAGTGAACTTATGGTTTGGACAATGTAACTTCGTTATACACTGGGAAATTTCACGTGAGCATTCTATGAAAATTATCGTGAACAAACGTTTGTCTCTAAACCATATTTCTGAATCCTTAAAGTGATTGCAATTCCATAAGAACCAATGACGAATTAATGAAAGTGCGTAATACCGCTGGAAAATTTTAAACATTTACAATGACGATTATCGGATGACAATGGCGAAAGGTCAAAGGAATTAACTACTTAACGGCTTTCTACTAAAATGAAATGCCATTAATAGACTGCGGACTTTTATGCAAAATCAATTTTTTACAATCAAGAATGTAGAATTGAAGCTTGAATAACAATTTATCTTCTATTCTAATTATAAATACAAGTTTTTGTATTTTTCAACAGTGCAGTAGATTTTTATATTTTTAAAACGTCATAAGTGCAACAAAATTCAGTCTAGCCATTAGTAATAATGATGAATAAAACGATATTTGGTTTGGTCATATTTAGACAACGGATTTTATGCATTTATGGCAATGCCAATTATGCAAAAAATCTATGAGTCTGTTATCAAATGCCAAAATATACCAAATAGCCAATAATATTATTCAAGTTAGAATGTTTAGAATATTAAACATACTATTTTTCAAGTTCCAATTCTTTATTTGTGCTTCTAAAAATTTTATTTTGTATAAAGATTCGCTGTTTAGTTGCTCATATTTTAAAACTATGAGGGTGGTTTTCTAAAGTGATTTAAAAAAGTAGCTTAGCTAGGGTAAAAGCACCAGTGGTCCACCACTTAAAGCTAACGTTGTATTAGGAGTATTAATAAAAAACAATCTATATTATAAAATATATAAAATACACTAAAGTACTTTAAATGTCTCTAATTTATCGCTAATATTTTTTGTCAGCGCATAAAAGTTTTAGGAAATAAGTAATTAATGTTAAAATAAAGTGTGCAAGTAGAATCAGTAGTCGTCTATGCAATTTAAATTATCGCATTTAAAAATTTTCTAAGTCCATAAGTAAAAATGTTGATTCTTTTTAAATATCATACAGCATCATTTTCTAATGTAAAATGTATGTCTGAATTATATTAGCTGTTTCTACTTAAAGCTTGTTTTTAGGCTTCTAGGATTTGACAATAGTAGTTGCACGTATAGAATCAAAATTTGTTTACAAATCATTTCTTTTCTTTATATTTGAAGGCCGTTTCTTTGTCATCTTTGAAGTAAAAGATTTAAATACAATTTAAAATTATCATTTAATAAATTCTTCGTTTAAATATTTATTTTTTTAAGCGAAACAATAAAAGTGGTCGACTTCTAGTGCCTTCGCCCTATACATATAATTCAATAATTCGAACAAGTATATTCATCTGCTAGTAAATGCATAGTAATGTAGAGGTTCATAACATTTCTAGTTGGAAAAGAAATTCTTGTGCTTAACTACACCGTCCTTAATGTGTATTTGATATTGAGCAATACGTTACAAGAGATTTAAATACAAATCATAACTTATCATATCTTCTTTTTAAGAAACTGCAATTTTGTAACTATTTTCTCCAAAAAAATGCGAGGAATATCTTTGTGATAATAATGCTAGTCTTTGTAAAGAGGGAAGAGGTGCTTCTTGTAGTTTTCTAGTGTTATTTAATGTACTCTTTCCTACACTAAAAAGAATTTGCTTTAAATATTTGCAATGTACTTCGCAAAGTGTTCCCGTTAGGTTATTTTGTCTTAGATGTAAAGAAACATTTTTCTCGTTGTATTACACTAATCTTTCAACCCTAGTTGTAGTTCATGTTAACCATGGCAAAAAGTTTTTTATCAAATCCAATAATAGGAAAACAACAATAAAGATACATTTTCTAAGTAATTTTTACAGCGTTATAATATAACAGAAAAATTGAAGTAGTCCGATATGAAATATATATGTATAAAAAAAAAAAAAAAAAAAAAAAATAGGACACACTTTATTTTATCAAAAATAAAAAAAAAACAGGGAAATAAAATGTAATATGAAAAAAAGTGTCTAATTGATTAAAAACGGTGGTAGAGTATCGAAACAATATTGTTGGAAGTAAAAACGGAACGAAAAATTGGGTGATAAAAATATTAACTAAAATTTGATCTCTTTTTAAATTCATTTATTTAATACTTTCTTTCATTAATTAAGCGCTTTTTGCGTTTAAAATTTAATCCTCTACTTCTTTCTTTGTAATAATAAACGGACTGTTTGTTATTAGACTGCGGATGTTTAAACAAATTCATATTTTCTAGGACATAGAAGAATAAAGTCAACTTACGTAAAAGTGTTTTTTTATCTTTTAAATATTATAAAATGTATTTCATTTTCAATATATAATGTATTTTTGCATTTATACACATCCTTATAAATTTTGACGCATTCAAAATCGTCACAAATGCATAAACATCCGCAGTCTAATTATTATAAAAATTTTTAATTATTTTTCTTTATTTACCCATTTCAATCCAGACTAGTTTAATCTTCTATCATGTTTTGTAATATTGTTTTCACCACAGCAATTTAAATTTTAAAGACCTCAAAATTTATAGTTAATATTGTGTTTAATCAAAAATTCCTCTGTAAAGCTAGTATACTCTTATTTTATAAACTTCGTTTTTTATCGTTCAAATATTTAAAATCTGAGGCAAATTGTACGATCCAAATACAACAATCTCATTTGGAACTAACACGTCGTACAATCAACGAATTAATTGCACCAAAGCCGAGGCAACGCTCAGCAGACGCGTACAGCGTGCAAGAACCAACGACGCGTGTTTTTCTGCGGCTAAGTGGAACAGGGACGACAGCGACGTGAACAATATTGCGCCCGTGGCGAATATTTATCGGCAAAAACGCGAGAATCGGGGGTGGCGAGGCGAACTCGAGTTAATTACGGCACGTTCGTATGCGGCGAACGTGCCAGTTCCTTGGACAGTGTTGAAGACGCATTGAAGCTTCCGGCGCAAACGATCGTGGCGCGGGGTTTCGTGTGCGCGCGTACACCAGAGCAAATTCGCGGACGAAACCTATTGTTCCAACCGTGGGCTGCTCCATATTGAATTAGGTTGCGTCTGTCGCCGGAAATTATATTCGACTGCCGCTACCATGTAATCAGTGAGCCGGGAAAACTGCAAGCGGAGCGAGATTAACCTCCGCCTCTGACCATTGGAACCATGAATCATTCGGAGCTCGGGGTTTTCCTTTCGTGTCCCTCTTTCCGCTTCCAGCTGTTTAAACCGTGAGAAATAGTAGAGTTACAGTGAGCCGGAATTAGAACATATTTGGATAAATACGTCGTCTTTGTGTGAATAGATACTCCATGTGAATTCTTCTTTCATCTGTAGTGTGCTAAATGGATATTAAATTTGTAGAATTTATATTGTCATAATGTAACAATATAAGGTGCACTTATATAACGTGTACTTTGGATGATTAGTTTTTAAGAAGCTATTTCCGAAAAACTTCGGCCAGTTTGACAAAAGCCTCTTCAAAAGACCCGCGTTTAAAGTTTTGAGTAATATTTTTTCTGTTATACGATTGAAATTTCTTAATTTTACGTTCTATCTGCTATTCCAGGTCCATACAGGTCTCCCTCTGCCTTCTGGAAACTATCTCCTCTGCTTTTTTTGACAGCCATAATATTACTATTCTCAACTAATATGAATATAACAAAAAAGAAAAAACAACTCGACATTATCAAATCCGGCCAGACCTCGTTTGAAGTAGCTCCTTGTTTCTTGCTGTATCTTTGTAAAGACTTCGAATATCAAAAAACGATTTTACAGGAACATTCTACATATCACAAGGAACAGAAATATGAAAGAAAAAGAAATTCGATTCCTTTTAAGTTTCAGGGTGGTTATCCTCCTTAACAAGAATGGTTATTAAATTCAGAATAATTAAATAAAAACTTATTCTTTGAGCAAAATAGAAGCCTATTATATCTTGAATATAGAATTTACAAAATGAATAAGACAATTCTGTTTTATTAATATCAAATATACAAAATCTTGAAAGAGTTAGGTTATTTCGGTCCATATAAATTTTAAAGATACACCTGTCTACGAACAAATAAATTTAGTATAAAAAGTACTGATCCCATGTTGTATTTTGTATCTAACTCTACCTGTAACCGCATATAACTATCGCTATCTATCAGTAACTATCGATGTCAGGTGACTCAACAATTGCAAACTATTGATGGTGCTAACAATTATTATCTTTCCACCACTACCTACTAAGGCCATTGATTATGAGATACCCGGGTACCCGGGTACCCGAGTGAGATACCCGGGTATACCAAAAATACCCGCACTACCCGGGTATCTAACGGGTACCCGAACACATGAGATAGACAAGAATCTCATGCCGAATTAAGCCGAATTGAACCGAATTAAGCCGATAGTTTTTCGGTATGTGTTTCTGGATTTTAAAGTACAGCGCGCGCGCGCGAGAGAGAGAGAGAGAGAGAGAGAGAGAGAGAGCGAACTCATTTTCAACATAATCACGGTCCATTAAATTCAATTTTCATCATGTATACAGAATTCATTTCATTCTGAAATTTTTTTTTTATTTCTAAAGCCACAAATACGTACCGAAAAACTATCGGCTCAATTCGGTTCAATTCGGTTTAATTCGGGATGAGATTCTTGTCTATCTCATGCGGTCGGGTACCCGTGAGATACCCGGGTAGTACGGGTAATTTTGGTATACCCGGGTATCTCACGAGTACCCGGGTACTCGGGTATCTCACTCGGTTCACTTGAAATCTCGAGCCCTACTACCTACGCGTAGAGAAGAAGTGACTTTACGTAGATATAGCGCCAATTCGATTAGCTTAGTGTTGTAATGAAGTGACGCATCATCGGCATGAATATACTACTGCTTTTCTGTAGGTGCTCTATTTCTGCCGTTTTTGTCGCTTCTACCTCACGACGTCATTAATTTTCCACTCATGGCAACTCTGCCGGCGACTTCTTTACACTCTTGTTAAAAAAGAAATTTATTTAAAACAAGTTTTTTCCAAAAGTAAGTATAACAAAATCTCAAATCCATAATCTACAAGTTAATTAAATAGGCAACCTTATCGCGTTACTATATTTAGATCTACGTAAAACCGGAAAGACACTTTTCGAACTTGGAAACGTTGCGTTTAGGGATTTTAGTCAATGATTTAGCAGGCGTTGCCGCCGACACGTCAGCCTAGCTGCCAAGCCTCTTAATCAAGAAACTCATTCTGTCTCAAGATGCAGTTACTAGCCTCAACCGTAAAGAACAAGTAGCTTTTAACCGTTTCATAACATTTCACACAACATGGAGAGGTAAACGCCTTCATAACAAAACTCCGACAATCTTTTGCAACTTTGAACCCCATTAGTTTCTGATCTACTACTACTAAACTACTCCTAGATGAACGATTACGTACGTAAATATGAAATTGAACGTCACTAACTTCCCCTATAATAACCTAATTAATTCTATAAAAGATAAATCCTCATTGTTATTACATAATAACTTTGACCTTGATGTAACGTTTTTTGCACTGATTTCCGACACGTTTGCCTTATAATAAAAGTTATATAATAATTTAATCTGCACAAACATTATATTGCAAACAATTTTTTCAAAATCATTGTGTATCCAAACCGGAGGCGATTCTTCAAAGAAAAGGAAATGGAAAATACTGCTCGATAATTTCTTTTCTTTTGTTGGTCCGTTTCCAAAAAATAGAGTTCCGTTATTCGCTAAAGTAGCACATACCCTTGTCACAGTGGCAAACATAAGAAGTTTGCGCAACGCCTTGTAAGCGAAAATGTTTGGCCAGCTTGGAAAGGTATTCGAAAGTTCCTAAGTATTATTTCATAAACTTTTCTGCCTCTTCAACCGATTAAACCTTATGAATGTATGGAGCAATCACATAAAGCTCTCTCGGTATGCGAGGCAATCAAATACTATTGGTACACACTCGAGAATAGCCCCTCTTGTAATACCGAGTTTACTAAAACAATAGTAACACAGAAATACGAGATGGAAGGAAGGCCAGGTTAGAACTTATGTTTGCTGTTGTATGAACTTTTGTTATCGATTTTGTTTTCTGTGTACTACCGTGCATCAACGTGCCGCCCGAGCGCTACAATAGACTCCCTATAGAGGCAGTAAGCGGACATTCGGGATGGAGAAGTTAGGGTTGGGAGTTTGCCTGCGAGATCACTGGCAGGGGAACACCTGTAGGTGCTTAAGGAATTCTTGAAGTGTCTCCTGCCAGCCGCATTATAACAACAGTTTCAGACTTTCTTAAAAAATTGTATCAACTTCTCCTTTTTATACTTCTATACCTTTTAGACTTTTCTATAATTTTTATCTACTCCCTTCGCTCTTTCTCTTTCGTTATTTTTATTTACCACCGCACAGTGGTCTGAAAAGCGATTTTTTTGTAGCCAACAATAAATTTTGCAACTTTAATATTTAAATAAATTTGTTTACTCTATGAATTAACAAGATTCGTGTGAAAGCTTTAAAATCCAACATATAATTCACTTTAGGTAATTCTATGATCAGATATAATACTGTGAAGTCAAATCTATGAAATATTGAACCCTAAAATATAGATTTGTATCTTAAAATTTAATCAATTTGGAATGAATGGAAGCTTACACAATTGTGATCTCGATCATGCAAATCTCAAGTGCTACCTCTAATTGTATACGCATTTTAAAGAATAGCCACCGGACGTATTTTGAAGTTCTATACTATTCTGAATAATCACCAAAACTTTTTTTGTATATAACTTGAAAACTAAGACCGACCGCCACTTACATTTATAAGAAAGAGTTGTTCAGAATGATGAAACAATGTGATTAAAAAAAGTCCCATAAAAATCGGTGAGAAAGTAGCTTTTCTACAAGTTTACTTGCAATGTAGTAGTAGTGGCGGTTTTTTGAAAATATCTCGAAAACTAAGAGAGTGCGGCGGTTGCATGTATGGGAAAAAGTTGTTAAAAATGATGAAATATCACAATTAGTTCGGTAGTAAGGAAGTTATCGTTTTCACTCTTCCTATCGGACCGAAAATACTCACAATTTTATACAAATTAATGCCTATTGAAAATTAAGTGTTGCTTATTCTACCGTAGGAATTACAGTTTGAATTACACACTAAATTTTCTTTAACTTTAACTCCATAATATTTATTTGCTATTTTAGGTAAAACAGCATCAAGTGACAGTAATTGGATCCCTTACCCTAGTTTATTTCTTCCAGGATTGATTCTAGTCAATGACCACTGTGACCACTGTGCATCGCGAAACATTTAGAACCATTTTCAAAAAGAATCTTTGAAACGAGGAAAATTCTGTGAATGCTGCACAATCAAGCTTGCAGAACCGTCGTCGCAGCGATGTGTCGGATTGATCCTAATTGCCGACAAAGACCGAAGCAGCAATTATCACCGTGAAAAAGAGCAGAGGTGGAAGGGAGGAGTCAGCTATGACGGGTGCAGGCCGAGACACGTCGCAGCCGAGGAAAAAGTTTGCCGTCTCATTGACGTCGACAGAGTTCCCAGCGGGCTTTTCTTCCTTGAAGTGCTCCCCGCCGTCATCCCCGGCAAAAAGGACTCTTGGTCGGTGTCCGAGCCTCATCTCGTTATAAGCTTCCTCGATAACGTCCCGTGGGATGCGTTGGATATCCTGTTTCTCTTCCCCCGCTCGGTCCCCTTTTATCGTGCATGTTTTCAGAGCGGTCGAATCGAATGTTTTGACAGACCGCTCGCGCCGTCTTGCTCGGTTGATTTTTATTGGTTCGACGCTCGATGGGCACAGAACAAACATTTTAAAGAGTGATATTCGGGACCGAGCAATCCAATGTTGCTCGTTCCGTTCCTCTGCCAAACGACATTCCACGGTTCAGCGAGTTTCATAATGGAACGTGACCGACAGAAATTCTCCAACCGAATATAATACGATTCATAGAGCGCGTGGTTTTCAAATGTTAATCGTTCTTCCCTCTGTCGAAAGGAATCGCAGAGTTCTCAAGCTTTTTAAGATTACACGGTACTGAATTCAACGTCTTTTCCTTGTTTAGGAATTACAATAGGAGGGAATTGTACCAAGAAAGATGATTTAAAAAGGAGAAAGCGGGCAAGTGGTTGGCAAGATAGAAAGAAAATAGTAACTTATGAATTGTATTCGCATTATTGTAGTTGTGGTACATCTTTTGCTATACGTTATCAATTATCAAACTCTTATTAAATTATTATCGTCTGATTTTTTGATATCGCGGGGTTCGCGTATCTTGTTTAGACCTTAGTTTGTTGCTTATGTTGCATTTTGTTATAATATTTTATCTCGTTTTATCTATACACTGAGAGAAAAAATGAGAGAAATTTTACTACATTTTCTACTAAAACGGCAGGATTGGTGAAAGTGGTTAGGTTTTTACTACACCAGTGTAGTAATATTTGGTTCTGAAGACTTGGTAAAAACTACAACCTCGTGTGTTGATTTTTACTACACGAATGTAGCAAAATTGGAACTTTCGCTCAAACTAAAAAGAGTTTTTCTTTATGGAAATACTGAGGGGCATTATGCTTGGCGACGGGGAAGGCGAGGTATAGGATAGATAAGAGAATTGTTATTGGTTATACAAAGTGTTGACGAGAAGGAAAACTTTAGGATGGAAGAAGGGAAGGGGGGGCCACGGCGATTTTCCTTTTGGAACATCGGATCAACGAAGACATGCTGCATTATTCTCAGTAGACCTATGCTGACGGACCCGCGCTTGAGCTGTGGAAGATTATTTCGGAACTCGTCTTATATATGAACAGAGCTAGGATCAAGCACTAGCGAGAAATACGATTATTACGAGAACACTCTAGCGGAAGCCCTATGAAACTAGGCCTATGCTCAGTAACTGCTAACGGCCCGTAACAAATACCTATGTCAGAAAATAAGTTTTTCCAATATTAACTATACCATTTGTTAAACGTTTATGCGATATTCATTGAAAGGCATTGAAAAGACAATGATAAAATTCAAGCAAATTGGGGTTATGTCACGAGACGCCATTTCTTTCCGAAGCGTAGATGTCGCTGTGTATCACAGCCTTCCGTAAATTTTACAACACTGGTCTATTAAATTTTGAAACACATGTGCTAATTTTTCCTTTTAATGCGGTAGAAAGGAATGCATTTCACTATATCCTGTTTCTTTACTACGCAATGTAGTAATTTTTTCTCCATTATTTTTCCCACAGTACTGGATTATTCTAATTGAGTTTCTCATGAGATGGAGGTGAACCTCCCATTTCTTTAATACTTTGGTTCGATTATCGCAATGTTGGCGTTACTGTCATTACTAGACTGCGGATGTTTATGTATTTATGAGAAATTTAAATATGCAAACATTTAGAAGACTGTGCATAGATACAGAAATGCATACGTTATAAAAAATCGAGCATATGTCATAGAAACTTCAATAATTTATCTGTGTCTCTACATTTTAATTTGCATAAACAACCGCAGTCTAGCCATTACTATTTCTTGAAAATATGTACCTTTCTCTATGTAACTGTAACACTGGTAGTAAATTCACATATGAAAACAAAAAACTAATAACGAATAACAGAAATCTGAATATCATTATCTGCGATGAAAATTATCTTCTATCGCGAGTGATTCAAAGAGTGATGACGATACAAGTAATCCCTTCTTCTTATATTAGAATTTCACCCCCATTTCTCTGTATTGTCATCATGAAAATGATTCCGCTCAGACGCAAGGTCTTAGTGAAATTACAATTTTCAGACGTCCCCACTTACACACACGTGTTTCTCACAATCAGTCGGAGCTCCATGAAGAAGACGACTGATTCCAGGGAAAATAGGGCGCGAAGGAGGCGAGAAACATATCCATAGACACGATTTTTCGAAGAAAAGGTCTTTGTAGGTCTTGCAGGAAGCGGCGCCTGACTGGGTGAACACGAAGACCGCCGGTAACTACTTCCGGACCCTCTTTGAAACATGTCCTTCTCTCGTTAACCATTCGAGTCGGACAGCCTTTTCTTTCCTCGACGGCTGGTTGCACAGTTCGTTAGGCAATACCTATTTTGTCCCGGGTCCAATTTCCACCTCGGAATTTTCGGCGCCATTACATTTTCTAGGAAAATTCTGCGCTCCCGAGTCCGACAGGAAAAAATTTCGGCCGCAATCTTCCGTCTCGTTAGCCGCGCGACGGTCGAAATTTATTTAGCAGAAACGGGGCACGGGTTCCCGTGGCAACGACGACCCCGGACGATGTCGAAACAAACGGCGAACAAAGACTCAATCCAACGCGAGAATCGCTGTTGACGACTGGCAATTCCTGTTTTACGCTCGCACAACATCTTTGTTCTGATCGTCGCGAGAAACTCGGCTCATTCCAGTAATCGTCTGTAACTTCGTATTTCAGCATTACTTAAACAAAACTGCAGCCTGGATGGAGATTAATGAGGAAGGCCTGCAAACAGCTCGATGAACGCGGAGACGTGAGCCGCACCTTCCATTTGAAGGAACTTTATGAATTTGATAATACTTGTCGCAAAAACTTGCGATATTTATACTTATGGAGTATTCGCTATCATTGATTATTATCTAAAGGAGTTACAAAGCAGTACGTTTGGTAAACGCACAAGCAATTTATTTATATATTATTTATTTGTTCTTTAAATAAGTTCTTGAGAAAGGACATTGCAAAGTGTGTTTCACATATTTCATACAATTTCTTTTAAGACTTATATGAGGGTATGTCAAGACCCTTCTACAATTTCGAGAAGTAAATTTCTTTTTTCTTCCAGATTTAACGTAGCATCTACTGCCAGGTATTATCGACGTCATTATTTTTCAATTCTGTTGTATAGGCTGGATTCCTTCAAGTAGTTTAAGCTGTCCTCTATGTCGTTTTGTGATGTTAAGGCTGTTTTTGGGTTGAGTCTATGTTTGGTCCCCTGCATGTGGAATTTTATGTATTCATATAATAGGTGGTTTGTAAATTATTTTTATTTCCATATCTAATTCCTTTTTTATAACTTCTTATTATAGATGCTCTTTTCATATGTTTCTTCAGCAATAAATATTTATTTTATCCATTTGCTGATAACTTTTAATGCAGAAAGTATTTAAGAAACTGAAGTCTTAAGTAATAACCGCAATTTATAAAAATGAGAGCCTGTCTGGTAGAAATTTGATATACCTTCGACAGGAATTCCGACACTATAAATAATTTTGTTTCTCTAAAATGATTAAGACGTGTTATTTTCAATGCAAATCCTCACAACCAGAGTTGGGCAGAATCTAATCAGATTACTAATCACAAATTGTAATTAAAGTGTAATTACTAATTCAGTTACACATTATTGTCTGTAATCGTTAATCTTTATTGGCTATACAGTCGAATTGTAGTAAAAAGCAATTAACGATTACAGAAAATAACTTGTAATTGAATGAACAATTACACTTTAATCACAATTTGTAATTTGTGATCAGATTACATTTTGCCCAAGTTTGCTCACAATTTTTTTAGTACAATTTTTTCTATACCTAAAGTAAGTTTGATTAGAAAGTACGAAAAATATTTCGTAATGTTCCCTCGTTAATAACTGGTTTTATAAAATTATTTTCTCAACATTTAAAATAGTGTTAAATCCTCAACAAAAGATACATTTTGTTTTACTGTCCTCTCCAGATTTGGGAGAAATTCATTTAATTAAAGTTTAGCGTAATTCTCTTCGATGCATTATTATGTTGGAGAAGGGGTTGTTACGATGTAGCATATTCGTCGCCTCGACAATTACTAATACAGAGGAATTTCTGGAGAATCTGTGAGAAGTGCTCATCAACTTCTGTTTCAAGTATCCTAAAATCCACTGACTACGCCTTCCTTTCAAGATCTGCGATGAGCACTGTCCGTTATTTCGCCGATGAGACAGTTTCCTCACGACGAGCACTTCGCCTCTTCTGGCGTTGAGAGGTGAACATTCATGGGTAGCTCTAAATTGATCGATTAGTTTGAACATATGTATACTACACAAAACTACCCAAATACTTGTATAATACATATGTAGTACAGTAGAACCTCGATTAACCGATTTGACATTTATGAAATAAAATATTGATGATACTGTCAAATAAAAAAAAGCTTTTTTCTGTTTTACAACATATGTCGGGCGATTTCTATAGAGTTCCTCGCCCTAAACACAAATCCAAAAGTAGAATTGTTCTATAACCCTCAGTTGTTAAAACACTTGATTTTCAAAAAATTGCACACTTTTCATCTTTGAACTTGTGACATAACCAGAAACGATACTTAACTTTTGTGTACATAAAATGATTCTGTAGACTTTCGCGAATATACTGATAAGTGCACGGGACTTCGCTCGTTAGCATTGAGTATCACTGGTGGTACTTCACCCCCACCAGAAATATTTTACTTTCCAGTTTGAGAAAAATGTTTGTTTGTTTCTCGAAAACTATTTTTTAAGAAAAGGGTCTGCTCTATCGCGTGGTATGGTTGGATTTTACGCTAGACACTTATTTTTAAAAATATATTGAAAAGTATCCCAAGAAATTGGTGTAGAATCGGTGACACTTTACCTTTAATGACTGTTTAGACTGTACAGAATCATTTTATGAAAACAAAAGTTAAGTATCGTTTATGGTTATATCACAAAATTTGTTTGAAGTAGAAAAATGTGTAATTTTTTGAAAATCAAATTTGATGGAACAATTCTGCTTTCGAATTCGTGTTTACAGATATTGTGTTTACTGATATTGAATCATAGTTCAAGTCATAGTCCGAGTCTCACGATTTTATTATACCTAGTGCAAAAATAAGAATAATAGTGATTCGGATAATTGAGATATTATAAATATTCCTTAACCCTTGATTGGTATACTGTTTTTTTCTAAACGTAACTGCTATACTGAAAAATTTGTGGGTCAACGCTCAGAAAAATTTGTAAAACATAAAATTTGTAAAAACATTTTGTTTTTAGGTAGTGTATAAAATAATAGAAACGTTGAGAATTAAACTTCTATTATAAATTTAAGGAAAAATTTAATGTTGAAACTTAGTCTGAAATCCCAATTTCTGCAGTTACATAAAGGTAATAATTATTGTACTTCACAGTACTGAATTCATTGAAATAAAAAAAAATCGTACTGATATTTTGTAGAACGTGTCTTTGAATGATTGCATCAATCTCTTACGGCGTTCAAGCGACAACTAAATATCGAGATACTAATAGCAATACGGTATTTTTTTCGCACGTTTCAAAGGCTTTTTGAGAGGGCGACGTCGAAAATTTCGGAGAAGCGTTGTAAAACGCATCGAGGTATTACATCGCACACAATTTTATCACTGTGTTTGACAATAACTAAGTCGAAATGAGGGCTTGGAAGAGAATGAAGAAACAACAAACAGAAGGTCATAAAGAAGTGAAAAAAATTGGTTCAAAAGCGGTAACAGCATCGAACTGCTATATTTTGAAATAACAACGCAACTAGAATCCTGGGGTCAGTACTGACCCCAACTGTCTATAACTCAAGCACAGTGCACACTACTAGCACATGCGTTAAGTATAGCCTACATTATGTGAAATCATGAAGGTACTGCAACGTAGGAAGCAATCCTACCAGTAGAATGAATTTTTCAATGAAATTTGCATCTTTGGAGTCATGTGTGACCCGAGTATGCCAATTAAGGGTTGAATGTCTAAAATATTAACTAAAATCAATCTTCATGAGTACCTTGTAGTACCACCAGGTTTTAAATTGTAAATTGCTTGTTTAGAAACATACCAATACTAAACTCTGTTCCACGAGAGAACGTAATCACCTGTCGATCAGTTTTCGCACACTTTGTGCAGTTAATGTTTATCCTTATTAGTTATTGGTTCTGCCTCTCTCGAGCGCATTCCTATCTACTCTTAAAAGGGTCCTACGATTTTTAGGGAATGTCCTTTTTTGGCACTTAAACTCGTCATCAATTACGGTGGAAAAGTTACTTAGGACCGTTTCGTTGGGACAAACTGCATGAAACGAGTTTATTCTCAAGTAGAATGAAGTTTTCAATAAAATTAGATATGATTTCGTCTATGCTTTGTTCCGTTTAAATAGTACTGATATAGTAGGATGTCGATTCTTTGACTTCTAAATGTCGTCAATTTTAATTACCTAGGATTTCAGTCACCACTCAATGCATTAGCTATGACTTAAGTCATGATTTAATAATTTTCTCCTAATTATTACCATTTGTTACTACAAATGTTAATTTCTAATCATTTCTGTATATTTAGCAGAATTTTTTCAAGTGTGATTTGTGACATAGTATAATCCTCTCATGTAATGAGTTAGTTTCAATAATTGTAAGCACCTATGTATATTATATTTGTGGCGAAAGTCGGCGACGCATTTTCGTCGATCGACACTCGGCGATAACGATCCCCGAAACCAACGACGGTTCTCGAAAATGGCGAGACAAAAAAGGCCCGTTTCGAGAGCCGTCGGAAAAAGTCGAGTCGAGTTCGATTGGAACACAGTGTAGCGGCAAAGCGACACCGAATGAGTAAAAACTCAGTTCTAAAACGAAATCGTGCGTATTCAATCTCTCGTCACCTCACTTGATGCTTGGGAACGGCGCTTGGGATGGGACAAGGCAGGGAGGAGTCCACACGCTCGCTTGCCTCCACTGGTAAGGTTCTCGTAGCCCCCGCCCTTAGGTCTCGCAGTCTCCGAGATTCTTTTCGTCGCGCGACTGTTTTAGTAGATGTGACCGCTTTAGCCAATTATGTCGCATATTCGAAAATGCGTCTGAAGAAGGAAGTTGCAGTTGTGACGACACGACAATGCTAAAAGTCAAGCAAATTGAGGTTATGTCATGAGACACAACTTCTTTCCGAAGCCTATAGGAAATACTTCCACTATTATATGTACAGATGTCGCTGTGTCTCACAACCTTCCGTAAATTTTACTACACTGGTCCATTAAATTCAGAAACACAATCTGTTAAAGGTTACTACGCATGTGCTACCTTTTAGTGTGGTAGAATGAAATGCATGTCACATCAGAGTGCTTCTTTACTGCGCAATGTACTTACGAGGAAGATATCCCAAGTGTCCCTCTCCGATTTTGTTCATCTTGAAATATGTTATAGTAAATTAAAAAAATACAAGATACGTATTTTTTTTATCGGCGGAAAGAAACTTTGAGGGGGTGAAACAACCCTTCAAAGGTAAGCGCGTCAGACGTGGATTTAGTCATTTCACATACTTAAACGCAATCTTTTCGGATCAAATCAACGGAGAAAGTTGTGCCACAATGAGGAATAAAAAATACAGTCAAAAATACAAGTCAATCAATTTTATTGAACAAATTTATGGAGGTAAACTACCCCATAACTTTGTAATAAATGTATGAAAATTTGTAAATCAAGTCAAAATTCAAGCTGAAAAATCTAGAAAAAATATATGTTTTATAACACAAAAGGACTCAATTGACGTGTGTTTGGATTTTTTCGAAAAATGACGTTTAAAGGGGTAACTACCCTTATATGCATTTTACGCCATTCTTACGAGAAATATGTAATTCACGGTAATGGAAATCATTAAGTATATTGTTTTATAGACAGATATACTTTATAATTATGTTTTTTGCTGTGATAAAATTATTGTTTATAATAATAGATAGATAATTTAAAATCGTATAGTATATATTCATGCGCGCATGTACGAATATAATTGTTATGGGATCTTAACGAGCGAGACGGGAATCGATTCCTTGTGTTCTTCGGATAAAAAAAGCTCAAACACGACGTAAATCAAGCTATAATTAACGAAATTACGGGAAAAATTAATTAATACATGTAATTCCTAACTTTGCAAAAAATAGACCGATTTATATAAAATTTGGTGTCATTTTAATCAGGAGAATGCCAGAAATCCAATGGCGTTACTTTTACAACTCTACGGCTAGTAATAAGGTTGACGGAAAAGTGATAAATTAAATGACTTGTCGTTCCCGCAACTCAAAGACCGCCGTGCATCGACAAGTGATGATTTCATCGTAATCCGAGCTCCCGGCGTATTATAAGAAAAAACGAAGTCTGTTGTTTTGAAGTTTTTATTCTTTGAATGTTGAACAAAAATGATAATTATCAAAAAAATGTGTAAAACACAGTGATTTTTTACATCATGAACATCTAATGAACATCTTACCTTTGAAGGGTTGTTTCACCCCCTGAAAGTGTTTTTTCTCCGATAAAAAAAATATGTATCTCTTATTTTTTAATCTACTATAACATATTTCAAGATGAACAAAATCGGAGAGGGACACTTGGGATACCTTCCTCGTTAGTACTTTTTCCTCCACGATTTTTCTCAGTGTATCTTCAGTGTATTTCTCGGATAATCCAGTGTGCTTGGTTTAGTTCAAATAAAACGAGTATTCCTCGCCGTGAATAGCAAATGTTATCTTTTTCAGCGCACCACTTCCTTGACATTCTAACAACCCACGGTATTCATCAAACATCTCCCGTGCGCCGTGGGTGTTCCCATGCTTTCATCTTGCGCACGCCCGAAGCTCCAGGTATCGAACTGTTATCGCGTACCGATTCCTCCAATATAATAGAGGCCTCCGTCGGAATTCTCGTCTCGTAGTGGACACCACGTGCCTCTGAATGCGTCCACAGGAGAGCATTGAAAGTTTACGACGAACAGAAGGAAAGTTCGGCTCCACGGTAAAAGTCAAGCCGCGGTCAAGCCTCATTGTTATCGACTGGTAACCCGTGATGCACGCGCGACTAGAAACTTCTTCGATATTTCACGGTCTGCTCGATGTCGACAATGGACGACGAGTTCCCCGGGGCCGAGCGACGCTTTCGGAGATGCCCCCCTTTTTCTTTTTTTCAATTACCGCTGCGCCTGGGTCCGGACTGTCGTCGCCGGGGCGCTCTCACGCCCGGAATTTCGAAGTAAACAAGCCATCGCTCGCGGATCGATCGATTGCTCGCGAACCGGAAGCACCGCGGCACACGCGATTCATAAATTTCGCGATTGTTTCACAACTATTCGGGGAATTCGCGTTTGACGGGGTGCTTTCAGCGGTTTCGCGTTTCTTCGTCGAGCAGCGCGAAAGTTGCGGAGCTATGTCAGCGATGAAAAGGCCCGGCGCTCGCGACTCCGCGATTCAGGAAATGCTTTCGCGCTCGGCAACTCGCGGCTGCCGCGGCACGTTTGTCGGCGCACGCCGCGCGCTTTCGTGAAATTAGTTGCGCGAGAAATTTGATAGAAGTTTGCGGTGAAATTGTTATCGAGAGTTACGAGGGGGAAGGTACTTTGATCGTGTGCCGGGCACAGAAACATAACGGAAATTGAATTTGGATGGACGTTAGTCTTTGGGCAGGATTGATACCGTTTCAGAAACAGGAAATCCGAAGAATTTCTGGATATTTCAGTTTCTCTATTCCTTGAAGTTCGTCGAGATTGAAGGAATAATATTATAGCACTGAACTTTGCATGTCTTGGTTCGCATAGATGAATTGAGTTTTGTAAACTTGAGAACAATTTTGAGAGAAATTTTAATTTGAAGGAAACCATAAGACGAAGGGAATGCATTTTAAGTTGTGTTTCCATGGAACCCACTGCGAGTTCTCATTAGTGTGCGTGAGACTAGAGAACGCTGACAAATGATATTTTTTCTCAGATTTTGCATTCTGGTAAGTAGAACTAGGTTCAAAGTCTTATCGACTGTATTTGATGTAGATGACGTGTAGTTAGAAGCGAAGTGACAGTATTTTTATTTAAAAAAAATTAGTTGACAATGTAAAATATGTTAAAATTCCGCGCTTCACTTTCAAGGAAATCTGATATTCGTTTAAATTCAAGTACAGTGAGATACGATTTTAGAAAGTCTGGGGATACGTAAAGGTAAGGAAAACAAATATAGCATCTGCTAGACTCGTTGTTTAGGAATCTAGGACAAACACGACGAATTCAAGTGATTTCAGTGTGATCTAAAATGATCTAAAATGGTTTTTTTACTTACAAACGAAGCCAGAAATCAATAAATTTCACTTTTTATCGAACTATTGGTCCTGGAACATCTTTCACATTTGTTTAAGGCTTTTGATACATCAGTGCTCATCTACTGCACCTACAATACAATTTTGTGACAAGTTAAACAGCTAGCAGCAGCGCTGCTTGAATTTCAAATCAGTATTGTCAACCAAGGTTTCGCATATACAATTCTCATCAGTCACAGAAGGTCAGGTCGACGTCTGCTGTGTAGATTACTGTGAAGTATCTAACAGATTGATGTGTCGCACTACTCACGCATGTATTGATGTCACTTTGACCTACATGTATAGCCCTCTAAGGATTAACTCTTCGAATGCGAATGCAGAGTTAATTTAATTCAGCTATGTTTCTACATCCTAGTATGTACTTTCGATCGTTCTACCATTATCAGAAGTATTACGAAACATAGAAAAGAGTATAAAAGACAATAGAATCTTCTTTCAGTGTAAACTGTATCTGTGTGAGAGAGAGTTTTCGAGAATATATTAACAACTAATATTCTTCAAGACTGTCAGTTGTTGACCGAGCGTCGTAGATGGCGACTGTCTTTTCTTTACTTTGATAGACAGTCACACACGTGTACGTACCGATGCAGTGTGAGATACAGATACAGAAACAAAGTTGACCTTCAAATTGTTTAAACGCCTCCATTTATAGAAAAAAGTCGTGTACACCACGTGTTGTCCCCTTTGATATCATGCAACCTTTGTAGAAATAATTTTTTATATAACGCATAATTTAGACGTTATTCGAGGTGATCAAATTAGGTGCTTCACCCTGTATACAGAGTGTTCGGAAACGTGTGTCAGAAATTTTAAGGGATGGTTCTACACGCCAAAATAAGACGAAAAACAAGAATGGAAAAATTGCGTTTTGGGCTTCGTTACATAGTTATTAATTGTTGTAAAAACGTGCAAAAAGTGTCTGAGGCGGTATGGTTATTTGACTGTAGATGCGCGCTAGGCAGGTCAGAGTCTGACCTGTGCTGGGCAAAATAGTATTTGAAGTAGAAAATAGTAAATTGTCTATTTCATTTCTAAAGCATGCCTATAATTATGGAAATAAAATATTTTATTTGAGAGAAAAACTTTTTAAAATACTATTTTTAAATGATATTTTATTTTAAGAATATTGAAAATAGTGAGAGGCATTTTTCAGAACTGTGTAAAATAGTATTTCAAATAGTAAATAGAAACTTATACTTTTATGATCTCTTGTTGCGTGTAATGTTTTTACGACATTTCCGTCTATTTATCAATATATAGGGAGAGAATTTTTTTCTTTCATAGAGAAGTACAAAAATGAGATTGCTTAAAGCGTTAATAATGTTCTAAAATTGGAGTTACTTCAATACTTAGGTGATAAGGATTCGCGAATTGCAAATTTTACAAAATGAAAGAGTTATTTTTAAAATATAACACGCCGGTAGAGAGATTATTTAGCTTCGCTGGAATGATTCTGTATCCTCGAAAGAATAATCTAAGCGACGAAAATTTTAAAAGATGTACTTTGTTACATGCAAATATTCGTACTTAAGCTAAAAAGCTTTGTTAACTATTACAACTATCATAATTTCTTACGTTAAAAATTATAACTTATAATATTAACTCTTTGTTCAACTTATTTTCATTGTAAGGAAATATTTGAAATACAACATTAAAATATTTTATTTTATGCATCTGGTTATCAAAATAAAAATATTTTATATGCCACAATTTTTCGTTCTATTTAAAATAGTATTTTATTTGAACCATATTAAAGTATACTATTTAAAATAGTATTTGAAATACTTTTTCTCGCAATTTTGCCCAGCTCTGGATCAGACAGACCGCTGTCAGTGCCGTATATCTAATAGTAAGAGTACCCACTTACCAGGTAAACCGAAATAATGACATTTGACATCACACGATGTCGCCGTTTAGACGCTATAAAGCGTCTACGCTTTACGCACAATTATGAATTACACATAATGCTACACGCATTACACACACTAAGTAAAGCACGTACGTATACGAGCGTGAACGGCGCTCCCTCTTTAGAGATACGGAACAAACAGCGGTCTGTCAGACTTGCCTAGCGTGCGTCTACAGTGAAATAACCGTACCACCTCAGACCGTTTTTGCACGTATTTACAACAATTAATAACTATGTAACGAAGCCCGAAACGCAATTTTTCCATTTTTGATTTTCGTCTTGTTTTGACGTGTAGAACCATCCCTTAAAATTTCTGACACCTTGCCGAACACCCTATATAACAACTTTTATCAGAATATTTTTTCCATAATATTAATACCTTCCGAGATTTTCCACCGTTCTCACTTAAACGGAGCACACTGTACATCTCGACATCAACACGCTCCGTGACCGTTAGCGACGCCGAAAATGCGTCGCAATACAGAACCGCAATACACTACCACAATCCCCGCAAGAACTAAATTGCGCTGCGCAGCTACCATCCCTCATAGAATGTTGCCTACACTTTAATGTTTATAGAACAGAATCTAAATTGAAGATCAAAGTGATCATTCGCTTTGTGAATGTTAAAATTTATTAGAATTTCAGTCTGAGTATTTCAAGTATTTTTCATTTTTTACTTTCCTTTATATCCTGGCTTTACATCTTTTTACTTTCAACTTAAAAATGCGTTTCAGAACCGTAACAATGATCGAAATATAAAAACAATCGTTTCGTGTAGCTCAGAAACACGCGACTCAATAAAAATTGCATTTCTTTCACAGCTCAACTGCGGGCAATAGGGAAATTTTCGGAAACGGTTTGACAATTCGTTAAAACGAAACTGCGGACGGTTGAAACCCCAGAACAATCGATCCCGTTTGGCGGACAGGCAATCGAGGTACACCGGGCGAGGGTTATAAACGCGAGAAACGGCCAACAACATCGATGGCCGTATGGAGTTTCATTTCGAGAAATTCAATAATCGGTTACATCGCAATAACCGCGAGCCATTCGGTTTTATAGCGCCACGCACCCACCGATCATTGCGGTTACTTCAATCTTATATACGACCATCAGTAAGAATCCCACTTGGCTTTATTCACTCCATCTTTCAACGTCTTCTGACGCTTACCATATTGCGTTCCCCATAAAATGTATGCGCGACTTTTAAATCACATTAGGGAATACTCTAAAGAATGTGGATTCCACATTGTTTCGTGGTTCATGTCACTTAGATGCTTCCTGTAAAAAATTGCAGGTATGTCAGCAGTATAAATAGAATTTAGTCAATGTAACGGTGTCAGTGACATATACCAGTCGCTAACAACACATCCTGCTTCGAGACGCGTCTACCCGCGGGATACAAATGCATATAGCTTTCAGAATAAACATGCCAGTACAGAAGGAAACATCTGTAGTTATCCCCATAGAATATAGTCAATGCGAAACAAGTGAACCCAAATAAGAAACTCAAGCTTGTTTTATCGCAACATTGCCTCACGAATCACCGGGAAATCTTATGTTCAGCAATTTCCACGTTTGCTCGTTGGAAAATCATGTTGACGTCTGCACAAAGACTTTCCATCGACCGCGACAGTTCCGTCGCTTGAAACGCGTTCGTCTGATCGTCGCGCTCCGTATCGACCGCGTGCCAAGCATAAATTATGACTCGGACAACGAAGGAGACTAATTAACCGGAAATCAAACGTCTTGTACCGACGTCGTCTTGCTGGTTGCCAAGGAGGATGTGAGGGCGCAAAAAGATGCTCCCTGCCGAGTTTCCATTAATCACAGTGGCAAGAATCGAAACCCTACGGAGTTAGCGACTAATTGTAAGCATTGGTAATGATGGAAGCGGAAACTTGGAGCCTCGGAGTCATTAAGTCGCGTTGTTTCTGGTAAACCGATCCCTTGACGCTCGCCGAAGGTACAATCTGCGAAATAATTACCTGGGTTGAGGAGGTGCAGACACGAACGTTGATAGGATTTCCCAGAATAGAGCTTAGAAATTTTGGAAACTGCGGAGGAGAGTTTAACGACCGTTGTGCAAGAAATTCGGGGGATGCTTTGAAGATAATAATGTGCGAGTGGAAAGAACAGAAGTGTTTTGCAAACGTGCTATGTCCTCTAAAATGTTAATCTTCAATTTTCAAAATTACTGAAATGGAGAATTAATATTATAGGCATTCATATTAAGCATTATTGCTTGTAAGAATTATTTATTTGTAATTGACACCAAAACGAATTATACGACAATAAGAGAAACTCTAAATACAGTTGTAGTATGATAAGCAAAAGTGTTAAAAAGTTACAACTTAGATAATATTAGAAAAAATGAGTGAAACTTAGCTAATAATAAAAAATACATGAAAAACATTATACAGGGTGAAGCGAAAACGTGGTATAATCGGGCAAAATGTGATACTACGTGAAGGAATAAGAAAAAAATATAACATAAAATCTTTCTGTTCAATACTTACAATACAAAAATTTTACAAGTAATTGAATGCGATTTAGTTGTTGTGTAGTTATAATACAAATAATTTGACAAGAATGACTGAAGAATTGTCAAAATTACTATTAATAAAATTTTCATCATTGATGTTGGAGATTCCAAACATTTAAAGCTGACAATTTGAAAATTTTAAAATGAAAATTTGATAAATTTTATATATTTCAATTTAGAGATTTGGAAATTCCAGGTTAGAGATTGAAAGATTGGAAATTGAACATTCAAATAGTTAAAATTGGAGATCCGTAAATTTTTAGGATATCAGTTTCGAAATTTAAAGTTTTCAAGTCACAGAAAGTTTTAGAGTTAATCTTGGAAACTTAAAATTGGAGATTTCAAGTTGAAGATTAAATGGTATAAAACTGAAATTTCTATAGCTGGAGATTTGAAAGTTTGTTGCGGAAAATTTCAAAAGTATCAAGTTTTAGATTTATGCTTTGCAAGTTCATTTTAATACCTATATTTCAATATACAGGTGTTGACACAACGTGTAATATTTTTTAAAGATGCAATATCAATAATTGCAATATTCTAGAGCACTTTATTGTTAGTTCCCCCAAATGGTTTCATCTTCCGCTGCATCAAATCTAGTTAGGGCAAAGTAAAACAATTTGATGGAATTAAAGTTCCATGGAACTTTACTCCATAACTTTACTCCATAACTTTACACCATGGAACACCCTCAGTAAATTTTAGAAAGATGTTGAAATAGAATGGACAGAAGTAATAATAGAAATTACATGTTCTGCGATAAACCATGTAGGTAGAAGTTGGAGTATTAAACGAAATATTGTGGATTGAAAATTTTAGAAAGACATTAAAAAATCAGAAGACCTGTAAAATCTTCTCCCACTTTTCCCTACTGCAGAATTGTAACTCGATTGATAGAAGAAAGTTTCACACTTTTATTATATCTCTTATCTTCACAATAAATTCCCGAAAAACGCTTAGGGTTAGATATAAATTATGCTGTATACTGCATTTAGTTTGAAAAGATGTTAATTACAAATAAATTTCTGTTTTAGATGCAATAGTGTTTAATACAATATAAGAATAATATTAATTCCTTGTCCCAGTAATTTTCGACGTGTCTTATACTTGTATCCAACCCGTTTCCTATAAATAATTGCAGTTCTTCCAACAACTTTCATTAGATATTCCTACTAACATTTCAAAATGACTACCGGTGACAGATTTCTATCCAGACGTTCAAAGGGAAATTTAAACTCTCGAGATTTCACCTTCAAAGAGATTGGGATATTAACTAAATCAGAATATCAACTGTTCCGTGGGAATCAGCTATGGGATAGATATATTTCCCTCTGTCCTCGGCGCGGCGTGAATCACGGCGACGTGGATCCGATTTTATTAATCTAGAATCTAGACGAAGAAAGAAGGAAGGGCTAGATGTTTCCATTCCGACACAGGGAATTATGAATGCATAGAGCGCGAATCTCATCGATGCAAATAGTGTTCGCGCGAAGGAAAGCGTTTATTTCGCAACTTCTTCGCTTATTGGTAAACACGACGGAGGCTGGAAGTGGGGCCAGTTAATTCGACGCGACGACGGCCATTTCCCGTGGCGAAAGAGATTGCTGCAATTATCCTTTTACGAGCAGTCTGCGATTTCGTAACGTTCCAAGGAACCGCGCAGCTTTTGCCCGTCGTCTGGTGCTCGGACGAGGTAGTTCGGCGGAAGGAAGGAAGGAAGGAAGGAAGAAGGAAGGAAGGACGAAGGAAGGAAGGGGATAAGAAACACAGGAAAAGAGAAACTCGAAGGCAGCGAAGCGGCACAATTCATAGCTCTTTTATCTTTGACTCTAACACCGGACATCAGATTTTCTGCCAAGATAAAAACGTTTCCTGTGCCAGTTGGCAAAACTGGTCTACAGTATTTGTCGCGGTGTCCGAGCGACAACCGTGCGACAAATAATTGTCGAGAAATAAACGGCTAGGGTAGAGGATGGGAAAACTTGAGAAAAAATACGGCCAAAGAATGGTAGACCTGTTGGGTCAAGGAATTAACTGAAGTAATTCTCGGCAGAATTTGGAAGCGCACCGCGGGATGGATAATTTTCTTCATTGTCGTTTAAAGTTGAAGAGAGGTGGCGCGCGTTCGAAGCTTGAAAGCTTGAAAGCCGGCCGAGTTTTACAGCTGAAAGCGTTTTAATGCGCAACGATTTGCGGATAATGGCCGGTGCAGATTGTTGCGTCTGTCTGATTGGCCAATTCGTATGATAAATTTGACACATTAAAAGATTTGACGGTCGTTGTGAGTTCTCAGCTCCTGCGTGGAATGCGTTTATTCAGTAAATATTGTTGTTAAATGGCTGTAAAAAGCGAAAATATTTACCCGAATAGAAAGTTCACGCGCTTCACGGAATAAAAATTATGCGTATTTTTGGATACAATCCTGGGAACCGTTATCAAAATCACAGTAAACACTTTTCCTGCTACGAAGTGAATGGAGATCGATGAATAATCAGTAATATTTTGTAAATAACGAAGAAAGTAACTATCGTTGAAAGTATCTGGAAGTTACGACATGAAATAAAACAGAACTTGTGTGGATGAAATATTGCGCAGCCTTTTTTTGGAACAATCGTAGCAGAATGTTTTTTTTTTTTTTTTTTTCTAAAAAAATGTAGTCCCAACAGATTTGTCTACGATCTATTTATTTGTAGGTGCAAGCGACGTATTTATTACCGACGTAACCAAAACAATTTACAACAGGCCTTCAGTTACGAGTCGTTTGCCTGACTGGATACGGTTTTTTCCCTCGCGTTCCACGTTAGAGCGAATATTTGCAACAATAAAAGGACAATGTTTACGTTGCACGTTGAAACAGCAAAGTTTGTGTAACAAGATGAAATAACGATATTCTTGCAGCAAACAGAGGAGTGTAGAATCTCTACAATGAGAGATAACTTTCGTAACTTGAAACTTTTCGAATATTATGAGCAACCAGTAAAAGTAAGCATTAACCCTAGCATGCCTAAGGGGGGGAGGCTCCTTGAACCCATAAGATGAATATTGTTAAATTAAAGCTATTTCCTTTCTATAAAAAATTCTGAAAAAATTATTTATTGTCGTATACACATTTAAGTTTGATATTCCAATGTTTTGTTACTATATCTAAAAAATTTTGCATACGAAAAAGAAAATGGGCTATGTGATGCGACATCGGGGCAATGCGAACTTTACAGAAAAATAGAAAACATATTCTAGACGAACTAAAAATTACACAAGGAAGACAACTTTATTCATCTGTATTTGCTTTTACTAACCCGAAATCCGGAAAACCATCTGTGACATTAGTATCCTATCTAGCAAAAGACGAACCTAAGAAACTTGTTTTATTATTATCAACACAACATCAGGATAAGGCAATAGCAGAAGAACATCCAAAGAAAAAAAGCGATATAAATTTGTTTTATAATGAGACAAAGGGAGGCGTTGATACCGTGGACCAGATGGCGAGGATATATTCCTGCAAATGTGGTACCCGAAGGTGGCCTCTTTCTGTGTTTTACACACTTATTGATATTGTTAGTTTGAATTGCTATTCATTATTTATGCTAAATAATTCAAACTGGAACAGTTCAAAACCCAACAGAAGGAGAATTTTTTACAAGAATTAGCTCAGGAATTAATTAAAAATCAATTGGAAAGTAGAAGTTCAAGTACAATAGGTTTATCAAAAACTACTATACATGCAATAGAAATTTTAACCGGCAAGAAATTAACACATACAGTACGAAACACATCGCCAGAAAAAAGAGGAAGGTGTTATAAGTGTGTAGCGGAAGTCAAGCATAAAAGGATTAAATATAATAATTTATCCAAACCAAAGCAAAGTTCTACTTTGCCATTCCTGTTTAACGTCAGAAGGATTAGAAGAATCAGATTCAGACTAGTTTCATGTTAGTATACTACTTTACAATAATATTTCACTTTAAAATACGTATAAATAAAGAATAATTCAAAGTACAAATATCTGTAGTATCTTGTTCGCAATATATAATGTACTTGAATATTGTAAAATTTTTGTCACGAAACAATTTTTTTTAGGATAAACCTGGAAAAAGCAGTGTGGGTTCGAGGAGCCCCCCCTTAGGACTTTACGTAACAGCTCGACGCTTAGGCATGCTAGGGTTAAAATAATAGGCTTTGCTGTATTCATAAGCATTCGATCAACTGTTTCTCAGAGAAAAATATGTTTCATCAATTATTTCAAACGGCTTGGCAACTGCTTAGATCACTTGCGGAATTGCCACTATTAACACGCTTCTGGCGGATAAATTGCAGAAGGTAATGGTGCTTTGCAGTGCGTAAAGGTAATTCGGACAAAGTAGAAGAGATCGTGGAAAGCAGTCGAAACTGTTGGAATGCGGTTAGATAAATTGGAAACCATTGCTTTAGTGTGTAATTAAGCAGAATAGAAATGTTGAAAATAGAATGGGATCGTTTGTCGGCAGACTGGTAATCTGCAATCGAAGTAGCAGCGGGTACTCTGTAGTTAAACAAATAGAAATCGATTGGCATGGAAAGGAGAATGGCATAGTGTGTAATCAAACACAGTAGAATTACGTAGTGTAAAGACAGACGAAATAGAAACGGTAGGGGCTTGATCGAAGAAGTTTACATTGGAGGAAAGTAGAACTGGTCCGTGCATGCTTGAACATAGAACTGTATCATGGTCCCTAGTTTCTACTTCCTTCATTTCAATCTTGTCTTTTTCAGTTCTGTTTCCATCTTTTCCTATTTATTTTACGTAAACTTAAATACTGCAATTAAAATCGCGTATAATTAAATTAGTATCATCTATTCATTGTATTGGGAAACTTGGAGGAGGCGTGGCTTAGGTTTCTGCCCTCTGGTAGTAAGTTGGCAAACTACTGAGAGTAGGTCTTACGATTAGGTCCTTTCCAGTGCCTTGTGCAATCGGTCGCGATTAATAATTGCTTTTAATAATTACAAAATTCTTTTAATGTTTTTTGCAAAGCTAATTGATAGTGAATCCTCTATCAGCCATTACAGTATCTTTTTTATCCATTTTAGAAAGAATTCCACTTTGTTCGAAAATGGCATTGTCAGAAGCACGTCCACCATAAGCTCTACTAATAAATAAAATTAATCTTGCAGGCGTTACAGCAGTCATGAATTTTACAGTACAAGTGCTTTTATAGTACGAGTAAGTTAATATTTGACAGCACAAATTTGTTGGTCTTTGAATTTGAATTTCAGTGCAATCAACTATGGCATGAACATCTGTAAATTCTCTAAAACAATGGGGAATATTCTTCATTATATTCTCCTTGTGTGGCCAAAAAATAGCAGGTTTAAAACAAATGTACAAAATATGTATCATTTCTAAAATTTTGTCTTTACAAGTTTCTGGACTGTAAGATTTAAACAAAATTGCTAGCACTGCGTATGACATATTTTGCTTTAGCTTCATAAATGTCATTACTATTATTTCTAAGGTATCCAACTTTGAATTTAAATGTGATTTTGTTAAATTTGTTCGGTTAACTAATTTGTTAATTATTCTTAATAAACTATAGTTGGGAATACCGGTTAATGTACTTAATTCATGATCTGTCGTTATGAAATTAGAAAATTTTAAAGTAATACAGTCACTAGTAACTTGTACAGCTGCGTCACAAAAAGTTTTGGGTATCAGTATACTATTTGATGCATCAACTAGCTCTGAATCTCTTTTATCTTTGTCTATTTCTTCTTTATCTTCTGATATTAATATCTCAGCTGTATTAAGATCGCTTTGTACATTTAAGTGTTCATTAGGCACGTTATGCTTAGATTTTGCCACATGTTCCTTGAGAGCTATTCTACCTAACAATCGTTTCTCTCATTCAGAAGCTTGTACAGCTGTTGATGTACTAGCTTTTGTATCAACGGACGAGCTTGGAAGGTTCAGCGATGGAACTGCAGTAGTTTTTAATCTACGCATGTGACTATCTATAAGAAAAATGTTAGATAAATTTCCAACACGACTTCCTAAAAATCATAAATTTTATGTCCAGCTCTATTTATGATTACAACATACTTGATGGGATAAAATCTTCTTTTGTAAAGTGTAATGAACATACTCTCATGGATGATGATACACTCTTGCCCATTCTCAAAACTTTTACCCATGCTCTGAAGCGATCAATAATTTCTTCAACGTTCATTTTATTTTTAAATTTTATTAAATCTTTTCCTTGTTGGGGAAAGTGATCAAAACGAACAGTCTCATTTTTGCATGCGCGACTGTTGCAACCATATACACAACAATATATTTTGCTTTTATTTTTTTTTTTTGGAGAAAACTCCATTGCATAAATTTTAACAAAGAAACTTAAAAACACTGGTTTTCACTTATGTATCTCAATGTATCTATTTAAATCGGCAATTTAAACGACCTACTCTCAGTAGTTCAATTTTCTGCCACTAGTCGGCGTATAGAAATTCTCAGTTTCCCAATAGCAAGACATGTTGATCAAGGTTTAATATTCGTTTGATTTCAAGCTCCGATGAGTAGCGCAAGAATCGTATTCAGAGGTTGTCTCAGTAATTTAATTGAATCTTCAACAACACCATGAACATCAATGAGAAATTGTCGCGATTGTTCTTCGTTGCGCGAATAAGTAAGCGAACAATGCCATGAAACAAAACAGAAGGAAGTATAACGATCTGGTCTTAATGCAGTTTTCCATCCCCCAGCTGCAAAAAGCAGGCGTCGTTTCTGCTCGAAGGCTGGCTCGATCGAGAAAACGGGGAAGGAGATTTCCAACCGTTTAAATACATTCGTTTCCTTTCCATCATTTATTTCTCGTTACCGCAAATTAGGGGGGTGTGGGTGGGAAACGGAACAATATACGACAGAGAAGGAATTTCCATGCCGGAGAATCGGAAGCCTCGTAAAGACTCTTTATAGACACCCGCGAAAATCTCGTCGACATCTCGGGGAATCTTTTTTTCCTTCCGTGCCGTTCGGGTGATCGTAAAAACCTAACGATAAAGTTTCCCTTCGTATAATTCGATGATTAAAGCCGGACGAGTCGGATGAAATCGGATGAAATCGAGCTTACCATTATCCCACTGTAAATTTCCTCCATCCCCACCCTTCGTTCCTTTTTTCTCTCGCGTCGCGACGACAATTCTATGCGAGGCGTGTAAATTGCCTGGACTAGCGCGACGAGTTTTTAATAAAACTGCGAGGTCGTATTAAATTGACATATTTCAATAAAAGTGACAACGTTAATGGTTTTCTGAAAACAGTCGAGCCACGCAATAAAACGTGACACCGATAAATTTCAATACGATTTCGACAGTTTCGATGGACCTTCATATTTAACGACGGAACTGCTATCCCCCACTTTTTGAGGTAAACTAGTTTGTGATAGTATTTTGTATATAAAAAAAAAAGCAATATCGGAGAATTTTCACATTCGAGGCTTTATTGAAGTTGCGAAAAATTTTCTCTAACCATTCTCGTTCAAATACATTAAAAAACTCCACGTTCGAACTTTCGGACAAGCTAATTAATGCTAATTTCAATATTTTCGTGTGCACGCAGATTTTTCGAAGTACATCAGTTATTATATACAAAATATTTATCGTACGACGAATCGTACGACATAAGTCGCTTCGAACGTCTGAAAGATTGTTGCACCGTTTGTGGCGCGGTTGTACAATCGGTCGTAAGACGTGATCGTATCGTATGTCAGGTACGGCCTGCTAAATATCTGTCGTACGATTCGGTTAGATGAACAACAGATTGGATCGTTTGTGTGCTGTTCGACGACCAGTTGAAACGATTTCGTACTGCAGAACAGTGTGTTGACCATCATTGGTACGATCATTTGTGGGCAAAAGTGAATATGCAAAAGTCAATCTTTTCAACCGTCTCTCCAACTTGTACTATTTGTCCAACGACAAATCGTATCGTCTATGGGCCGTTTAATGAACGAGCACGCACTACGAATCACGTTGTAACCAAAATCAAAGAAGTTTGTATTAACAATTATAGTTCTATCCATATTAAAAAATAATAGTTAACTTAAACGTGTGAACTCCTCCTTCGCGAGGACCCTACAGTAAAATTAGCTATGAAGCATGAATGAGGAAGCGCAATGGTGTGAAAATGCAGTACATTCATAAGAGAAATGTTCATCGATCACCACATTGTGGATAAATGTCTTCATCTAAATATTTTAATAGAGAATTTGCATAAAAATTCTGAGAAATTATGAATCGAAAACATAGTTCGTTTTGAGCAAAATTGAGATCCCAAGCACACTATATAGGGTGTAACAAAATTCGTTGGACATCTTGGACATGTCGGTAGTAGACACCAAAATAAAAAGAAAAGTTCTTATGCAATATGTTTGGAAATGCTTAGTTTATTTACTAAAATGCCGATCTAACAATAGCGCATCCTCTGTAAGGTCGGTGACAGCGATTTGGGTTCCTACATCGTGGTAAAGTATCAAACATCTCATCTTAATACACGTTGGAATTTGTCGGAGGCCTACTTAGGCCTAGAATTGTCAGGATCGTTAAACACGATCACTGACCTCAAAGGAGATGAGCCAGTGTTACATAAAATTTTACGAAATATAAAGCGGTGTGTAACTAACAAACTAATCGTTTCCGAACATATTGTTCCTATATTACTCCTCATTACTCCTTAGTAGTCACGAGACTTCAACCCTACATAAAACTTGTGATGGGAGCTCGAAAAACACCATGTTACACCAGAAGAACATTTCAAAAAGATCCCGATAAAATGTTAACACCATGAATTTTTAATTACTATTACTTATAAAGGACTGTAGCTAAGTTTTGTTTGCTTCTATTGGTTAGTATTAATGCTACTGTACATGGTGTTTCAAGATTATGTCACGACTACTACATGATCATTCTCAACCTTGGATCAGTGGAGATATCTTAAAAAACCGACAAAATGAACATTGACTTCGAATTTGAAGGCTAATTTTTTTTTTTTCATTGCATCGCCAGGAGTAATAAAAGTCTGAAAGTAACTATGGATAAAAAATAAACCATTCTGTAGAAAATTAAAGTTCAAATAAGCTTGAAAGTTATTTTAAGTCCGGCGGTTACATGTATAGGAAAAAGTTGTTCAATATATTGATTTCTACAATATATTTAAAAAATTATCAAAGTCGAGAATGCGTCCGTTTTATAAATAATTACCATTATTTTTAATCACAGAGAAAAACAGAAGCGTTCCGTGTTATCTATAAGGTGATTTGTCACAGATCGAAAGAAGCTTCCTTTTAAGTATCCGAGAATCCAAGGATTAAGACATAATTCCATGCTGCAGCTCGCTGGTAATGTAGTAATTTATTGGCCGATCTCGAAATGTATGTTTTATGAGAATCGTACCGGTAGCTCGGAAGCGATAAAATATTTCCGAAAGAATACGTGCTTCGCAAGCACTTGGAGCACCCGGAATCACTGTTCCTCCGAGCGACGACGGCATCGGGAACACGTAATTCCTCGAATCTTGTCGGTGACGCCGCGAGATCGAAAAACGCGGCAACGAATCAATCCTTCCGAGCAATCGTAAACGAAAGGACGCGGGGTCGTAAAAATTTTATGAAGTTCGTGCCGTGACATCGCCGCTCTGATTCCTGCTCCGCCCGTTCGCAGCTATGCGATTCCAGTGATATCGTTCCGAACAAATCGGGCATAGAATTGGCTTCAGGTCGCTAATCACTTATCGCGTTACGATCGTTATCTTTTTCCAGCATTAAAACGTGGAAAACGGAAGAACTGCTATCTTGTTTGCGTGGATGAGAAGAAACAGAAGATTCAGCGATGGCTCCGCAGCGTCAGACGTTGGAGGTAGATGAACCTTCATTCCACGCTTCAAATTTAGTTTGACATTGCAGTGAATCAGAATAGGGCATAAATTAACTGATAATTAAAATTGACTAATTATCTGATTAATCATTAATCATAATTAATAATCATTAGTTAAACATTTTTCATTGGTTAGTCATGACTATATAGCATAAATTACTTACAACTCTATTTAATCATTAGCCATTCGTTATTAGTTATGACTAATCATTAGTTATTACATTTGATTAATCATTAGTTGCTAGTGTGTTTTTCTACATATTATAAATATGACAACATATTTCAGGATCATCAAAATCGGAGTTTAGATATTTACTATTTTATATCAAAAGATTATACAGTATTGAAATATATTTTTTGTTATCATTCCGTGGCTTTTTTAGTTTATCATTTTTAGTTATTAGTCATATTTAAATTTTGATTACTCATTTAGTCATTAGTTACGATTAAAGTTACTCACTAGTCAATGTTTATTATTCATGTTTAATAAAAATTTAGTCATTAGTCATTAGTCATACTCAAATATTTATTTAATCATTAGTCGTTAGTCAGTAATCATATTAATGATTACAGTTTGCCCAACTCTGCAGTGAATAACTTTCTGGCATTTAGTAACCCAGTTTCAGAATTTCGTCAGCACTGTGAAAACTGTCTAAAAATTATGTTCGTTAGAATCTTTCCACTTTTTTCCACTTGAAGTTTTAAATTACATTTACCAACCTACTATTTGATAAACGTTCCGCTTCTGCTAAACGTCGCAATCTATTTATGCGAAGTAGCATTGAAAAGTTCCTTTGAATTTGTGTTTTGAAGTTTCATTGAATGAATCAATAAGCTTTTCGAAATTCTCGTTTAACGCGCGACAGAATAGCAACAGAATATACACGCGTATATCCGTAGGTTGGTCGTTTTAAAGCGATTTAGGTGCACTTTGCGGCGTCGCGTGCGCACGGAGCTAATCACGTAACTCGTTTAGGCGTTAAAAACATCCTGCCGATCGAGCACGGAATAACGAGATTCAGTGCGTTTGATTGGGGGATCGCGTGAATCATTTGGTACTCTCGTGGTTGCGCTTGCGAAGACATTAATTAATGCAATCGAGTAAACGGTCTGTTGCCGGTTACATCGGCGGTGAATTTTACTCGTACTGAGCTTTTATTAAAACGAGATTTCGTCGAAGAATTTGTGGGAGAACGTAACGAGGTACGCCAGCATTTCAATCAATAAATGGTTAATTAAATTCAGTGGAACAGATCATACATGTTATCTAAATTGTTGTTATGTTTTTGATCTATAGAAAAAATAAAATTGATAACAATGAACAATGTACAATAGACGAAATATTATACGCTGGCTATTGTATTCTGACAACTTTTGATGTAATATATCAAAAGATATTGTTCCAGCGATTGAAAGTTTGAAAAAAAGGGTTCAATGCTTCCGACTCTTCATCCCGTGGAACGTGATTACCAAAACAGCCAATATAGGTCTTTTTTTGTTTCTTTTTCAAATCCCTTTGGTCAATACTCGAAAGGGATGACGGGACATAAAAAAGGGAAACGTTGATCCGTTGATGCTTGAAAGTCAAAGTGTCTGCGCTGTGACTCTGAATTTCAAAAGAAAATCGATCGCTTATTGTTAAACGGTCGTACAACTAAAAGCAGAAACAATGGGATTCTGACCGGGATCCGTTCAGTTGACGTTCATCAAAGCCACGCTTCATTTTTGTTCTCCAGGGGAACCCAGTCAGTTTGCCCAAACGAGTGAAACACTTTGCATTTGTAGTTTTCCATATTTCGTATTTCCATATTCCTATATTCTATTCTTTCTGAGTTTCAAACAAGGGAAAAAATATTGTAAAGTCGAAAAATGGAAAACCAGATACATTCAATTGTTGTCTGCTTCTTTCGATAAAAATTCTCTACGTTACGAAAAATTCGATCTTATAAATTAAATAAAAAACCATCGTAATCAATATTTTACTAGTAAATCGCAGAAGTTTTGACAACATGACATCTGGAGGTTTCCACAAAAATACAAAAGGATGAATAGCTTAGATCAAAATGGAGCTTATATATTATTTAATAATATTGTGCGAAATACAAAATATTCTGCGCTTTTGGGACAACCTAATACAATGATTTCAAACAAAATAAAATACAAGTTACTGCGTATGAAAAGAATTACAAAGCAAATCTGGCGCCATAGACGCTAATAAAACCAAATCCAACAGAAAAGAAAAATTATCTTCGAAAGCTTGGAAAAATGTTTTTTTAAACACTATCGCAGAAATATGGTCGATTTCTCACATCTTCATTAATGGTTTTAAAAAATCAACATGGAACAGGAGCTAATATTATTATTAGACTGCAAATCTTATGCATTTATGGCAATCCTAAGGATGCAAAAAATCTGCGATATTATTAATATATGCCAAAATATACAAAATATCAAAAATATAACTCAAGTTAGAATACTTAGAAAATTAAAAATACTGTTATTCAAGTTCCAATTCTGTAACTGTGCTTATCAAAAATCTGCAGTGTAGTTATTATTATACCCGTAGTCTCATTAATAGCAGTAAAACAGCTAAAACTCTTTGCGTATATTAGCACTCAAATATATACACAGTTCCAACAAATTAAAAATGAATACACTCATTGAAGAATTATACCACAAACTATTAAGATCTGGTAATGAAATTGTGATAGCGTGAATTCCGCCTCACAAAAATATGGACACAAATGAAACAGCCGATCTTACTGCAAAATTTGCAACTACAGCTGTACTGGAGCAACAGTCCGTAAGTAACACTTCGTTTGACGTAAACATATACATCTAACAATTATTCAAATGAAATTAGAATGCATTATGGAAAACCTGCACTCTCCAAAAGGAAATATTAAATTTTTGGGATGTAAAAACCAACCCAAATTTGAATCGCAACGAGCAAATTAGAGTTACCAGAATTAGAACAAGACATACAAAGCTAATATACAGAAAATAATCTTTCCTTTATATGTTATATCTACAATACAAGAGGATCAATGAACCATATCATAATCATAGACTACGAACGTATGATGAAGAAATTTTAAGTAACCTGTATAAAGACAGTAAAACATCCAATAAAATATAAATAAAATGCATTACTCACAATTTATATAATCGCTAAGCACCCTTGCAGTACATGCGATTCTAGCCACTAAATAAAAAAAAAAAAACAAATAATTTCAAAATTAATCAGACCTATTGGTCAGAGATGACTTGGCGACTCGAATTAATTAACTATAGCGTAACAGCGATGCCTATACAGGGTGTTTCGCTTAAAACAGGTGTTGGAAACCCGACGAGCGAATAACACCGATTATATCATAACAAATATATTTCAGGACTTGCACGGATTACAACAAGAGACTCATACTCGGACACGATTAAGTACACTGTAGTAGAGAATTGAGATAGTTACAGAGACAGAGTTAGTGGTTTTGCTTACAAATGAATGAATCCTAGCGCGTTTTTGGAGAGCTGTATATACAGAGTGTCCCACATAACACTTTTCACGATGTTTCAAGTACTTGTGATAATCTGACAAAAAAAGATTTTAAACAAAAGTTGATCAGTTTTCGATTGGCTATACATGGCAATAAAAACAATTAAAAAAATTTTTTCTTATTATTGTCAAGGCCACCTTCATTTTTTTAAATGGCACTTTGTATTTTTGACTTAACAGTATTATAGCCCGTATCAACACGAATTTAACGACCTAGTATACCATGGCCTTCGGATGACCTTGAAGTGCCATTTAAAAAAAAAAAATGAAGGTGGCCTTGACAATAATAAAAAAAAAATTATTTCGAACTTTTTTTTATTGCCATGTATAGCCAAACGAAAACTGATCAACTTTTGTTTAAAATGTTTTTTTGTCAGATTATCGTAAGTACTTGAAAAATCGTGGAAAGTGTTACGTGGGACACCCTGTATAGTTTAATGGGGAGAGAGTGAACCTAGGCCCTTAGTGACTAACAGTGACGAGATAGAACTTATGGGACTAACACTCTGATTCACTGATAGCGGAGAGTTGGGGCATCCAACAGAGGCCACCTAAATATCTCCTATATCTCTAGAAATATAAAAAATTTTTCTAACGTAAACTAAACGTTTCGAAAGACCAATGAAATGAAAACTTTGTTTTTTTAAGAATGTAATTTTTAATGTTTTCTATCAAGGTTACTCGTGTTTTTTGTGCATATACATACACTTTTTTCTGCTGCATGTTATAGCTAACTTCAAGCAAGATTCACTCCTTAAAGTTTCCTACACTTATTCTGGGATACCCTGTATATCCATCAACGTTTAATAATATTATTGACGTGATATATCTCCTAAGTCCATTTTGACTACATAGTTACACAAAATTAATTTGGTAACCTAATTAATGTCTCCCAACGCTCTAGCTCCTCATTAAGCCTAGACACTCTTGGCACATTCACAAAATGCTTTCCACTGAATCTCTTACGTAAGCTCGCTGCTAGTAGTCAACTCAGGATTGTGGGATCGTCAATTGGCGTGTAGAGAAGCATCCACCCTAGCAACACCCGACGGAGACACGCCTCAACTAGAGGAAGCCTATGCATCGAGTCGAACCACTCGAACTCGGGTGGAGTTCCAGCAAAGATTCAATGAACGAATGTCGAAGCGATTATTTGGAACATCCTCGAGCATCGCTGCCTTTTTTCACCGTTTCGTCGAGTGCCTCCATAATTCCCCCTGCCCGGAAGGGGCTTTTCAATTTCCCTGCGGGTGGAATTATACCAACGGATCCTCGCGATGCTTCAAGGCAATAACCGTTCGCGTTTTCACCGCCATCGACGCCGGTACAGAAATATTTGAGAATTGATTTTTCCATCTGGCAGACGCTCGAGGAGCCGAAGAAAAACGGCATATCAAAGTGGGTCTCGAAGAGCGGATCGTCGAAGTCCCAGTCAATTACCGTCGCTCGTAGACGATTCACGGGGGTGAAAAAAAAAAGTGACAGAGGAACGGGGTCGAAGCAGTTGCTAGGCTTTTTGGCGGGGAAAGGGGAATCGGGAAAACGAGAGGGGCGTAGGCCAGTGAACGAGGAAAAGCGAGGTGAATTTGTCAGGTGGTTCTAGCGTATAGAATATCGCTGCGTCAGCGGCAAGCTTATAAAGCCAGGTGAGCTCTCGTGTGACTTTCAAAGCTTTTCGGCCTTCTCAACGTCTCCCTTTCCGGCAGCCAACATCGTCGTTGCTGAGTGCACGTACCGCCTGATTCGGTTTGTTCGAGGTGCCCGCAGATTTCGTGCGAAGCGACCGGAATAAACGGCTGTTGAAGACGATTCTCGTAGATCTGTTCGCACTAGTGATGGGCGATACAGTATCGATATTTTGAATATCGATGCTTTTCAAACTAAATATCGATATTTTGTATCGATGTTTAATGTGACGATATATTCCAGTATCGATACTTTATTTATGAATATCGATATTTTAGCAATGTGATGATATACAGGGTGTAATAAAAATGTTGCAGTACCTTGAAAGAAGTAATTCCTGAGGTGATTTTAAACAACTTTTTCCTTAGCAAAAATGTTAGGTGGGTTAACGAGTTATTAATGAAAAACATCGACCAATGGAATCACGAATACAGTGGATGAATTTTAGCGCGGGCTCTAGCTGTGAGTAGTATTGGCCCGTCTTCGTCCCCGCCATCATTAATCCGCTGTACTCGCTCCCCGATTGGTCTTTGCTTTTCGTTAATAACTCGTTAACAAAGTCCCATCTAACATTTTCGCTAAGGAAAAAGTTGTTTAAAATCGCCTCAGGAATCAACCTGAATCAATCCTTTCAAGGAACTGCAACATTTTTGTTACACCCTGTATATTCCAGTATCGATACATAATTTATGAATATCGAAGTTTTAGCATAATCATATAGTCTTTCAATTTGACGTCATTTTGCTACTGTATTTAAAATGTTAAATACAATTAAGTTTATTGTAAATAAAACACTTAATTTGAACGAATATTGATTTTTATTTCTAAAATTCTAATGTAATTGTATGTATGTATGTATTGATATCTACAGTATCGATAATATCGATGTTTTATTCCCGATTTTTATGTGTATCGATACTTTGGTCGTCGATACGTATCGATACCAAATATCGATACAATTTCTAAATATCGCCATCACTAGTTCGCACAATAAATCCGACGAGCACTTGCAACCTTGCCTGCGTTCCCTTTGCGCATCGCGTACGTTTATAATAAACGGTACATATTGGTTTAATTCTTGGAAATTGTTCGGAAAGTAATATTGATAAACATAGATTATGTTTCTTTAGTGTCTGTTATAACAATTTAACCCCGTATAAATCGATTGTTTTCGTCGTCATGATATTAGGGGTATGCAAAAACATACCCCTAAGCATCGTTTCCATAAAAGATTCCTTTGTCAATTGGTACATGTATTATTAACCGTACAATAATATGTAGTCAAAACTTTTTCCATCGCTTTATATCACCTTTTCCTAGGTTCTGATAAAAGGTGAAAATCACGTAAAAAGAAATCCTTATTTTTTGAAATGATGAAATTATCAATAAATATTCGACCTTCAACATGTTGAAATCGTATATTGGAATGATTGTCTTCAACAACGGAACAAACGGAAATCTGATAGTACTAAGACTGGAGAATATGCAGTCTATGACAACACTTCCATTCAAGCGCCATTAACTTTTCATGAGTCCCCAAAGCAACTTGAGGCTTGGCATTATCGTGTTGCAGGATTACCTTGTTTCATTCCATCGTGCAATTATCCCAACACTTCATCATGAAATGAATAATATAATTATTATTGTTATTTTATTAATATTCTTTTACTTTTGATTACGATGTCGTTTGCGACAACATTCGCAGCTATTTATGTGCAAACGATGAAAATTTTTGTGTACCTCTAATAAAATCCTATGCTGGAGAAGTGAGAAATGTTGCTTATTTAATATTTTGGATCTAAAAGTTTTTTAAATTTGTTACTTTCGTAAATAGAAAATAAATAAAGTAATGAGGAATAATATAATAATTCATAGTTATTGAATTGTACTTAAATGAAAAATCCCTTAATTCGTTTATTTCAAAAAACCGATTCTAAACTTTTGAACGGTAGGTATGTAGCATTTGAAAGTATTTAAAAGTCTTCGCTTGTCATAAAGATCATGGAATAATGCGTTCCAGCATCCACATTTGTAATTCTGATATGGAATTTCACAAAGTTTTACACAGGTACACTTTTCTCGTAGATCACTGAATATCTGTTTGTTCTTTAAATCTACATTTGTACCTATAAATATGAATACTCTATAAGAGAAAAGAATGAACAGAAAAGATAATACTAAAATCAGTAGTATCATTTTTCAAGGTTGAATAGTTGTTTTGCTAAAACATCGTTGATTAGGTGACTTGATTAGGTGATACTAATTTGCTGATCCCTTATATCTAACAAGTATTCAATTATCGAAGTAGGACCTTCCAAACTTTCCAAGATAAGGAAAGGATTTAGCAAGTTGCAACAAACAAAGCTTATTCACTGTTAGGTAATTTATTGAACTCTTAATTTATGCTGTATCTAATTTAAATACCTTATAGTTAATTATAATTTCTATAATGTAATTTAGTATTTTAAATAAGTTTTTTAAGGTTGCATATAAACTATATTTTTATTTCTATTACCTTATACCTACCTAAAAAATACTTTGTACATATACAACTTCAAAGTATGTATACCTTCCTAATATTATTAATCAATTAATAATCAAAAGATTTTTGTGTATTATATTTAAGTAAGTAATCTAGCTTTTAATGTGGATTTTACTCATTTTATTTGTATAAATATGGACTGTCGACCGTTCACTGATACTAACTTGGCTACCAGAACGGCACAGAGGCAAAGGGAGACATGTCACTTGCAAGGGTCACTTGCTCCACCCATCCCCATCTTTGAGTACGTACATATGTATATGTACTGACATAATAAGTACATGTGACCGATTCAGCCAATGCAGACTAATCAGACCTGCATGTATATCTCCTACAACACAGCGTTATAGTCAGAAGAATACAGCTTTTACATATAATCTAAATTCGAAGTCGGTTATAGAAGATTCACTGAATATTCAACTAAAAATTTTATTGGAATCTGTAAGGACATGTAAAAGTGAAACGCTCCTTGTTAGTTTAATTCAATACCTCTCGTTCTGCCCCACTTTCAATTGCAGAACTAAAAACTACAGTATTCCACGGATAATTGCTCCTTTTAACAACGCGCAAATGCTCCCTGGTGCCCGATTCTATTAGCGGACGCCTCGGCCAAGAGCTCGACCTTTGGGTAACAATAGGGTCACAAAAAGGACAACAGCCTCGGTCCCAACAAATCAGAAGCAATATACACTGCTGAACAAAATTAAAGGAACACTACAATTTTTCGAAAAATTTGGTCATTTTCAAGTGGCTGTATCTCCGCGAAAAATAGGTATAAAGAATACTGAAAACAGCCATTTTCTAGCTTGAGCTTTCTAATTTTTAATTCATGTATCCAATTGATTTTTCGTGCAGTATAGTGTCATTTTTTAAAAAGATAAAGCGCAACAAACGAATGTTAAAAAATTTTCGTCAACTTTGAAGTAATGCATGGGCTGAAAGCCATTTTTCTTCGTAAATCCATTTAAATACTCTTAAAGAGCAAACTTTTTCCTTCAATTTTGTTTTTTTGGATTTGTTTTACCATTTTTTTTTTCACCGTCTGATTTAATATTGTATGGAAAATGGTACTTTTCACTTTGAGCGCCTATAATTTACAACTACGTGATCGTAGAAGAATTGCAATCGATGTTTTGGAAAGCTGAAAAATTGTCCTTCAACGTCTTTTACTCGTAAATTTGGTGAAACTTTTTTTCATCGTACACAAGTCATTTCAAAATGACCTAAGGAATTAGGTAATTTCCACTTTTCACAAAACATGACACCACTTTTAGAAAAATTATGGAAATGTTCATGTGTCTACGTTTTTTTTTAGTTGAAAGTATCCGTAATACCTGTGCCAAAGGTCGAACCGATCAGATTTTTTTATCTTGTGCCCTTGATAGTGAAATATGCGATACGATCTGAAGAAGGGCCAGATCACTTGTTTTTATGGTACGTTTCTTCTTCCAAACTGTTCCTTCGGTTCTCGCGGCGTTTAAGCTGCAATCGCTGCCTTTTTTCTTGGTTTCACTTTATTTTAAAAGAAAAAAAAATTTACTAAATGCAAGAAAAACATTTCTATCCAATCTTTTTATAATGATAATAACTTCGAGCGACTGGGCAACACAAACGGCTGCAGAGTGAACAATTTGCTATCTCTCTCCGTAAAATAGAAAGAGATAACGATTGGTTTGTTTTTAACTAGTGCAGCCAGTGCAGGAACAGAAAACAGATAAAAAATTTGAGGTAAACTTTTTGTTTGATATTTGCAGGCGTTTTAAAAATCGCAGAGCACGCTTAAGGTCGTCTAACCTAATTGACAATTTTAAACAAACTGGTCGAGAGATCGCGCCAAAACTCTACCGTGACAATTGGGTATATTCGTACCAACTTACAGCAAAAAATTGATTTTCATACCTTTTACGCTGGCTTTTCCCGGTATTTATTTGACAGAATGTAAATAGTCCATTTTTTGCGATATTTGGTACTATTTTCAATGGAAAAACATAAGAAATCCATTGGTGTCTTGCGATGACATATTGCAAAAATGTCTGTGCGTGTAGCATAGCGTCTAAACTTCATACTACGAGACAATAAAGTCGTTTGCCGACTAATTTTCGTACGTTTCGCACAGTTGACGCCTACCTTCATTGGTTATTGGTTGTGCTTCTTTCTAGCGCATTACTACTAAAAAGGATCGCATTTCGCCCTAAAAAGGTTCCCACCATCCGTTTAGGGAACGTTTTTTCTTGTCTTTTAGGATCCCAGCAATTAAGCGTGAAATGTTTAGGTACAAAGCGCTAAAATTGGTTTTTATTTATTTAAATTGTAAAAAAGGATAGCAGTAATGAATTCCTTAGTTTCTCCAATAAAGATGGTACCAAGTATCATAAAAATGTGACTATTTATAACGAATTCAGCTTCCGCATGTCTACGTTATAAACAGCTCAAATTACATTTTATTTTGTACCATTTTAATTACAAAAATACAAGGAATCGATTGCGAATTCCTGCATCAAAATCCGATTGCGAAATCTACATGTTCGGCGCATCTGATTATTTGGGCCTAGGGTGAATACACTAAAAGTCGACCACCCTCTAGTAGTCGACCACTTTTATTGTTTAGGTTAAAAAACTAAATATTTGAATAAAGCATTTATTAAATGATAATTTTATATTGTTACTTAAATGTCTAACTTCAACATACGACAAAAAGCGATTTTTAAAAGTAAAGAAAACAAATGCTTTTAAAATGATTTCTAAACAAGGTTTGATTCTACAGGTACAATTGCTGGTTTCAAACACGAGGCGCCTAAAACCGAGCTTTGAGAAAAAATAGCTTATGTAATTCAGCTGTATACATTTTTCATTGAAAAATGAGGGTGTATGCTAGTTAAAAAGTATCAACATTCTTAGTTATGAGCTTGACAAATTTAAGAAATGCGATAATTTAGATTATATGGTCGACTACTGAAGCGACTCGGACACTTTAATTTTAACGTTAATTACGTCTTTTCTAAAACTTTTACATACAAACAAAAAATATTCATGATACGCTGAATAAATTTAAAGTACTATCATGTATATCATATATTTTAGAACATTGACTGTTTCGTTTTGTTAATACATATAATTCAAATTTAGCTTTAAGTGGTCGACTACTAGTGCTTTCACCCTAGTTCTATTACTTTTACTATCGTGTTCCCTTTCTCGAACACTGGAACCCATGTCAGGGTAAAGGAATACATACGAAATTAGTGTCCACCCATGCATAATTGCTTCCTTGCGAAATATTCGAGGAAGCAATTGTATGTGGAATATTGCATTCCTTTTCGCAATCTCGTTCTTTAACGCGTCTACCAATCTCTGCCAATGATCCACATTATTCAACATCCCACGCAACACCGCGCAACTAGTGGTAGAAACATTTCCCGGCGATTCCAAAAAAAGAAAAGGAAATGCTAGGAAATATTTCATGCGACACAGTCATGCAAAACACTCTGTACGTGCATGTCGAGGGTGTAAGTAAGCAAGGGCATACGAAGTAGCTTCAAAACGATTTGTGAGCGGAACAGTTTCCACGGTTCTGCGGGATTTCGCAGACAGTCCGGCATTCGGCGAATTCGCAATAATGCCCTGCGATGTCATTGTCTACCGTTTCGTTCGTGCACTGATCCCACAGCACACGTACGTATATGTATAGACGTTCTCCCGTTTAGACGAGCGCCAGCGCGCACCCGTGATGCATGCACGTGTCTGCTCTTGGAAACTCTAGTTGGACAGTTATGCACCGTCGCGTATCTTCTCTTCTATTTTCCGAAAAATCTCTGTTCGTCGAAGCTCCCGCGGGACGTCGGACGTCCCACGAAATTTTCGTGCGATTCGAGACGCCCGTGCAAGCGGATGCGATATCTCGTCACGTGGAATACATTCCCGAAACGAATTCCTCGAGAAATTGTTGCGGACTTTGCCCAAGCTAGTTTTCTGCAAAATACGATGAACGGAGTCGTTAAATATTAAACTTTCCGTTGGAATTTTGCTAGAAACAACCATTTACTTGTATCATGTCATAAAATGAAACCATTAGTGTAAATTCAGGAGAGTCACCACCCTTTTTGGTTAAGAGCTAATAACAAATTTAGTTTTTTTTTTTATAATAGCGCACTCATATACTGTGAAATCACAGAAATGATTCTAAACTGTTTTCTTTAAATTAACAAAAATGTTTAAAAATCACGTAAAGTGGTGTCTTCCCCACATATTGTAGGAGAGATGCCAAATACACTCATTTTCTTCCTTGGACTGTTTTTCCTATACTTTCTCTCCCAAAATTGTTGCAGTGTGAACCATACAATGTGTAGGATACATGGAGTTATTTTTGGCAAGAGCAACATTTGATCCAGTCAATTCCCTTTTCCGTTGTATAATAATTTTCCCAACGCTCTATGCAACAGTTCACATCACCATTATCGAATGTATTTTCTTGGCATTGCAAAATGGAAAAGATTCTATCATTATAATAAGTCAACCAAGATACATACTATGTTATGTGTAATTTTTCTTTATTTTGTGGGCGAGATGCTACTTGTAAACAAAAACTAAAAATATAATAAACATATATAAAAGAACATATAACGTTACACAGGGTGAGGCAATAACTACTAGCACTTCAGATATCTCGGAAACTATAAGTTTCACAGAAATATTTGCTGAAATAAAATTGCACAGTACGAAGGGGGCCATCCGGTGGCGATAATAGTTTCTTTGCAGGTGGAGGTGCTTCGGACATTTGAAGGTCACCTCCATTTTTTTAAATGGATCGGTATGTTTTTGCTTCCGTATCATGATAGAGGATCTTAAAGCGAGTTCAACGACCTATTACCTAAGGTCATTGAAGGTCATAGAAAGTAGAGACAGGCGATAATACTTACGGTTTTGGTAGTAAATGAAACATACGTATTGTAAACAGTAGAGGAAGGCGTAATGCTTACCGTTTACTTCACTGAGAATAAACACTGCTTGAAGGACACTTAAATAAGTTTGTAGAATAAGATAAACATGATAAGATTAGTATCGATAAATCGGTCAATCCGGCACGATGTATCCGTTTGAAGAGCAAGTCGATATGCTTCTTATTTATGGCGAATGCCAACGAGATTCTGTAAGGGCGAAAAACTTGTATGCTGAACGATATCCACATCGGTCTCAGCCTTCGCGTCAAACATTTAAAAATGTGTGTGATAAACTTAGGCAAACCGGTAGTTTAAGTGTTCGTAAAACTAAACGCCAGAAACGAGTAACTAACAAAGAAATGAAAATCGGTGTGCTCGCAAGTGTGTCTAGAAATCCTCATATTAGTTCGTGACAAATTGAACGCGAATCTGGCATTAGTAGGAGGAGCGTACTTCGCATTTTGCACCGTCACAAATTTCATCCGTACCATGTTAGTCTTCACCAAGAATTGCATGGGAACGACTTCATGAATCGCGTTGAGTTTTGTCGATGGGCTAAACGTCATATTCAAAACAATGAGTTTTTTCTTAATACCGTCTTATTTACTGATGAAGCAACATTCACAAATCACGGGAATGTTAATTTGCATAACATGCATTTATGGGCAGCGGAAAATCCACATTGGCTGCGACAGGTTGAACATCAAAAACAATGGTCTGTGAATGTATGGTGCGGTATCATGGGTGATAAAATTATTGGTCCTTATTTTATCAATGGAAATTTGAATGGCAACATCTATGCTAATTTTATTAAGGATACATTGGGTCTTTTGCTAGAAGAGTTACCTTTACTTACACGCCAAACCATGTGGTATCAACATGATGGATGTCCAGCACATTATTCATTGATTGTGCGAAGGGAACTCGATGAAAAATTTCGAAATCGTTAGATTGGACGCGGCGGTCCAATATCGTGGCCAGCTCGTTCACCAGACTTAACACCTCTAGATTTCTTTCTGTGGGGAACACTGAAAGAGAAAGTGTACAAAGAAGTACCAACTACACCTTACGACGTGCAACAGCGAATTATTGCAGCCTGTGCGTCAATAAGTTCTGACACTGTAAGACTTGCAAGTCAATCAATCGTAAAAACTACGCCCGTACTTCGAACACTGTTATCTTCAACTACTCTCTTAACAATTCTGTACTTTCAACCCTTGACACAATCCTGGATCTTGGTATTCTGTTCTCTCAGAACCTATCTTTTGCGAAGCACTATAAAATGATTACCTCCCGGGCTTTTAAATCGCTGGGACTTATTCAGAGAGTCTCTAAATTTTTCAAGGATACAGGGACTCTAAGGTTATTATACTGTACTTTGGTCAGACCTATTCTTGAATTTGGTTCAATTGTTTGGTCACCCTTCTTCTCTTCGCACATCAGGCTACTGGAAAGACCTCAACACAAATTTCTCCGGTTAGCTGCTTTTCACTCTGGAAACCGTATGTCTAGGCACTGCCACGATTACGGTCCTATTCTTGTTAACCTTAACCTATCCACCTTGGAGAACAGGAGAAAACTAGCCGATGTCTTATTTATGAATAAAATCCTAAATGGTCTAATATCCTGCCCTGACATCATTGAAAAATTATCAATCAATGTACCATCTAGGAACTTGCGACACTCAGAATTATTACATATCGAATACCACCGTACGTCCTACGCTTACTTTAACTGTTTCAATCGTATGTTTCTTCACTCAAACATGTCACATGTACATTCAGACCTTCTGCTACACTCATCGCATGCGCTTAAATCTGCACTACGCAATTTTTTTTAAAGTTATTTCTATTTCTACTTTAATTTACTTGTAATTTTTTTTTTCTTCTTTCTTTCTTTCTTCTTTCTTTTTTTTTATTGTATTTTTTTTTTAGCTCGCACTTTTTGTAACTTTATTCTTTTGTGCTAATGGGTTCTTTTCCCGTAAATAAATAAATAAATAAATAAATAAATAAATAAATAAAAAGAACCCAATGGTGCATTGACAGTGATGGTCATCATTTCAAACACCTACTATAAACGTATGTTTCATTTACTACCAAAACCGTAAGTATTATCGCCTTTCTTTACTTTCTATGACCTTCAATGACCTTAGGTCATTGAACTCGTTTTAAGATCCTCTACCATGATACGGAAGCAAAAACATACCGATCCATTTAAAAAAATGGAGGTGACTTTCGAATGTCCGAAGTACCTCCACCTGCAAAAAAACTATTATCGCCACCGGATGGCCCCCTTCGTACTGTGCAATTTTATTTCAGCAAATATTTCTGTGAAACTTACAGTTTCCGAGATATCTGAGGTGCTAATAGTTATTGCCCCACCCTGTATATACAGGGTGTCCCAAACTCGACACGAGAGCTGGGAATGGGAGATTCCTAGGATGATTCTAAACACCTTTTTCTTTTGCAAAAATGTTCCCCAAACCTTTGTTAACGAATTATTAACGAAAAAACGTCTGCCAATCAGACAGCGAGTACAGCGGATTAATGATGGCGCGGATGATGGCGGGCCAATACTACTCAAAGCTGAGGCGCGCGCTGAAATTCATCCACTGTATTCGTGCTTCTATTGGTCGGTGTTTTTTTTGTTTATAACTCATTAAGAAAGCTTCATTTCTGCAAAGGAAATTTTTGCAAAGGAAAAAGTGGTTTAGAATCGCCCCAGAAATCTCCCATTTCCGGCTCCCGCATCGGGTTTGGGACACCCTGTATATGGAATGTTTATAGTTAAAGAAATATTTAAAACTGCAAGAATCCTGGTTCACAAATGAAAATAAAATAATTTTACATGAAGTTGGTTTATAAACGCTTTATAACAAGTAAATAAACAAATATTGAACGTAGTCTAAATTTATTTATAATAGCAGAACTTTAAAAGGAAAAGAATATGATACCGAAATAAAGAACTTATTTATTTAAAGAAACTATAATTTAGATTTAAGTTACACAATTATAAAACATTAAAGTCAAAATTATATTAACGTAAAAAATAGTCATTTTGAAATAAGAATTGAAACATTTAAACAGATACACATTTAGGTGGTATTCAATATTTGGTTATTAATTTTTCTACAAAGAAGTCATAGAAAACCTTATACAAGGTTTTTTTATTTTTACTTCTACAGTTTACTAGAAGTTTTACGAACATTAGTATATCGTTTTCTCCAAAATGCACCGTTTCTCCAAGAACTCTTTTGAATGTTTAAAAATTGTCTAACCACTTCTGCTTTACGATGTAACGTTATTTCGCGAAAAATAAATATCGTAAAAATGTCTAAAATCCCACTTTCCACGAAATCGGGGACAAGGAAAGAAGTTTCGAGAACCCAGTTCCTGAAACGTATTCTTTTTGAACAGGTTTTTTGCGCGTTTCAAGCAGTTTCGCGTTATTTGGGGTCAACAAGTTCCGTGAATCAGGCTGCATAATAGATGCAGTTTTTCCTCGCAGCTACCCAAGTTTTGCGAATGCGTCGCCCATGGTGCAGCTATCCGTAACGAGGTTGCGACACACTTGCATCCCGGTCAATTTGCTCCTGCAAACGCGTTCGCGGCACTCGCAGCCAAAGTGGGAACACCTGTGGGCACGCGTGTTCGCGCACCTGCGTATATTCGGCATATATATCTTGGTTAACGAAGAGCAAAGTGCTTCGTATACCACGCAAGACAGAGAGCTAAATAAAATGGCTCAAGCACATGAGTGGCGTGCGTTTCGTTATGGAGTCACCGTATTTTTTTGCCTGGAGAGACTGAAAAGTGATCGATTCACCGCGGTTTTTTCTCCAATGACAAAGGATAACGAAGTTTCCCGCGGAGTCGAGTCGAATAACGATGGCACGACAATTCTTTTGTTTTCGACTATTGTTTTATAGTCCGCGTGTTGCCTTTTTGTCCATTCAGGTGGCACAGGAAAAAAAACAGGAGGAAAGTTTCAAAGAATCGTTCGCGAGGGGGCAACTTTCAATTCCGAAGAGCAGTTTCACGTAATCTCGTCTACAGCCGTGTTTTAAGGAAAGAAAGTTGCGACTGGTATTCGAAAGTTCTTTAGCCGCTGCAACCCTGCATAAATCTTCCGCTATCGCTGCATTTTCCGTGTCTTTCCCTCTTCGTTCATCGTTTCGCGATTACTTTATAATGCGCGTTTCGTCAGTATCAAACGCTACGCTGGGATATTGTCGCAAAAGAATCTATTAGCAACGATTATGCAACATACTTTGAAACTCTATTAAGAATGTTGTGGTAAAGGAAGACACAATATTGGTTTTATGTCTTAAGCAATTTCGAACAGAACTAGTACATATAAAGGCATTCATTAATTCTTTATAATAAGGAAAATGTTAACTGTATACATACAAGGTGTTTGGGATAGTATAGTAAAGCTTTGAAGGGGTGATAGATCACGTAAAAACAAACAAAAAACTTCTGTATGGCTTGGGTCCAAAACTTAACCATTTTTGAAAAAAACTGTCATGAACATTTAAGCTATAAACCACTATAATTCAAAATAGGAACGTTTTTCGTAAGCAATTTCTTCGCTAAAATAAAGATTACGATCTTGTTAATCCAATAAGTACAGTAACTGTGATATTGTTACCTTGCATTGCGGAAAAATAATATTTTTCTAACCCCCTAAATTATCGCGATTTTAAAGGATAATTTAGGGGGTTAGAAAAATATTATTTTTTCGCGATGCAAGGTAACAATATCTCAGTTACTGCACTTATTGGATTAACAAGATCGTAATCTTTATTTTAGCGAAGAAATTGCTTACGAAAAACGTTCCTATTTAAAATTATAGTGGTTTATAGCTTAAATGTTTATGACAGTTTTTTTCAAAAATAGTTGAGTTTTGGACCCAAGTCATATAGAAGTTTTTTGTTTGTTTTCACGTGATCTATCACTCCTTCAAAGCTTTACTATACTATCCCAAACACCCTGTACATTGTGATTCTAGTAATTGTGACAGGCTATAGTTCCGTCTCAAGTGAAGTTAGAGAAAACTTATACAGGAAAATTTTGCACGTTTCAACATGTTCTACCGTACTACAGTATTCCACGGATAATTATTCCCTCGAATGTTTCGGCAGGAAGCAATTATACGTGGGTGGATACTCATTTCGTATGCATTCCCTTATCCTGGAGTTCAAGAAAAGAAACATAATAGCAAGAATGTCGCAAATTTCGTAAACGCATTTCGATGCAAGTACTAGCAATCGATTCTTTGTACTTTCGCGACTAAAATAAGACCAAATACGAAGCAATTCGGGCCCTTTATAACGTAGATACGCTGAAAACCGATTTATACAATTTCAAGCTGAATTCGTTACAAACAGTCGAATTTCTACATATACAGAATTATATGTAGAAACATATAAAGAATTCATTGGCGTTACTCTTACAATAATATGTTGCAAAATAAGAAAAAGTTAATATTTTATGGAAATCACAAACTACGGGACCAAGCGTGTGGCAAACGAAGGTGCGTCGAGCCTCTGAGTGTCTCCAAGGGTCCGAGCAATTAAGCGTGAAATGTTTCTCCCCATATCTACGTTATTAACAATCACACCATCAAAATCTTTTGTAGCGATCCAGAGTTATATTTTCGTTATACTTTATTTCTATTTGCTTGAAACGCTTGGGTATAGAAACAAATTTAGATAGTTGTTTGTTATAATTTAATATAATAGTATTGAAATGAACTCTGACTATTTCAATTATATTTCCTATTTCGCGAAAGAAAATTGAACACTCGCGGCAGAACAGTACAATTGTACTCTTTTTGTTATGGAACTCTATACATTTTTTAATAAATCGATTTCCTATGTCATTTTACGTGTAAAAGGTATAAGAGAAAATCATTGAATATTCAATACTTTTAGAGATACAATAGACCTAAGAAGTATTCGTACAGTCACTTTTCCTTCTTTATGCACTGAACATAAATGTCAGAAATTTTAAAGGGTTGTTCTTTACACCAAAAGAAAACGAAAATCGAGAATGAAAAAATTGCGTTGAACGCTTCCTTAGCGAGTAATTAATTGTTGCAACTATGTGCAAAAACCTGTCTAATGTGAGGGCCTCTTTTACTGTCGACGCGCGCTAGCTATACCAGACACGCCGCTGTGAATGCTAGAGCGACTCAAAGGAAACTTACCTCGTAGTCGAATTAATGACGTCATTCAAAATTTGGTTGAAGACGTAGCATGAGCCGCTATATCATGTTTAACCAAATTTCGCAGAAAATTATTGTAGTTTTGCATAGTGTCATTAATTGGACTACGAGGTAAGTCAGTTCCATTGAATAGCTACGGCACTGTCAGCAGTATGTCTAGCCTAGCCAACGCGTCGACAGTAGAACAGATCATCGCGTCAGAAAGGTTTTTACGTGTATTTGCAATTAATAATTGATCGACCAAAATCGCTTTTGTAAACAGGATTTTAATCAAGTGGAAAACACTTCTGGTCGTTTAACTCAAAGTACAGTCGAACAGTACAACATTTTCCTCTATGATTTTTGTTACTTCACTTGCAACAGAGTTATAATCTGTCTCACTGATTAGACACACTCTGTATAATGATTGAAGATATGGTAACACAAATTGTCCACTTTAAAATAGAGCAGATACAATTTTTTTTTTAAATTTGAAACAAATTTATAGGTTTTGAATGTTTATGTATTTGTGTAGAGCGACTTGTACCAGCGGAAACAGTTGTTCCACAGTTACACACTGCTGAACTCTACTGAATCGAGTGAAAACAGTAGACGTATACTAAATATAGTTAGACAGTCTGACAAGCTGAAAATATCGTGTGCTTGAACACATCTGAACTCTACTGGGTTAAACAAAATATAAACAGGTCACGCACTGAAGTCAAATTTTTAATAAAAATGAACGTTTTAAAAATGTGAAGGAGGTATGTTTAATTTTTATGGAGGAGCTGTAAAATAGAAATTCGTAAAGCAGCAGTTCCCCAGCTATTTGATAAAGAGTACAAAGAAACAGATGAGGAAAACTTGAAAAAGTTTATGCTGAAAACGCCGCGCGATATGAAGATTTATAACGTCGGGGGAAAAAGAGCGCGGCTGGAAATGCATTTTTCGCGCTGTCTGCGGAAGCACGCGTGAATTTTCATTCGTATGACAAATTACTATGGGCACTATGCTGGGCGATTCATTGCTATTGCGATAAAGAATTATTTCTAGAGCACCCTAAAGCGTCTGGGTTTATGATTCATTGTTAGTATCCCCTGTGTTGAGAATGACACTTCAAACGCGTCACATTCAAAATCGAATAAATCTTGGTCACCTGGAATTTATAAAAAGAATTAGACTAATTTCAACCAATCCTCGTTAGTTTGTTTAAATTTAGTGTGAACAAATTCGAGAAACATATCCGTGCTTAGTCTTCCATGAAATCAGTAGAAATCCTCCCATCCCTCTAAAATTTGATTGCAGATGTAAAATTTTACAATGTCACCGTGAGGTAGCAATAGAGACGATTCTCGTCTCGAAGTTCCTCCCCAGACGGCGTTCGTGCGGTTCGATTGCTCGAAGCATTTAGGTGAACGATCCGATGAAACTAGCGGCAAACGAAACCGCAGAGTACGACGGAATTTGCCTCAGGAATTTTTATTCCGCTCGATTGTTCGCCTCCTATCGACGACGCAGCGACGAAGCTGAACGCGGCTCTCAAATACAGCCTCCTCTCTATTAACTCTCCCGTCGGGAGATCGTTTCCCCCGTGCGTCGCATAACGCCTCAAAGTAAACGAGATTCATCGCAAACACGCCCCCGATTCGAGTCGAAGACGCGACTCTATTTACTGGACACGTTGCAATTCCAGAATGTCGATCTCGGGTTGCATTCGCGCACGTACCGAATCGCTACAGTTGCGAGGGAAAAGAGAAGACGTTGATTCTATCGTTCTCGCATTCCCACGAATCTCTGATCTTCACCTCGGAACCGATCGGAAGCGAACCCGGGGCGCAGTAACAGTTTTCCATATGGGAGGATTACGTCATAGATTCTATCCGTTTGCACGAGGAACAACGCCTGAACTTTCTTTTATGCAGTCGGATGATTTACGTCCAGTATTTCGGAAGTTCGGGGCGAGAAATCTGGACATATGAAAACTGAGGAGCAAGAATTTATAGCATTTTGAAAGAAGTATTGGTCGAGGGATAAAAAGGAAAGGCTGTTACCACAAGTTTTTTAAGTGATATTAGTCAATACATAGGCAGGTCAATTAACAATTATTGTTACATTGTACATGATTAGAGAGGCGTTAACGATTAGTTAGGTAATAGTTAAATTGTATGTGATTTTTATCCATTATCTATATCACGAACATGTTAAGTTTTTAAAAACTTTTCCATATCTTTATATCAATTAAATATAAAAAATATGTCATTTTCGGTATTTTTAATTTTGATCATCCGTCATTTTGAAAATTTTCGAACACACCAGAAGAAGGAAAATCTGGTCCGACGCCATTGCCGGGACTCAACAGTACCCGTGTACTCAACGAGGCCCCGACTCCTGCGCCACTACTATTGCACCATCTGGCTCAACATGGTTGCAAAATCTGAGTATAAATAGAGGCCCGTCAGCGAAGAGAAATTATTCTGATCAACGACAGCAACCAGTGCGCGACTCAAAGGTTAACAGTAAGAACACTCTAATTCTAATTCCTAACCTGTTCTAACCGAGATATCTTTAACCAACTCCTGGGTATCCTCTCGATCGAGGTAGCTTTAACCAGCTCCTTGATTAACCTCCGAGGTAGCTTTAACCAGCTCCTGGGAAATCTCCAGCTCGAGGTAGCTTTAACCAGCTCCTGGGGATCCTCCAGGTCGAGGTAGTTTAAACCAGCTCCATGACTATCCTCCGAGGTAGCTTTAACCAGTTCCTGGGAAACCTCCTGATCGAGGTAACTTTAACCAGCTCCTTGAACATTCCTAACACTGAATACCATCATACTCTCACTGCTGTGAAAAGGGTGTTTCACATGACGAGATATGTTCGTCAAGCAATTACAGAACTCTATGATAATAAAACGAGTGTAACCAATTACCAATTGAGTCAGTGCCAAGTTAAGTCAGATCAGTGACAATCGAGTTAGTGCAAAGACATAATCGAGTCAGTGCTAAGTTAAGTCAGTGCTAACTAAGTCAGAACTAATACTATCATCAACGAGTTAATAATAACTAAGTTAATGGACACGTTAATTCAGCATCATCAACTAAGGAGAATTCTACTACCCATTAAGGACTGTAAGGATATTATAAGATAGATTAAGCATTATTGCTTAAAGAAAAAGAATAATCTCAGTCTTTAGACTTCACTCCTTAACTGCATGCCACACGTATCCCACATAGATTGTTAATAAGCCGCTCTATTGACAATCGTATAACGTAGTCGTGACTAAATTAAATAGAGGCACCGGGACGTTACGCTATGAATGTATTGGTACCTCAGATTTCGGTCTCGTATCGAATCGAGTAAAATTGAACGAATTCGGGCGATAACCTGGTACGTTCAGTTATTGCCCACTCTTAGTTTACACATGTTACAATATTCATTAGTCGCAAAGATCTAGAATAGCGATTGATGAATAACGATTAATGACCAATAATTTAAAAATAACGGATGTCCAATCATAACTAATAACGAACGACTAATGATTAAATAGGGTTGTAAATAATTAGTACCATGTAATCATAACTAACCAATCAAAAATTTTCAACTAATGACTATTAATTATGATTAATGATTAATCAAATCATTAGTCATTTTTAATTATCAGTTGATTTGTGCCCTATTCTGCCTCCAGCAACGTCTAATACATTCGTTGGCGTAAACGTTAGATCTCTTCGTTTAGCAAGGGTAGGAAGCTTGAGAAAATTTAGAATTTTTCAGTATAGGCTCATAGATCTTATACAAGACAAAATGTAAAAACTTAGGTTAAACTTTTTTGATGGTATATATATATGTGCCCATAATTATGAAAGTGGTCTAAGTCATATTGAAAAAAATTAAAAATTACATTGAATAAATTTAGTTTAAAATAATGTGGTGTGAAATAACTGATAAACTCATTTTTTTTTTTTAAATTTTAACTTAGACCACTTTCATAATTATGGGCACATATGATCTTGATGGTAAAGATTCCAAATGGGTGAACAATATTCGAGGTGAGGACGAACTAAGGCAGAGTAGAGGATTTTGAAGGTAGCGGCTTTTTTAAAATTAAAAGCTGTTCTCATGACGAGATCGAGAGCTCTAATTATTTATTCAAAGTGCTCAACGAAGGAAAGATTTGAAGTAAACGTTATTCCAAGATCTCGCACGCAGGTGATATTACACAGTTCAACGTTATCAATAGTATAGTGATACTGAAAAGGTTTATGCTTTCGATGGAATTGCATAACCTTACATTTAGATGTGTTCATAAGATTGGATCTACACTCTACACTAGTTAGTTATACAGGGTGTAACAAAAATGTTGCAGTTCCTTAAAAGGGGTGATTCCTCAGGTGATTTTGAACAATTTTTGCCTTAGCGAAAATGTTAGGTGGGGCTTTGTTAACGAGATATTAACGAAAAACACCGACCAATCAGGGAGCGAGTACAGTGGATGACAATCAGCGCGGGCTCCAGCTGAGAGTAATATTGGTCCGCCATCGTCCGCGTCATCATTAATCCGCTGTACACGCTCCCCGATTGGTCGGCGTTTTTCGTTAATAACTCATTAACAAAGCCCCACCTAACATTTTCGCTAAGGAAAAAGTTGTTCAAAATCACCTCAGGAATCACCCCTTTCCAGGATCTGCAACATTTTTGTTACACCGTGTATTAGTCAAATTCTGTTGTAAGAGCAACACATCATGAGAGGATCCAATCTTAAGACAAATTTTTAAGTCGTATGCATAAAGTAAGAATTGGAAGTGTTCGATAACAGAACCTATATCGTTAATGAATAGATTGAATATTGTAAATATTCAATATTTATAAAATATGAGTCGCGGAAAGAGATTAAATGCGTGTGAAATTCATAAAACATTAAAATTAAATGAAGAACAATATTCAGTGCAAAAAATAGCATTATGAATCGAAGTCGAAAAGTAATAATAAATTTATTGATAATCTAGAAAACTATAAATTCAATTCTGATTAGTAAAACTAACTATTCAATTGGGATAAACCTGACGGTCTGAATGCCTATTATCACAACTTGTGGAAAGAGAAATAATTTTTGAGTCATTGCCAGATGGGAGGACTATGATAATATGTAAATGAAAATTACTGGAAGGATGAGCAGCAAAAAGGTACGTGATTAGTGACCAGAACTGCTGGAGAAAAATATACCCTAATAATGACACACTACACACAGCGAAAGTTGTAAATAAGTACTTTTCCCATAAAAACGTTCACGTCTTATTGTTACATTGGCCAGCAAGGTTTTCTGACCTTAAAATTACTGAAAATTGTTGAGGAAATTTTGCTAAAACTATATACTGCATATAGGAATGACAGATAATTTAATAACATTAGCGAATTCAAACAATGTATACAAAATGATTGGGAGCAACGAAAGCAAATAGATCTTAAAAAGCTGTATAAATGTTTGCCAAACAGAATGCTGGTTGCTATTACGTATAAAGAAGGAGCCACTAAATATCAAATATTATTCGTCAATTTGTTACTGCATTTAATCTTTAATTGAATGTGTTACCATTTTGTCCCAGTATTGCCTTAAACATTTTTATTTTTTTCAGTAACAGTATATATACTGACAAAATTCAATTCAATGTCATTTATATAACCATACGAAGGTCTCTCACAAAAAGTATATAAAAAAAATTATTGATGCAATGTTAAATGAATAAAAATTAGGATAACTTTAAAGTGTGCTATCTTTTTCTCCCTGAGGGTAATTAGATAATTCCCAATTTCTGGAACATGGTAACAGTTTTGCCACAACAGTTTTGACAAGCACAAGTAAAGAATAATACGCATTTTTCCTGAAACGATATTTCCACCCTGAGGAATGCAGTGTTTATCCACTGTAAAAACACCGCGTTACCGAAAATGTAATTAAATCGAGTCAACCCGGAAAATCATTCGAACCGCATCGAAACGGAAGCGATGTCACCAGAAAGAAGCACGACACCGTGTAATTTATTTGTAATTTCAACTCGCGCACCGTGGAAACCACCTCGAGGCTGTGCGATGTAAATGCCGCGGCGATATTAATGGAAGGTCGAAACATTTCAATAATTTCGTGGGATTCGGCGGGCAGGCGATCATGAAAATTTATTAAAGGGGGTAACCCATCCGGAGGAGGCAACACGTTGCCGTCGCTGAACGCTGCTTTGACCCGGTTCTACGTAGCCGGTCGTCGAGGCTCGATAATCAGAAAGCTGCTCGCTCTTCCGGAAAATCGGAAAATGAAATAACGAGCGGCGATCAAACTTTTAGAGCCGGAACGCATATATATATATATACCTACATCACCGGTCGAAACGATATTATATCTCGTGTCATAAAGCCAAAGACTGGTCATAAAGTTTCGGAGAGCCCCGAACGATCGCCCTGATGAATTACAAACTACGAAAATAGACATTCGCCGCCGACGCTGTGCGCCACAACCTGTTGTATTTCTGTAGTTTGTTCTCGATATCGCCGACTTTTATTTCCTCCGAATCGGAACGTCGACCAAGCGCCATTTGTACTTGAAATTCTTTGTTTGACGTCACTAATGAAATGAACAGTCGAAGTAGAGGCGCTCTAACACAGATGCATTGCTAGTAACTTAATCAACGATTGGCCCTACATGTTCCTTCCAGGTTCGCGATTGGTTGAACCGGCTGTGCATCTGTGTTAGGGCGTCAGGTATTTTTTGGCCAGCCGGGCTAAACAAGATTACACCACATTGGATGGCTGTGCACGTCTGTTTTCAGAAATAAAACACTGCGTCTGATGAAATCGAAAAAGTTTATGGCCACCAGCATGCGATACCATGAGTTTATTATTAGAGTATAACCTTGGTTATCTGCACTCCGGTTTTTGGAGTGCTTACTTAATTGAACATTCTTCATTGGTAACTTTACGCGATTTAATGTCTAAATTTTTAATCCATACTAATATTATAAATCCGAAAATGTGTTTGTCTCTTTGTTACATCTTCACGAATAAACTACTGAACTGATTTCAATGAAATTCGGCAGAGAGGTAGCCTAAAATCTGGAGAAGGACATAGAATACTTTTTATCTCGAAAAATTGATTAGTTTTTATAACGGTGATATAATTCTTCATAAGGAAAGACTTCATAGTGTACGTTACCTGCGACATTTTACTTACGAAACTACTAATTAATTTGACGATTTGTGCTTGATTCTTGATTTCTGATTTTACTTTATGATTTATTTGTTGAATGTTTGATTTAGAATTTGGAATCTTGGGTTAGTTTCCGTTTAGTTTAGTATTAAATTGTAGTGTTAGGTTTTCTTTCCATACTCCCTTTTTAATATAATTTTTGCTTAATTTCATGATGATAATAAGTTTATTTATTGTCGCATCAACTGCTATATGGTTATTAGCAACAAAAATTAAGTTTATTTATTGTTACATACATACAACATAAGATATACTATTAATATACTATTTATTTTATAATTTTACTCAGTTAAATTTTTGAATAGACTGATTTTTCTTTTAGGTATTCTATTAATTTCTTCATATATTCAGTTTTGGTTAACATTTCTTTCATATTGGTGTTTGCTTAATTTGATTTAACAAATATAGGCAATTTTAAAACACAATCCACGCAGGTGAAGCCGCAGGCAAACGCTAGTATAACATATTTATCTCCTTGTGTTTTTATATGTAATGATATAGAAAATTCAGTTACCCGAATATTTTTGTCTACCTGTTCATTATAATAATCAAGATTCTTGTGTATTTATTTATTTAAGGGAGAAACTCTTTAGTGCATCAAATGGAAAGTGTCAAGTAAGGGAAAAGTACCAAAGAATAATTGACCAAAAAGAAGAAATAACGTAATACAGTAGATCAATACAATGAAAGGAAGTTATCGTAGTATTATTTATAAACAAAGTTGTGAAAATAATGACTAACCAAACTTTTTTATGGTGAATAAGGTGAAAGTGCCCTGACATATAATTTATGCCATTCGAAAATCCAAAAAGCTCTAATGCTGCTGCTGTGTACATAAAAAAGAACCTCATATGTGTTTTAGTGTATGTACATGAAAAGAAAGTAATTAGTGATTACTGGACCTGATATCCAACCTTTGCTTATTTCACATAATATCTATCAGTATGCTTGCATTATCCACTGTTTAAATGCTTCAATTATCAATATGAAATCTTAAATAGCTGTCCAATACTAATTTTTTCCGCTTACATATGTTACACTACTCAAAAACTAAATGGCAGCTATTTTTTTTTTATTTCTACACAATTCCAATTTAAAAGAGCAGAACCCGCCTTTAATAATATAATATGTAACAGGAATAATTAGAATTTTTCATAGAAATATTAAACCCATTTGAACTTTAATGAGTGTAAAACATTTTTTTCCTGAAAGAGTAAGAGTTTGTATTTCAAAGATGATTTAATTTAAAAATGTTTATTCTCGTCATTAAAACTTATTAATCGGCAAGAGACGTATTAAATTTATATGAAAATTAAATACGATACTAATTTTTTTTATTGTCTGCATTGAATTCGCATATCATCAAAAACAAAATGCGAGTTTGAAAGTAGAAACATTGATCTATTTACCTATTACTTTGTTTCAAAATCAATCACTGTTACTGGGTTATGTTGCGAAATGAACATTCGCAGGTTGTTTGAAACAAAAGTTAGTTGTAGCTATAAAAACAATGGATATTATACTTCGGGTCAACTCGACTGGTCGTTCGAAGCCACCATTTTCTTTCACCTTTTCCGGAAAAGAATGATCCTACGAAGGTTTCTGTATCCGTATGAAATATTGTTTATGAAGGAGTCTTCATGTTCACGGAAGACGCCATCGCAGAGGTTTCACTACCAGAAAAACTATACGAGGAGAATGTGATCTTGAACGGCCAATTAAGTCGATCCGGAGTATAGCTAACTGCATCATTAAGCAGTAGCATATACAGGGTGTAAACAACATACGTTAAAATATTTTCAGGGGTGGTTGGGGAGCTCAAATGGAACACAAAATGTCGTATGACATAGTGTCCGATCTACCTTCGTTTTGCTGTAATAATACCTTAAAGTTTATTACCCTATACGCTAAACTAATAGTTCGAAGATTCTGAAACTAGGACATTGGTAAGCAGCAATAGAGTAAAAGAGTCTTAATGCATTTTGTTGTATCTCTTATAGTTTAACTGTTATAAAGTTTTAAAAATTGGGGATGTTTGTAGGAGTGAGCATCGACTACGCAGACAGAGCAAGGGAAGCCTAACGGCTACTTGGTTCTATGTGTTTGCCTCGTCGATGTGCCGGAGTTAATATCCATCTCAAAACCACATCGCTAGCTTTAAAGCGTTATTACTGCAAAATAGATACAGATCGGACACTATGTCATAGGACATTTTGTGTTCCATTTGAGCTCTCCAACCACCCCTGAACATATTTAAACGTATATTTTTTACACTCCCCAGATAGCACAAACACGTTGTATGTATGTCCATAGAATATTCGTTCTGGACGTTCCAGACGTCCCGTAAAGGTCCATATGTCCTCTATACGTTCTCATTAAGTTTTCTAAACGTCGCAATAAGGTTCCATTTACAAAGTGGGATGTCCTCAGAATGTGCTGTGTCGACATTATCAGGACATGTTCCGAACATTCAAAAATAATTTTTTGAACGCTTAAAATTACTAAACGAATCATTTTCTTAAATTCGCATTCTTGGATATTATAAAATATCAAATATAGATCTTATTATCTTTCACAATCCGGACAGCAAGGAATATTACTCTAAAACCTTGCAGATTATGTTTGTTATCGGAATATTCGCGGTCACCCATTTCCTTCTTTGGAGTCTCGATCGAGCATCTTTACTTATTAACTTCGATGATCCTATCTATAACCTCAAACTGCAAACTCAAATGATTAGATAAAGAAAATTTTTATTTGGCTACCTTTGTATGATATATCAAAGCAAGTTTTTATAATATACGCGTCGTTTTGAATAAAGTAATTGTTTACAATTATTTACGAATCATTTCAGAATTCAGAAGCATTTCTTTTCCTTTAGTTTTGAAAACCTCATTATGTTGTATGTACATATTTTAAAGTTCAGAGATTTAAAATTCAATATAAAACTATTGTTTAACAAACTTTCTATTTAAATGTTCGTTTTTCAAGCTGAACAATATGAGTAGCCGACTACTAAAGGATTGTCGACCTTTAATGCCTTCACCCTATACGAGAAATAAATAAGACACCAAAATTTCATTGCAACGTTGAGGTTATATTGTGTATTTCTTATGCATATCCATAACACTCTTTAGAGGAACGTTTCTAAAACATCCGAAATTTAAATCTTCCGAACATCCATAGAACTTTTAAGACGGACGCTCTTGAAACATCCGAAATTTAAGTCTTCCGAATATCCACAGAACTTTTAAAACGGACGTTTCTGAAACATCCGAAATTTAAGTTTTAGGAATGTCCTAGGAATGTCCAAAATGGACGTAGGACATTCGGACATAAACTGAACATGAAACGAACGTCCTTGGAACGTATGGTGCTATCTGGATCTGTATAGTCAAATTTTGCGGATTTTATCTTATGTTGATTGAAATGGCTGGAATTACCCCATGTTCGCATACTATCAGTATCAACACAGTAAAAATGTTTATGATATAAAGAATTATTTCATTGTTAAAAGATTATAACACTGAATACTTGACAATGTTGTCAAGCCTTCGGCCTATTACCTTTAACGTTGAATATTCCATGTTAGGTCACACGAGGTTGTTATCATCCACATTGCTCATGGGTAGCCACGCGCCTCTGTGTAACTTTAGTCGAGTTAGGCGATCGATGACAGGCATAGGTGTGCAAGCTTAGACAGGTGACAGCTCGGTAAACCAAACGTTATGTACGTATTAATTGTTTGCCAAGAACTCCGCCAACAGTTTCCCGAATCTCACCTGTCGCGATCTAAAGCGTTCCAAATATTATTCTCGATTACTCCTGTCCAAGCGCATGATGCATTTACCTGCAAAACTCTTTCCCTCTCGTTTTTCCCCGAACCGTGGGGCAGTTCTATGTACGCACTCCTTTAATTTACTCAGACGGCGATTTTAATTTCGGGCAATTATAATTACGAGATTACAATTAGTTAGCTCTGATAGTCGAGACGTCCAAGAGGACGGAGGAGAGAGATGGGCCAGGTAATTCGAGGATGAATCATCGTTTGGACGACGGCGACTCGCCGAAGCTTTCCCTAACGAGCTTCCACGGCATTCCAGGTAATAAAGTGGCCCGGGAAATAGTGGAGGGCAGCGAGCCCATTGCCAAGATTTAAACGCACCGCAACTGAGTCAGCAACTTGACTAACTTAGGGATGCGGCTCTGTACACAGCGGCGAAACCGACTCTCCTTTATTACTTTCTTCCCCGGACAACACACAGTTCGTCGCGTTTCATTTCCCTCTTCGTTCCGCGAAGAGGATAGGCCCAGATATTTATACGATAAAGTTTACAACCGTTGTTCCTGTTGCCGCTTCCAAAGTTGTTGCAGCCAAAGAGAAGAAGGGAAAAAGTGGAACGGAAGCCAATTCGAAGTCTCATTGTATCGGTTTCCATCGCCACAAAGAAGAGCCGGACGTTCGAATTCAAGGATCACCGCTAAAAGGAGTAATTTCTGGGAAGAACGGCCCTCTTCCCTGTCTCTCCTCGGCCGATGAAAAAAGTTTCGAGCATCAAACCCCCGTCGAGGCTGGGACCTGTGCTGAATATGAAAAATGTAACTCTTTTATTGGAAAACAATGGCCAATGAAATCCTCATTCAGTCTGGCCGGGCAAAAAACTAAAGAGTAATTTACGTTTGAAGGAGGGGGATCATCGTGACACACATACTAACTTTTGCCGCCGCGTATGCGTAACGCGATTTTCATCGGGGGAAGTGGTTCGTACCATGGACATAAAGGACAGTGCCTCGTTCTGCGGGGGTGCGGCAAAAGACGGAAGGGAAAATAAGCTTTGCAGGTCAATCAGTGGTGCGCCCTATAGCCGAATTTAAGTACTAGAAGTGGCATGTTGCATGTTTCATACAATTTCATACTATAGGGATGGTAGGGTAATGAAGTTATGCACACACCAAGTTTTGTCAAAATTCAACGTTTTGTAACCTTTAACCAGAAGTATCACATACACGGACGTAAAGGACGGTGCATGAAGTAGACTTATGGACAAGGGGGGGCATGTTTCAAGGGGGGCTCCAGTGCAGGTTAGAGTGGGTATAAGGAGAGTGTGGCCGATTAGCCGGTATCGCCATTTTGAGGACAAGCGGGTGCATCACCTGCTATTATATTCAATTCAAACTTCGCGCCTCTGAAGTTAGCGTTAACGTTTTTACACACATACAGTATCTATATGTAGATAAGTACTGCACAACTACATACAATAGCTGTCGGACATAGTCCTACAAATAGCGGAACCAATCATCGATGAGCATGCCTGTCTGCCACACTCTCCTTATACCCACTGTAGTGCAGGTTAAATTGTGATGCCATCTATGTTATACACGTAAGAAACTTCTTGTTGGTTGACAGCACGTTGACAGGAGTCATTTGTGATACTTCTGATTAAAGGTTACAAAAAGTTGAATTTTGATAAAACTTAGTGTGTGCATAACTTCATTACCCTACTATGAAACATGCAACATGCCACTTCTAGTACTTAAATTCGGCTATAGGGCGCACCACTTATTGACCTGCAAAGCTTATTTTCCCTTCCGTCTTTTGCCGCAACCCCGCAAAACGAAGTACTGTCCTTTATGTCCATGATCACAAATAACTCCTGTCAACGTGCTGTCAACCAGCAAGAAGTTTGTTACGGGTATAACATAGATGGCATCACAATTTGACATGCACTGGAGCCCCCCTTGAAACATGCCCCTCTTGTCCATAAGTCTACTTCATGCACCGTCCTTTACGTCCGTGGTTCGTACTGATGAAAGTCGACCGAAGCACCCGGTGGTTGTCACACGGTCTTGAATGTCGATTATGTTTCATGGTTTCCCTGCGTGGGATAATAAAAAGATAAGTGACTTCCGTCGTTCGTACCATTTACGTCTTTGGAATAGAGAACGACATATCCGCTCATGATTATTACCGCGAATTTTGAGGCTTTATTACCGACATTGAGTCACAAGTTATAATGCTCTTACTCCTTTGAGAGGAATTACGTATTAATGAGAGCCGCAACGATTGTGCGAGAAATCCCAGACTGCATTTGTCTGGTAATACACTCGTATTCGAAACGGCACTTAGCTGCCAACTGTTTCTTTAGCAAAAAATTCAACCACGGACCTGTTAAGATTGGAGTTTTTTCTTTGTGCTGAGATTTTCAACGAAGACTTGGATTTTCAACTTTTTTGTCCCGGTATTGCGGTAGTGCTTCGAATGCTGAGCTAGAACTTTCTTGCTTTTCTACCGTTAAGGAACCAGTTTTTGATCAATTCGTGAAATAAAGCGTTCTTTTAAGTTCATGTCAACAAGTAATTATTAAAAATAACTTTTGAAGTAAAGTATGGCATGTCAAAGCAGGTAGTATTGTGCGTTTTCGTGAAAATAAATGTGAAAGGTAGCACACTTGCAGAAAGTCTTTATTGAACGCCATGTCTTACTGATCGGCGTAAGAGAATATTGAGAGCACTGTCATACAGTCAATTTGTTTATGCTGTTGCAACTGTTGAAGGTTATTTTCATACATTTTGCTTACAATTTTGCTGAGCAAGGATTTTAATAGTATATGCATAATTTTTATTTAAAAGTTAGTAATCAAATATTTAATTCCAATGTTTTTTTGTGTACAAGTTTTTTGATCACCTAAATAATAATTAGGGTAAAACACAGAATTACAAAAAAAAAGTATTAAATTTACATTATTATACTAAAAATAATTTCATTTTTTATTACCACAAGCATGTTTCGCTTATTTTTGTTTCTTTTTAATTGGTACAAGTGTTAGAGTTAAACGAAAATAGCAACTGGAAAGAAAATCTGTTACAAAAAGTACAGTGAATGAAATTTGAAAGAAGCTGTATAAAATATAAATTATAATAAGATATCAGAGGGTGCTGCTAATGATAGATGTAATAAACCTTCCTCGACTTTAGAGCAAAAATACAAATAGAAGACTCATTAGAAGACTTGGTTTACAGACGATTTTAAGTTTTGAAGAGGAGGATTTGCTGAAAACTTAAGTGCATTAAAAATTTGAATATATTTTATGAGTTTTATTTAACATTTATGCAAAAAATACGCGATCAGAAATCAGTACAGTACATGATGCGAAATTAGTTCCAATGCATTTTAGATGATCAAAAATTAGTTCCTCGCCTTATAAAAAATTAGTTCCTAAGTAATTGAGATGGACAAAAACTAGTTCCCAATAACCTTTTTTTGAAAACAGAACATAAAGAACCCAGCACAGTTTATATGGGAGTTTGAACACCGGTGAAATTGGCTGATTTTCACCTATATTGTGGGTTATGATGTCCTCTACAAGAAACGTTTAGAAACTTACAATTAGAGCTGATGAAGGGTTAGTGATGTACAGCCATTTAAAGTACTGTATATCGCTGGTAAGTTAACAGTCGGAAGGTATGCGAGTCTAATCAATCGAAGTGAAATAAGCTAATCTACGCGGAACACGATCAAGTAGACTGATCACCCGCATTTTTAGTATTGGCTGTGCCGTCCCGATTGCCAACTTACAAGCGGTATACAGTATGTAGGACAATGGATCTCGGTTTATCTAAATAAAAATATATGTATAAGACTTGACGTATTAAGTTTCTATAATCCTATATACAAGACAAAATGCAACGTAACGCAAGTTACGTTCAGTTAGATTCACTCTTTAGCGAACCCGGTTTTTTAAGCGTACGAATTTTCTCTCGTTTTCGGAATGCTACAAAGCATCAATCTTCATTGCTTGTAACATTTCAGAGCAAGACGAAACAAATGACAGTTGTGAAGCTATACTCCGTTACTATTGCACCTGTACGTCAGGTGCAAGGACTGTTGGCACATGTTCGCATGTAGCCAGTGTACAGGGTCATCCACTTATCTCGGAACCCGAGCCCATTTATAATCATGGGTACGAGTTCCGAGATGCATGGATGACCATGTATTGTGGTACCTAAGATATGCGAGACATTAAAACAATGTACGTTATTCTTCTTCTGCGTTGTTGAACTGTATATTATATTCTGCACATGGGCCATCATAATACATCAAAATAAAACTGCATATATTGCCACTGTCCTACATACTGTATACCACTGCAAGCTGACAGTCGGGACGGCACAGCCAATACCCAAAATGCGTGTGATCCGTCTGCTTGAACGTGTTCCGCGTAGACTGACTGATTTCACATCGCCCGATCAGACTCACATACCTTCCAACTGTTAACTTACCAGCGATACATTTGGATGACTGTTTGGATCACTAACCCTTTATCAGCGAGTTTATGCTCCTATACATTTCTTGTAGAGGACATCATAATCCACAATATAGGTGAAAATTAGCCAATTTCACCGGTATCTAAAATCCCATATAAACTGTGCGGGGTCCTTTACCTTTTAATAATAAAATAACTCTATGGTTTAGGATTTTATCATGTCACAAAAAATATGTTACGTCGGGAAGGTCCCTAAAATGATCAAAAACTAATTCCTTAACGGTATGTACATTGCTGTGATTTGAAATCTGAAAACGAAACTTTTCCAAACATAGTAAAATTAAACAAAAATTTATTTTCTAAAAATAGTAAAATTTACAATGGTTAATTTCAAGCGCTTAGAGTGATTTTCGGCAGTAAAAAAATGTCGTGATACGTATTTATATATGTTTTATATATCCCCAAAGTTTCACAATTTTTTGAATTTCCGGGTTGGTAACCTTCCCTTGTCGGTCATTTCCAATCAATTTAAATTTGAATATTCGAATGTTATTTAATTGAAAAACATATAAAATAAAGCGTTAATTATCGAAAATTTCGGCCTCGTAGTGCCTAATCATTTTCACCGACCGTATTCGCAATCGACAGCCTTTGACTGGTATCGATTGCATCCGTTCAGGCACTATATAGCTCCGGCATCAAAACAGCCCCAGGAAATGCAAAAAACGGGCCGTTGGCCACTTTTACCACACAATTTGCAGGCAGTGGCAACAAAATAATGGTCATTTATGCAACCATTTTTCCCGCTGACGGCTAACACGAAGAGGAGGCGCGAGCTCAGGCCAGTGTGCACGCAGTCACCAGCATAAAGACCATCGCAATTGCGTGGAAACGGTTTCCGGTAGATATTCTTTTTCCTCCGCACATTTATTTTTGATGTACCATTTTTTCATTTCGCTCGTTGCCCCGACCCCTTTCCTAAACCCCGACTGCATCCACCAACTTCCCTCCCCTCCACTTCGAGGGATCTTCCGCCCCTGTATTCGTACTAGGCTTTTACCTTTGATGAATCGCACTGGAATTACCCATTGCATTCGTGGGACCAATGGAGCAGCTACTGCGTGAGGTGAAAAGATACAGAGAGCGAGAGAGAGAGAGAGAGAGAGAGAGAGAGAGAGAGAGAGAGAGAGAGAGAGAGAGAGAGAGAGAAGGTAGAACGACTAGGAAAAAGGCCTGGGCAAGAGGGTGAAGGCGGGGGTAAGAGAGACAGCGAGTTTTCCCGTCGATATTTCTGCACGTATAACGAGATAGAAGCCCGTGTGCGCTGCGGCGGATGCATTCGAGGCGTTCGCAGGGTCGTGGCGATTTTTTTTATTCCTTCTTGAGGCTCGCGAGGTGAAGTGCAACCAGCTAGGAGAAAAACGCCTAGGCGTGCGCACGCGTTCCGCCTGCTTTATGCATGCTCGCTGACATACTTTGAAATATGATAATACGACGCGCGTGGCCTCCTGCTACTAGATCGATGCGATTAGGGAACAGCATTGTCGAGCACGATGTCGGAATAATGTGACTTTTTGCGGTGGCAGCTGGCGCTGCGGAGAACGGTTACGGGATATGACGGGCAGGTGGGTGCGGTTTAGTTTGTATAACCGATTACGAAGAATGAAGAAACTTTCAGAATTTAATTGGGAATCATTCTTCGACAAAAAATATTGAGGAAAGAAAGAGCCCCTTTAGGATGTCAAAATAAGCTGTTTTTAGGATTTCTTTTTTATAGAACTACTAAATGAATCTTTCCGAAATTTGCAGAATATTTTACTTTATATTTAAACAATAACAGTTCATTTTTTTGTTGAGAAAGGTCAGTGGAAACAGATTTACATAGAGCCCTTCGTAGGGCCTGGTTGCTACAGTTATCTAAATATGAAATAAAACATCCTACAAATTCCGAAAAAATTGGTTTAATATTTCTTTTAAAGCTTAACTTCAGCAACATTTGAAAGTTGGCTGAATGAATCCTTATACAGTAGTAAAACCTTCCGCAAAAGTTAGAATAGTACATTGTGTGGTAAGGGCGGAATATAAGCTATTTACTATGAGGGCCAGTTCGCAGCCCGAACCGAAAGCGAGGGCTGTACAATTAGCACGAGCAGTAACAGCCTTCCGCTCGAGCTACACACGAAATCTTTTGTCCTACCTGGACCGTGAAGTGTGTGATTATATGCAGGCAGGGCGGGTGCAAAGTTGATTATTGAAGTGAAACACTTCTTAGTGCGCGTTAGGAGTAAAATCGATTCATGAAGTGCAAAGCGAGACCAAAAATCGTCACGAAAATTCTTATACACAGTATTCCCTATTTTCGGCGTTTCCGCTTTGTGCAGTGCTTCGTATGCACCCTATCTTTTACCGCCGTATTATTGCCCTAGGGTGGTGATGTGTTACTTTTCCGCCCTAGGGTGGTAGTAGGGAACTTTGCGCCCGGTCTACGGGCATACAATGACGCACTTTCGGAGTAGGTAGGATAAAAAAAATGTATTTCGTACAAAATTAAGAGTGAAATAATGAGCCAAAGTTTTTGAAATCTTGTGTACAGATACAGAAATGATCAACATTCAGCAAGTACAGGGTGAGACAAAAATCACGAGGTTTCAATATTTAATAACTACTTCATTTTTTATTTTCAATTTACAACGCCGTAGCATCACATACAGTATACGTAGGAAATTAAGTTATACTATCTATGAAAAATTAAATTATATAAATGAGGCCAGTTTCCACCACACACAAATGTGCCCTTTTTAAGATGTTTTTTATGACTCCATTTAGCGTTTTTGATTCGATTACTTTCAATTTCGGCTCGAATATTGTGCTACAACTAGAGAATACTGGGCTATAACTGCAGTGTTTGGAGATCCTTAATATGCGCCTTTCCTTTAGCTCCAAAAAGAACAATTTGGAGATCAAGAGAATACGCTGCATGGGCCATGTCGCAACCCCGAGAATTTACATAATTTCATTTTAAATTATAAAGAAATCATAAAATTTCATATTTCGTATTCGCTGTTCTGCTATGAATCTTTCCAGAATTGTTCTCCAATGTTTTCTTTAAAATATGTGTAATAAATAAATTTAAAAAATAATATAATAAAGGTTATTAATACTACAGCCCCTTAGCGACTTTTGGCCCACCCTGTGCAACACATTGGCACACTTTGGACTGCTTTTCATATAAGTAAAAAGGAAGATTAGTTTGATTATTTCATTTTTAGTAGTTGCATTTTAGGTACATATCAACAAAGTTAATGATAAAGGATCAAATACTTATTCAACGCGTTGACAAAATAAAATAAAAAGTAATAGCGAATTCAACTGAATTGGTGATAAGAATACACTATCACCATTTCTGACTGGTTTTCATCACAAAAAAAGCCTTATTTATTTTTTGGAAGCTGATTAACTTTTGGTTACGATTGTTACTGAAATTCATTCTGAGCCAAATGCTAGATATCAGCTTATTTTTAGTGCCCTAAATGGGGCTCCCCCTTATCTTGGTATTCGGCTCTAAAAGCATTCTTTCTGTAACCTTCTTTGCCATAAAAAATTTGTTTTTTTTTGCGGTTTAATATTTTGGATAGCTTTCACGAATTTTCAATATGTACTAATGAGTTAATTAATCTCTTTCAAATTTAGCATACATTTAAAATCCTACCTTCATTTTCCGTTTTAGAATTAGCGATAACTGTGCTTTTACTAATCGTAAGACCAAGGGCCACATACATTCACTGTGACTTATACGAGGGCCTCAAAAAAAGAATGTTATTTATCATATATTGTTTATTTCATTTATAATACATAGTGAGCGGTTCGCCAGCAAATCAACGTAGTGCTACTCTGTCCATCCCTGATCTATGTATAGTAAATGTAATAATTTTTTATCTCAAAAAGGCTCCTTAAAGGATGTTTCTTGAGAAAAACACCTCCTTAATCTGTTTATGTGCTACTTTCTCATTAATTCCTATAGGACCTGTTTTAATTGTCCAACTGTATTATATCACTGAATAAAAAGTACAGGAAGGAAGAAACAGAAAAAGTGAGGTCAGAAGCGAACAGACTATGACGTCAGAATTGACGCGAAATTGAAATATCGAATTTAGAAACATATGAACGTATAGAATGAACATTGGCCACAAATAGCCTTCGTTTCGAGCTGCGAACTGGCCCTCGTAGTAAATAGCCTATTTTCTGCCTTTGCCACACAATGATACAACAAAACAATCCTTTTTAAACTGCTGCAAACATATTCTGCTGTATTCATTCTCTTCAACTATGATGTCACATGCCTGACATCTTTGAACTAATAAGTATGACATAGAAGGCTTCGACCCCCATTCTTAAATTTCCAGCTAATGCTACATCTTGTGTATTATACATATAAATAAATGCATAAATAGTTGAAGAAAGGAATACGTCTTTAGGATCTCGAAATGTGAATGATATGCGTTATACACTCCCTAACAGTGAACGAATTGCGTTTCCAAGTTTTTAATTTACGGTAAATTTTACCATTACTTTAATCTGTATTTACTGAATGTATTTTAGTTTTATCCGCTTACTCATACAACATAATCAAGATATTAAAAAGAGTCCCATAAAAATCCCTAAAGTGGACACATCGACCATTTTACCGAAATATTTGCTAAGCGTGAAATTTATTCGAGCGGTTTCAAAATTAGTATCAATATTTGAATAGTTCAGAACCTTAATGACGAGGCTGTAATGAACAGCCAATATCAAAACCAAACCTAGAGTACTCGTTTAATATTATTAGTTATTGAGATATTCATATACTGATTCATCAGAATATTATAATTAGAAAGGAGTTCATATAATTATTAAAAATTTCCAAGAGTGAAGAGTGAAGAGAAACTCGAAGCTTACGTAATCTTTCATTAGGCCATGGTTACAGGTGGACACGTTGTTGCGTGAAAAGGAGCATCATGCGAAAAATCGTGTAATCACAACGCAAAAAAAAATACATATACATACATACGTATACATAAGTATCGCGATTTTTCGCGCGAAGTCACGTCCACTATAACCGCGGTCTTAGAAATTAATGGAAACCAATAGAAATATCAGTAGGAATCATCATTCGAATTATCCTGATCCACATCTCCATCATGGTATCACGTATAGCGTTAATCACAATTGAAGTCTTTCTATACCGTTATCGCTGAATGTATCGATTAAATGAAACCCAGGATAATGGAAATCGAGAATAATCAAGAACTGGTTAATCAAAGTCCTATTGTACTTGAATATTCAGATTTGGGTTCTCTTTTTTAATTATTCAAAGATTTGTACGTATGAAAATTTAATAATAATATTTTAATTAAAGGATCAAGATTAAAGGAAGAAAAAGAAGAAACATGACTACTTAGTAAACAAATTGTACGTGTGCAATACTCGATTAACAACGACATCCCACAAATCCTAGAAGCCGATACTTTAATGCAGGAATCGCAGAAAACAAAAGAATGAAACAAGCAGCAAAAGACGCAAACAGACTCAAACAGACGTACTGAACATAATTTTAAAACTGTAATCAAATATACCAAAAGGAAACTGATAACCAAGTGGGAAACAAAGTGGATTAACAAGCATCATCACGTATAAAGATCATCTCGGAGAACTCTTTTCTCAGTGAACCTCCAAAACTACCAAGAGCAGAACAAGTGGTTATATCTAAAATAAAAATATGTCACATATTATGCAGAATATCCAACACCTAAATGTCAAGATTGTGAATTAATTATAACAGTAGAATACCAACTCATACATTGATCAAAACATATATAGACGCCATTGACAAAACAACGAGAATTTTATGCAATATTTAAAGGCAACAAATTTACTACGAAAAATAATATAACAGATCCTATATTCCAGATCAACTCAACTGGCAGTTCAAAGTCACATTTTCCCTGTTATAGTTTTCTGGTAGCGATATCTCCACGACGATCTCTTCGTGAAGACGGTACAGAAACCTTCGTACGCTCGTTCCTCTCCGAAAGAAGTGAACGAAAATGATGTACGCGTAGCGTATTGACGAGACGCAATGTGTACGCTTGATCGTCTATCCACGAAATTACGTTTCACAAACGCGGCATTGCTTGCTTTACGCTCCCATACAGCATACAATGCAAAACAAATGCAAATGTAAAATAACATCCACCCACGAAGCGTCAGTGTCACGCTTTAATCAGGATCTGCAATCGTTCAACACTTCGAATATACATATAGAACAAATGTCTCGTGGACAGAGGACCTAATAAACATGTAATTGATGCGATTTTAAAAGGAAAGAGAACAAATACTGGAACAACCAGGTGTCAAAAGTTTTATACTTATACTTGAAAGCTTGAATCAGAATTGACTGATCATCCTAGATAGATTAGCGGACAAAAAATTTCCACTTTTTCGTTTCATATTATTTTGATTATTTTTTACTATTAACTTAAGATTTAGTACGCATTTCATACATATTCGAACAGAAAATTAAGAACTCTAAAATCCAGTCAAAATTTAATTTATTCAACTGAAATATTCGATTTATATCGAATATAAATAGTGCCGGCACATTTTTAGGGTGAACAAATAGTTGTCACCTTTGAAAAGTAAAGCCTCTTGCTTTCATGATAGTCTCAGATAATTGCGGTTTTAAGTAAATTAATTTTTTAGTAATAACAACAGAAAAGTCATTTCAAATTTCGCAGAAGCCCCATGCTTAATCTTACCCCACAAGCATTTAGTGAAGTTTAAGTTTGACCGTTTTGGTGGTCAATTCATCACACTTACATGATAGACCCTATACAGGGTGTAACAAAAATGTTGCAGTTCCTTGAAAGGGGTGATTCCTGAGACGATTTCAAACAACTTTTTCCTTAGCGAAAATGTTAGGTGGAGCTTTGTTAACGAGTTATTAACGAAAAACATTGACCAATCAGAGCGCGAGTTTACCGGTGAAGCGGCCGCGGTAGCGAAGTCTACAACGCTAGGCGCCGCGCTTGTGCTTCGAACAAACAAGTCGACACGCATCGATGAACATAACATTATTATAAGAAATTAAAACGGCATAACAAATAAAGTCAAGTCCTTTACCATTTTTTATTTATCATTGAAAGTGATTAATTATTTTAAATCGGGGGAAATCACGTGTAGCGTAAAAAGGCAAATACACAGTTTGTTTGTTAAGGTGAATCGAAAATAATAATTATTTGAAGCGAAAGAATAAGGAATACGTAAATTTCTTTTTCAAATAACGTATAAAGAAAAAGGCAAAGTAATAAAAAATGGATGAAAAGTGATCCTAGTTCGTTACTGAGATAAAAGTTTGTAGTTCAACAACGGTCAGCAGTGTTTTTTATAATGAATAAGTGTGCTTAAAAATCCCGAAGAAAAGTGTGCATATGGAACGTGGGAGAATTGTTGGGGAAAAGAAGTCCGCGTTAAAGTAAAAAAATAATAATCAAGAATAAATTACATGCGACTCACCCTTTCGGCAATTCACCTGTAGTTTTTAAACCTGTGTCACTGGGTCACTGTACCGGTCCTGTTCATGGTTTATGGTAGCCCAGCGCCTAGATCACAGCTGATCGCAGGTATACGACACCACCCACAGTTAAGGGTCACAACATCAGGTGCATCCGGGTTAAGGCACCAAATAACGAATGTATTCACTTCACTACAGCCACTAATACACTAATCACTTGTCACGATCACTTCATTTTTGTTTTGCGGAATGAGTTGTTCCTACGTTATAACAATTGGTGGCTCCGAAAGGGGTTGATTGCTGTCAATTTAGGAAATGCTCCACATAGCCACCGTCAGGGTTGACGCACGTTTGTGCACGTAAAATAATGTGCCACTGCACGCGTTGGAGCATCGTTGGTATGATGTTCACAATTGCATCATGTGTACGTGAAACGGCTTCTTCTGGGATGTCCACTGGTTGACGGTACACTTCATTCTGAAACGATTGTTGTACAACAAATACAAAACGCAAGTAAATAAAAAAATAATGCTTATAATAAATGTAAGTAAAAGGTAACAGCAATAATCAAATTACCTTTAGGTGTTACTGGGCCATTGTACCGATCTTGGTCATCGACGGACGCAATGTCGCCGGGTCTAGCGTTCTAATTCGCGGATACAGCTTTGCGAGTACTCGCACATTAGCAATCGCGTTACCATCGCACCGAGCATGCACCCGAAACACCGTGCAGTACTCCTGCGCCGTGTGCATGCTGGATTGGAGATTGCTGACTGACTGACAGAACTTTTCCGAAGGAGCTTCTCCTACCCTCAAGCAGTTTCGTATCGTTTCACTATGGGTTAACTCCCTCTACTACAAGAAAACTTAAGGATAAAGAAACTAACATTCGTTAAAAAGAAATACGTGCTTTGCTGAAATGCGCTACGAATGGACCATCGAGCAGTTCCAAAAGGCGCTTGATCCGCTAATTTACAACCTACGTACCCATTGCTTCGAGATAGAAAACAGACACCACGTGCATCGGTCCAACAGGGCCCAAGAAAAAGAGGCGCAGGGAGTCCTTTCTGTATTCCAAGGACAGGAGAAACATTTTCAGCGACACGTGTTGAGTTGACGCTGCTAGGGTCACTCCGACTACCTTGGCGAAGGCCTAACCGCGCGCTTGAGTAATTTATGATTTAATTGCTTCGCCTTTGTAACGGACACGAACGGAGGATATCGGAAATGCGAAATAGAAATGGATAGTTTTCATTCCGTTTCGTGAGGGAATTTTTGTGCCCCTTCTCACCCCTACGTACCCATTGCTTCCAGAAAGAAAGCAGACCCACGTACAACGCTCCAAAAGGGTCTGAAGGAAAGAGAAAGCTTACACAGGAAAACGCATGCTATTCTTTTTTTCCTTTCTTCGATTCTCATGAACAAATTTCGAAAATTATTCATTAATAATTTATATCAATTATAATTCATCAAATTATACAGTCCATCTAAATTATTAGTTTATAATTTATCAATTACTTTTTAATAAGTAATTACACTACATATTAATCAGCTATAAGTAACCACAATAAATGATATTCAAGGATTCTTACAATCGGGTAACTCCTTACTGTTCCACATTGCCAAAGATTATTTCTAGGCGGTTATGCGTCCATGCTTTTCTAGATTGTATTTTAAAACTTTTTTTAATACTCGTAGGACAAGAAACATTAGAATCGGAGGAAGCAAAAAAAAGAATAGCATGCGTTTTCCTGTGTAAGCTTTCTCTTTCCTTCAGACCCTTTTGGAGCGTTGTACGTGGGTCTGCTTTCTTTCTGGAAGCAATGGGTACGTAGGGGTGAGAAGGGGCACAAAAATTCCCTCACGAAACGGAATGAAAACTATCCATTTCTATTTCGCATTTCCGATATCCTCCGTTCGTGTCCGTTACAAAGGCGAAGCAATTAAATCATAAATTACTCAAGCGCGCGGTTAGGCCTTCGCCAAGGTAGTCGGAGTGACCCTAGCAGCGTCAACTCAACACGTGTCGCTGAAAATGTTTCTCCTGTCCTTGGAATACAGAAAGGACTCCCTGCGCCTCTTTTTCTTGGGCCCTGTTGGACCGATGCACGTGGTGTCTGTTTTCTATCTCGAAGCAATGGGTACGTAGGTTGTAAATTAGCGGATCAAGCGCCTTTTGGAACTGCTCGATGGTCCATTCGTAGCGCATTTCAGCAAAGCACGTATTTCTTTTTAACGAATGTTAGTTTCTTTATCCTTAAGTTTTCTTGTAGTAGAGGGAGTTAACCCATAGTGAAACGATACGAAACTGCTTGAGGGTAGGAGAAGCTCCTTCGGAAAAGTTCTGTCAGTCAGTCAGCAATCTCCAATCCAGCATGCACACGGCGCAGGAGTACTGCACGGTGTTTCGGGTGCATGCTCGGTGCGATGGTAACGCGATTGCTAATGTGCGAGTACTCGCAAAGCTGTATCCGCGAATTAGAACGCTAGACCCGGCGACATTGCGTCCGTCGATGACCAAGATCGGTACAATGGCCCAGTAACACCTAAAGGTAATTTGATTATTGCTGTTACCTTTTACTTACATTTATTATAAGCATTATTTTTTTATTTACTTGCGTTTTGTATTTGTTGTACAACAATCGTTTCAGAATGAAGTGTACCGTCAACCAGTGGACATCCCAGAAGAAGCCGTTTCACGTACACATGATGCAATTGTGAACATCATACCAACGATGCTCCAACGCGTGCAGTGGCACATTATTTTACGTGCACAAACGTGCGTCAACCCTGACGGTGGCTATGTGGAGCATTTCCTAAATTGACAGCAATCAACCCCTTTCGGAGCCACCAATTGTTATAACGTAGGAACAACTCATTCCGCAAAACAAAAATGAAGTGATCGTGACAAGTGATTAGTGTATTAGTGGCTGTAGTGAAGTGAATACATTCGTTATTTGGTGCCTTAACCCGGATGCACCTGATGTTGTGACCCTTAACTGTGGGTGGTGTCGTATACCTGCGATCAGCTGTGATCTAGGCGCTGGGCTACCATAAACCATGAACAGGACCGGTACAGTGACCCAGTGACACAGGTTTAAAAACTACAGGTGAATTGCCGAAAGGGTGAGTCGCATGTAATTTATTCTTGATTATTATTTTTTTACTTTAACGCGGACTTCTTTTCCCCAACAATTCTCCCACGTTCCATATGCACACTTTTCTTCGGGATTTTTAAGCACACTTATTCATTATAAAAAACACTGCTGACCGTTGTTGAACTACAAACTTTTATCTCAGTAACGAACTAGGATCACTTTTCATCCATTTTTTATTACTTTGCCTTTTTCTTTATACGTTATTTGAAAAAGAAATTTACGTATTCCTTATTCTTTCGCTTCAAATAATTATTATTTTCGATTCACCTTAACAAACAAACTGTGTATTTGCCTTTTTACGCTACACGTGATTTCCCCCGATTTAAAATAATTAATCACTTTCAATGATAAATAAAAAATGGTAAAGGACTTGACTTTATTTGTTATGCCGTTTTAATTTCTTATAATAATGTTATGTTCATCGATGCGTGTCGACTTGTTTGTTCGAAGCACAAGCGCGGCGCCTAGCGTTGTAGACTTCGCTACCGCGGCCGCTTCACCGGTAAACTCGCGCTCTGATTGGTCAATGTTTTTCGTTAATAACTCGTTAACAAAGCTCCACCTAACATTTTCGCTAAGGAAAAAGTTGTTTGAAATCGTCTCAGGAATCACCCCTTTCAAGGAACTGCAACATTTTTGTTACACCCTGTATAGACTACATTGAACACCTGTGCGATGAGAATAAGCCTGTGTCAATGAACAGAAATTTTTTAAAAACCGATAATATATTTGCAATTACTTACGAAGTTTGAAATGACATTCCTATTGTCCTCATTAAATAACAGATTCACTCAATACTAAAAAAATACGAAGCTACTTTATAAAAGCAGGAATTACCCTAATATTAAATATTAGTTCTGTATTAACTTTCCAAAAATAATCACTTTTTCATCTATACGAAAATGTATTGTTCCTTTTTAATGTTAAATAAAATTTCCATGTGTCACTTAAATAAATTCAATCTTAACTACTTACATTTTATGGAGTTTTTAATTTCTTATCAAAATTTTAAAAAGTAGTGAAATTAAAACCAATCGAAAATGTGGTAACTTTTTTATCCGCTACTGTACATACCAGCAAAGATGTGAAATGTGAACCTCTTAAAATATGTGCCCGAAGCAGGGCTAGTAGTATAACCTACGGTTAGTCCTCCACGGCTCTTTTTTGGTTAGCAAAACAAATACATAGTTTATATATTTCTTGCAGAGCAAGATATTTTTAGATCAATTTTACGAAACGATAGCTACGTGCAGAGCATGTTAAGCATTTAAAACTCTAACATTCGAGGAAACTGTTTCTATTTCTGCAACTAGACCTCGGAGCCCCATATCCCCAGACCGAACGATGCTAGACGTCGCTTCTCGTGAAATGTTCGACAGAAATCGACAGAAACAGACATTTCTGGAGCCAAGAAAATAAGAAGATACGGCAAGTCAGATAGAGTCGCGGGGAGGGGAGGAGGGACAGAAGAAATAAGCGGAAGAGGATATCTTAAACCAGAATGACGTGGATACAGAATATCGCGTGCAGGTAGACTGGTTTTCCATTTCCTTTTAATGAGAATCTGACAAATCAAATCCTGGAAAAAAGGTAGGTTGGATAGCGATACAGAGCGCCGGATGCGCCTTTACGAGTAGAACACGTCACTCTTCGGAGAGTTTACGTCTCGTTTAAATAGGGCTCGCGTTACGCGACGTCAGACGAGCGTGTGCACGCGTAACTACCGCCTTAAGCGCGTTCCCCTCGTTTCGCGACAGGGTAATTAGGCTAATTGAATTGGTGTGCCTTTGATATATGTTAATAAGAGAGCCTCTGGCTGTCGACTTTGGCGAATCGTTTGCAGTACGGAAGTTTCACACAGTTAAAACAGCCCTCAGGATAGTGACGATTATTGGCTTTTCCGATGCTCGTTTTCACTGATAATTCAACGCTTTTTTTTTCAATCCATTTTCGTTTCACTACTTTTCTCTTTCATGCATAGTAGCTTAGGAAAGAATCAAACTACGAAATATAAAGAACGTTATTAACGTTCAATTACAGCACAAAATGAGTAACGGAACTGGCTATTTGCCGCATTTTATGAATATCGAAATCTCTCCATGCTCGTACGATAATTTCCCTCATTATGCAGGATAATCCGCCATATAGGAACGAATTAATGCAGGGGGTGCGATTAAAACCATAATTATTAGAAGCTCTATAATAATATTCATCACTTTTTTGTCTGCGTATGCGTGAAGGGTATGAACACGTCAGTATATGAGGCACGTTCATAAAGCAAGCGCCGTTTTTATTCATGAAAAGATAGAAAAGAGCTATATGCTTTAATGTTTGATATAGTGTCGCAGAACAATCATTTAGAAGCTGGGAACTTCGGTGCCATTATTAGAAGTGTAATAAATATAAAAAAATGAACGAAGTTGTTTGAAAATACTGTATAGGCACATGAAATATAAAAAATAGTAGGGTGACTACAGAAATAGAATTTGCATAATGAGCGTTCTAATAAATAATTACAATCGTTATTTTCTGAGATCATTTATCCTAAAACCTTAATTTCACGTTGATATGCCTTTCTTTGGTGATCTTCACTCAAAGTAGTGATTCTAATCTCAGCGTATGTATATGTAAGTATTATTTGTCACAACTGAATATCATTTCTTTAACCGAATTTTGTGAATTCCTAATCAGATCTTATTTCATGGAAGCGCTTGGTATCTGCCAGAGGTATCAACGACATACTGAAAAATACAGAACATTGGACTGACACGAGAAAGTTATGGAAATCGCAGAAAACTTATGGTAATGAAGTGTGTAAAAAACATATCGTCGGCTATTCAAAGTCACATAGCGCTCCTCCGCGCTAAAAGAGTCTAAGGCAGTTGAAGGTACGCTTCCCAAAGAAATAGAAGACGAGGTATTTTCGAGTGGAAAACATAATTGTGAGCAGAAAATACGCACCGACTATCGTTTCGTGAAATCCAACCTTCGGATTTTTCCTTCACCGAGGCTTTTAGAGCAATTTTCTATTTTGCAAACAAGAAAAAAAAAGAAAACGAAAAGAAAAAGGCCAGCAAACTCGTTTCTAACGGCTATGGAGACCGAGGGGAAGTACTCGGAAAGTCCTGTTAGACCGAATCGCACTGGCTCCTCTTTCTAACTGCGCAAGATATTTATCCGGGAATGGTGATCCAGCGTGTCTAGCTGGCGTTGCGGTTGCGGTTCTATTTACGGCACGAGATGCTAAAACTTGCGAACTTCCTCCAGTCGTGCAACATTTACGGATTCATGGATTTTACACGATGGAGTCTTGAAATTTTTTCTGTTTCGTTTCAGGATCTTGAGACTTGCATATTGAAAGTTTGCTTGACCGCTTCAGACTTCGATTTCTGTACTTGATTCATTGAAAATTTTATCAAGATACGATACCGTTCAAAAGTTTAAAATCATTTTATTAATAAAATAGCAAGAATTTTTTCGTGGAAATTAACAAGCTTCAACAACTATGAATAATTATATTTGCCCTTAAATTATATTAAAATAAGAAGATTCTAATTACTAATGAAAATGTTAACTTCAAATCCGAAGACAGTTGGCCTTGTAGTATGGCTTTAATGAAAACTGACAAAGGCTTCGATATTTTTACCAGTTATATATAATTTTGTACCAACCTAATTTTAATAAATATATTGTACAATTAAATTGCTCACGTTGTGCGTATTCATATAAATTAATATATTTCCAAGCCATACACTCTGTGGTGATATATGTCGACATTGTGGTAGACAAAGGATAAAGTAGATTATCCTGCTGCGGCAAAGTGCTTTTGATCACCTGCAGATGGTAAATTGGACATTGTTACATTCGGCTTGATTTACATTAGTATAATTGCTCTGAAAATTCTGAAAAATTTTAATGAATTACTTCAAAGTTCTAGATTAATCAACAGCTATACCTTTTCTATGTATTTCAAGTGTAGTGTGGCTCGAAAATTACTAAAGATGACGAAATTATGATAAAAAATGTGAGGTCGTTAAGTAAGATAATGTTGGGCAAGAAGAACTGACGTAGTAACAGTACGTACATGAACATATTAGGAAGTACACACAGTGAAAATAAATGTTAATGTGAAGAGATGAGTATTTGAAGCGACGCATCTCACAAGTTATGACGAATATTTGCCCTACAACAATGTAATTACACGACAATTGAGTGTATTCAAAAACCCTATAAAATTACCCGAAACAGATTTGCTCAAAATTTTGAAAGCACCTAGCATAGCCAGTTCTGTCCTTGTTTCCGGCGGTCTCTTGTGAGTTCGAGTGTCGAGCCCATAAAAACCAGTCAAGCGTGAAATCGGAGGTGCGAGATTCGACTCCTATCCTCGTTAAGGGGCCGTTTAGATCCTATCCAGACTTGAACATTTCTGGCGAGCATGGTAAAGTTTTCTTCTACAGATGCGCGGACCCTTCGGGGACGTAAGCGTAGAATCCAACCAAGACTTGGTCGGTGTTTAGGGAGGATGGCTGAGGAAGCACATGCCTCCCATGGCGAGGGCTTTCAGTAAAGGTCTGACAATGAAGATATGATGGACAAGAAAGCCGTAGCTGCAGCAGCCTATATTTATATGCACTATGCATCAAAAGAAAAGAGTAAGAGAAAAGTGTGGCAACGCAAAGTTTTTGTAAATCGAGAGATTTATAGTGCTTATGCTCTATTAAATGATTTACGGTTCGAATCAGTGAGAGGGTTGTACAGAAATTTTTCACGAATGAATCCCACCGACTTTCCGAAGTCGGAGATTTTCGACGCGCAACGTTCAAATCAATTATTTTACATACGATTAATTTTAAAGTATACATATTTTTTAAAGTCTGTCCGTAAAGAGGATAAATAAGGCTGTATCCTCAATTTTGTTCAAGTTTTCAAATATTGGCCCGCTATAAAAAAAACCCCTTTCATTCGTTAACAACAATTACAAAATAAATGGTTAAAAAAATGGTTAAAAAAATTTTGTTTCCAATTGAAATAATTTTCATTACATAATTCTGTGTCTACAGTATCAGCACCCAGAGACACATATTTATCACTCCACTAGATAAAGAGTTAAAAGTGTTAGAAAAAATGTAGACACCAGAATTCAAACAGCTATATAATCAACAATTTTTAACATTTTCAAAAATCTTCCGACTTACATTTATGATTTAAACTTCGTCCAAATCCGACATGCTACTTCAAAAAGATTCCGATGTCGCATCGAATGATACAATAAAGAAAGCAATAACAATTTTTTGCAATATATTGATATAGATAGCATATAGTTGTTTAAACATTGGAGGGCAAGACCCTCGAAGGCTTTGTTCTGATGTCGCTTAGCTGTCTCTGTCTCAGTCTGCACTCCTCTAAACACGTGCCAGAGTCGAGCGCCTAGCTGCGCAGAAGACCAAAACTGGACTCTCTGCTAGCAAAAATCGCGGAGAGCCAAGCAAAGTCAGGGAGAACAAGCCTCTCGCAGGCGAAAGTGCTAGCATTACCATGCTCGGCTCGCCAGAAATGTTCAAATGTAAACGGCCCCTGAGGCTAGCGTTTCGGACCCGATGACTTCTCATTCTGCCCGCTATATTTTGAAAACGAACAACATCCTCAAGGAATGACACATATCATCTGAAAGGGCATAAAATGAGCTGCCTATACTGAGTTTTTTGTTAAGATTATGCGATAATTTTCTTTGGAATTACAATTTACCTAAATTTTCTGAACTCCGAAGAATCATAAAAATGCATAAAAATTGCACTTGAAAAAAGCAAACCTGCGTAACAGTTATATCGTTTGAAAGCTTGATTTTTTGTGATTTTTTAACGTAAGTTACATTTCTATACGTTAATCTAGTACAATTATATGTACAGGGCTTGACGTATTTGGCAAACTACATACTTTGACCCGCTTCTCCTTCCCACCCGGTGGATCTAAGGAAAAGTTAAAAAGTGGAATCGATGCCTCGCATACGACTCTATTAATGTGCAAAATTTCAAGCAAATCCGTTTCGGGTACTTTTATAGGGTTTTTGAATACACTCCTTTGCTATAGCGTAAGACCTTTTTCACACAACCCGACGATTCGTGTATCCCAATACGCGTATGCGATACACATTTGACTGTGTAAGTGCTCGCATTTGATTCAATCGGTCGTCTGCCTGGACGCAAGAAAAGTTGCTGGCGGCCACTTTTTACGAGAATCGCCGTCTGAACGTTTCCATAACATTACGTGTATCGTCGGTATTCCGCATACGCGTATCGTGATACACGGTCGTCGTGTGAAAGAGTCTAACTTTATGTCCATTTAACCAAATGTTGGGAACAATTTTTCTTATTAAATTCTTTTGCACAAATATACCTATCAATATGGAATAATTCAAGTTATTTGAAGAATAATTAATGTGAAGTACGAAGTATGTATTGGAGCAAGAGAATGTCATATATCTATTGTCAAAATATGAACCGTAGCGAAGAAAATGAGTATTTGACAAGGTACACAGCAATTTTAACTTCTTCACTGTACGTATGAGAATTAATGAATTCAAAAACAGTAAACGGAAAGAGCAGAAATAGTACATTGTGTATCAAGGGCGCAAAGTAGGCTATACCTACGAGAGCTAGTTCGCAGCCCGAACCGAAGGCGAGGGGTATGCAACTAGCACGAGTAGCAATAGCCTTGCGCCCGAGTTGCACACGATATTTTTTGTCCTACCTGGACCATGAAGTGTGTGATTATATGCACGTAGGGAGGGTGTAAAGCTGGTTATCTTTAATTGATGTTCGCAAGAATAGTTAAGGTTATGTCTGTATAAGGAATCGTACACGTAGTTGTCGGTTACAATGTATGATGGCGCCACTCAAGCGGGCGGTCGTGTATTTTGCGTCCTAGTACTTAAGTATTTATCGCCTTTGGATTGGTCTAGGACGGAAATGTGTTAGTACGAATGCCCTAGTACGGTAATGTATTGCCGCCCTAATACGAGAATAGGCGACTTTGCGCACGATCTATGGGCATACGTACATTGACGCACTTTCGGTGCAGGTAGGATAAAAAAATAAATTCTAGAATTAAATACATGACTACTTTTTTAGTTTTATTTCTGTCTACTAATATTTATGTTAATATATAATTTTCAAAATATAAATTTTCTGCTTCTTTGAGAAATATGTCAATATTAATGCATACTGATACCATCTCAAACGTAGCCTTCATACTTGCTAAGCTTTATCTGTAGATTGTTTGCAAGTATTCTTGTTCGTAACGACTATGGTGTTACTAAGAGCCAATACACTTTTCGTTTTATATTCTCAGATGTTTAGTATCAAATTTGCATTAATTTATTGAAGCAGCCGATAGTAATTATATTGCTCCATAGGCGGACTGTATCGTTGATGTGCGACTGCACTGTGCCGTCGAAACAAACGTAACGACACCATGTCGTCGGCGGACTGAAAAGTGAATTGTAAAAGTCGAGATTTTCGAGTTGAAATTGGAGATTTGAAGGCCCGAAGTGGGAAATTCGTACAATTAAAATTGATGATTTGAATATTTCAAGTATGAGATTTTAAGATTTCAGGTCGGATATTAGATAATGTGGCAAATATTGGCGAAACCACCGGGGTTTAGTCCCTTTTTGTTAACATTTACTGATAACTTCAAGTTTTAAAGATTTTAAGAGTTAAAATTGTAAATTTGAAGGTTAAAAGTTATAGATTCAAAGCTTCAAAGTTGGAAACTTTAAAGATTGGAATAGAAGAAGAAAAGACCTAAAACGTAAGAACGAATCTGCTTCTCGAAATGTATTCCCAGTAGTTTGCTCAAATTAATTTTCTTTGATTCATAAAGTCCCGACAAACTTCGCAACAATTTATTCGAATTACCTTCCAGCAAAGAATATACAACTCGATTATTCATCAAGGTATCATAATGTCAGTATTTGCTAAGACTAAGCCACCATAGAATTATAAACTTCCTGTTGCGAATCCGTAAGCGTGTGGCACGCATCCCCCAAAAATATCCCCCGTCACACTAGATATTTGTTGTTAATCCCGAAATCCCCTAATTGCTCTTCCACTCGCTTGAACCCGAATCGAGTCAAGGAAGCGGGCTAAAGTGTTTCAACGCGAATAACCGGGTACAGTTACCGCGAAATTCGCGCATGCTTGAGCGTGAAGCGTAATCTCAATTTCCCTTTCCTTCGGGCCATTGTCGCGGCCGGAAATTGTAAGAGCGGAGCCGCGAGCGAATCGCACTGCTACGCGCCGCCGCCGCGCCGCCAACTTGTAATCTCGCGACGGTTTACTGCGTCGTTAATTAGCCGCTAACGATCGAATGATCAGTGGTAGCCGCGGCCGCGTCGTTGAAACAATAGCGGGCCGCGTTGCTGCCTTGCATAATTACGCCCGCGCCGACGAAATCTGGCGCAGCGCGCGTTTGCCGTTCGTGGACGTTAATTCCTCGCAGAGCCATAAAGTTGCCAATTAGACGAGGAATCCGTGCGTCCTCGACGGGCGGTTCTCGGCTGTCGTTTGGCGTTTCGCGATCGTTTAACGGCCGCTTCATCTGATTATCGATGCCCATGCGACGGAAAACCATGGTCGATCGCTGCGCGCACGTCGTTCAAGCGGATTACCGAATAGTTTATTAATCCGGGGCGTGGGGTATATGGCCGATTTCTCTCGGTTAACGGACTCGAGGGCGATAACTTGTCGTACGGTCGCACAGTGGTCCGGATCGAAAAATTTAGTGACTTTGTCAAAAAGTCAACTTTCTCATATTGATATCTACTGTATGTGTATTATTTACTAATTGTCCATTAGTCTCGAATATAAAAATATTACTTAAATCTAATGGAAACAATAGTGGCAATGGACACTTAAAGTTAAACATTTTAGAAGGAGTATTTTTCATCCCATGAAATTGTTTTCTTTTGTTAAAGTATTCTGATACTCTAACTCAATATTCTTATTTCGTGTTTTTTTTTAAATAAAGAGTATTCTTTCGTAATACAAAATGATGCCTTACATTAATAGTTACTGTATCGAATATATTAAAAAAATAATGCTAAATGAAATATAAACAATTCTCAAAGTTCTGTACAAATACTAAGAGATATCTTTCCAGTCCCAAGGAGTTCCACTTTCTAACAAATTAGAATGTTTTCAGTAAACTTTCCTCTACATAAACATGCAAAAATCAGTTCCACCTTCGTCCGGTTTTTCAAATTATTATAGTTCAAAGCTGTCGATGTTACGTAGCAATCGCTTTTGCTTTGCGCACTACATTCGTATTCTCTGACCCAACCTCTCAAACCGATGCAGAGTTCTTCTCAAAGAACTGTCTGGATTAGAGTCACTTGATATGTTTATGCTATGGTACAGGTAAGCCTTCGAATGAGTCTTCGACTTTCTGTCTGCATTCAGTTAAAAGAGAACCATTCGAACGTCCACGGTGAGACTGTCAGAGCATTTTTCGCGTGTTGAAAGTTACTGTTCATTTTTATTTCGTTTTAATCATTTCATGTTTTGTTCTAATAATAATTCGTAGTGTTTTAATTTTCTTTATGAACTAAACTTAAGTTATATTAGTGTTTTTACTGTGTGTGAATTAAATTTAAGTTATATTATTTAGTTTGTTTGTTATACTATTTTGGTCTATTTTATTTTACATCTACATAATACTTCATTAGTTCTGTTTGGTAAGTACAAATGACTTAAAAACTTCTTACGTAAGTCATTTTTTACATTTGACATTTTCTTCTTTGTTATTTAGATATTATTTGTTCTGTGAAAATGCAAGATTTTCGCAAAAATAACGACTTATATAAAACCTTGAAAGATTCAAAGAGAGATATGGGTGATTATTTATTTTTGCACACGAGAATATCTGAAAAGATCAATATTTCTTCTAAAAACTTAGAAGTATTAAAAATATATTTAAAGTACTAATTGTAAATGTTTCAGGCAGCAACGTCTTTCAATTACACGGATTATAAATAAATAATGATAAACAAAAGAATTTGAGAGTGAATACTGACAAAGCATAAAAAATTTATTTTTTAAATATTTTATGTTATTAATTATATCTTATTATTGTTATATTATAAAACCGTTACTGTTATCACATTTTTCTCTTAACCTAGTAATAACCCATCACCTCTATAGTATTCATTTCAAATTTGGTATCAATATACATTATGATTCAAAAGTTATACAAAAAAGTCACTAAATTTCTCGATTCGGACCACTGTGGGTCGGCTGAAACGGTCGTTAAATTGCATTTTCTGGCTCGCCGTCGACGGATTCGTCTTTATTGTCTCGATAGCATGGGACATGTTTTTTTGCCGTCGACGCGGAGCGCAGAAACGAGTCGGCGAGGAATCCCGCGAAGACGCGATGTCGGTTCGATGCGACGCAAAAAATGACCGACGTGAATTATTGCTCTGCGAACTTCCGCCGCGCGGATCACGGAAAGGCAATCGTTTATTTTGTTTCCTCCCGGGGGCGAAGGTACCTTCTGCAATATGAAATTCCGTTTCGGTCGACGCGACGCTGCCTTCGTACTTTTTTCCCTCCTAGCGTCGCTGATTCGATCGTCGAAATTGAAATAGGAGAGCGCGACGACGCAAAGGAGCGTGCGATCGGCGCCGCGTCGAATATTGTTTGTCTAAGTTTAGATAAGCATAGATGGAATTGAAACAAACGGGGGAACAGCGTTCTCGAGGGAATCAATATTCGTGTTAATTGTCGTAATCAAGCTTCTGGCTGCTTCTGAAATTGATATTAATGCATGGAGAATGTTGCCGAGTTACTGAACGATGTGTCCATTTGAAGACGTGATACGAATAAATTGACGCAAACAAAACATTTAGCGCCATAAAATAATCTGATGCAATGCAGAATAAACGCATAAATGCTTATATAATGGGCGAACAATTAGAGAATGGAGGAATAAGTATTAACGCTCCGTGGACGATCTCGGTCATTTACGAAACAAGCAGAGTTGAAAATCGCTGACATTTATATTTTTATGTAGGGATTTTAATAAGTCTTTTAACATTTATGAATTTATTAAGAGTCTAGAGTCTAGAATAATAAAAAGATTTGCTTGCCCACGTAGCAAGTAAGTTATTCACAGTAAAGGAAAAGGTAAAGGTATTCGAAGTAAAGAAATGTAAGGTCTTCAACATTTTATATTATATAACATTTATAAGGAAAGTCACATAATTAAAAATGTTTTAAAATTTAAACTTACAGTTTCCGTTTAACCAAAGTTCCGTATTATCCGAGGTGCTTCGATCTTATTTTTATGGTAAAATCTTGGTTATTCGAGTATCCGAAATTCTGTATTATCCGAGGTACTGTGAAACAAAATCTCGTAAAGAGCCGATGTCCACTAATATTTTACACTTTTCTGTATTTAACTGTTGCGTACATACGTAGAAAGCGACTGAAGACGTGGTTATACTTAATAACACCAGATATTTACAGAAATACTTAAAATTACTTGAATCAGAACTGCGATAAAGAGTACAGAAGTGTAAACAGTCAGGTTTTGTTAAGGCAATAAATTAAACTTTGACTCAATTCAACAGTTAATTAAATTTAAATATATGTGCAATATTATATTACGAGAATATTTTTGTACTTTTATTGCACGATTTATGCGTACCCATTGACCCTTCCGTATTATTCGAGTTTTCGATTATACGAGGTAAGCTCAGTCCACATCACGTCGGATAATCGTATAACTTAATGTTTTTCGATAATAATTTTTTATGATTTTTATTAGACCTGTTACCATTCACTTTTATGATTTTTTGGATTGGAACGTTAGATGCTTGTTTGTCAAGATTGACGAGCACGATTAAACAAACTTATTCAACCTATCTATTTGTCCTGGAGCATACAACTAGATTATAATAAACTATAGTAGATGAACTTACATATTTAAACAACTTTATTTTGCATAAATATATAAAACAATTGACCAAAAACATACTTTTGTTTTAGAAGCCCTGAAACCTTCTAAAATTTACACATTTTATTAGTATTCTTTGTTCGTAGACAACATGATTTTATAAATAATAAGAAACATTTCCCATTTTTTCACTTTAGGCAAATTTGAAGGAGCTGGAATGTTCGCTAACTTATACATCCAGCGACAAGGCTGCAACTGTCTCTTAATCCTGACAGTCATTTCCTCTACACTTTGCAATAAAATTCTTAGGACTGTTCTCAACACTTAAGAAAGTCCCAAATAAAAATCATAATTGTCACAAATAATAAAAAAAACTGTAACAGTTACAATCTCTAGAAGAGAATATTACTTTGTAAAAATGGAAATGCATTATATTTAAAGCAGACACCGTAGAAAAAAAGGAAACGAGCAAAGTTATTAGATCCTGTAGGCTTTGCAAAGTGTCATCAAGGGATTCAACCAGGAATGAAAACACAAGACACAGCGAAAAAAGAAAAGTTCCATGAGACACGCCACGAGACATGATCGCCGCTAATCTAATCCGGCCTCATCCACGTCCACCTTTGGGATACACAAACACAATTACATTAGAAACCGTCGGGACATGAAGCAGCGCGCGGTTAGACGATGGTTGACGCGGTATTACGTCTTCGCCCAGACTCCATTCAACCTTTATCTTCCCTTTAGTCGACCTTTATTACAGTCTTCGCGTCACGCAACACCGAAATTCTTTTCACGTCAGTCCGCGTTCACGAGAGATTTGCAACGTCGCTTTCAATTGTACTCGGAAGAGGACAGAATACGGTCTATAAAGTTGAAGAGCAAGAAAATCGTGAGGTACTTAAACAGACTCGTCAACGTGTAATTAACGTTTGTCATTAATTACTAGGCAAGAATAAACAGCGACTCTTTCCCGGCAGGACGACGATGACATTTAAACCAACGGAGACAAAGAATTAAGAATAAACAGAACCCAAGAAGATTGCCATGTAAAGATGCCCTATGCAAACCTTACGAAGAATCCTTCGGCTCTTCCGAGGGAACCAATAAAATACAATTTCCTCGCAAGAAAAGGGAAGAAGTAATTTAAAATCGGAAGAGCTATCGACCTCGTCGCAATAAAGTCTCATTTCTCGATGGCAAGGGAGGTGCAGATGGGGCCGGAGGAATTAAGAAGGCAAGATCGTGGAAACGAGTCGGGTAAATTGCAGAGAAAATGGGGCATTTAAATGCGACTCGGTGCATGGGCCAAAAGTCGAAGCGCAAGAAAACTAGCGGCTTTTCGGTGTTGTCCGTTAACGCTGTTTTAATGGCGGTGTAACCTCGTGGGATGCAAGAAATTCTCTCGCCGACGGACGATACCTTTTTTAACGATCCGACCACCCCGTCTCCTACCGCCCTCCGCCGAGTCCGCGTATTTTGTGCGCGCATCCGCTGGCCGGGACAGCGCCGCCAACTTCCACGACCCTTTCCTGAAAACACGTCGCGCTGGATACGCGAGAATTTAATCGTCTTCCGGTTCCGATTCCTCTGGATATAAATCAGTCCGGTGTCGCATAAATAAGATCCCCTGCCAGCCTCTGACGGCGATAACGCGTTACACGGACGCGCAAAAGCGTCACGTTTAGAAGCGGAAGCATGCTGGACAGGCTGAATTTAATTCGGCTTTCTCTCTTAATGAGGTTAAATTTTATTCAAATTTAGGATCGACGCCTAGAGAAAAGTAGATGAATTTTATTTTGCGAACATCATTTCTGTTATTAGCAGATTGCAAACGTTCGTGTATTTATGATAAAAGTAAATGGGATGAATTGTTTCGTAAATTGATGCTTAAGCAACAAGTTTGTAATTTAAGATTAGCATTCACAAATTGTTATTTAATTCTTCAGGTATTAAAATCGTAAAGGAGTTGTTTTATTACTAGGATTATATGGCTCATCTCATCTTTCAATTAATTTTGTGGCTTCTATTTAGCGCTGTTTAATTGTTATGATTAGACTCAGGATTTTTATATCAATTCATATTGTTATAGACATATGAATAACTGAAGCTTGAATAATAGTAGGGTCATTCGGGGTAAAAGTACGCAGCGGGTAAAAGTACGCAGTGCCGTTTTCTCTGAGGGGGGTGAGAGGACAAGGACGCTGGCTCGTCAGGATTGAGTGCGCGTGGGCCGCCATTTTGGACCAACGCCTGTTGAGCGGTGTGAGTCGCGCTTTCTGAATTAAAAATAAAAATTTTAAATTGTCGTGTTATTTCGATCTTTTTCGTACCAGGGAAAAGTTTGTGGACGTATTATTTATGTATTTGTAGAGGTAAGTTGTTTTTGTTGATTTTATATAGTTATTGAACGATTTTTTTCAGAATAACATTTTAACTTAACTTTATTGGAATTCGAACTAGTACGAATTGTTTTGGTTACCGGTCAAATGGGGTAAAAGGACGGGAGTAATAATACGCACTGGTATTTAGGTTACTGTCTACTTGTTTTTGAATTCTTAATAATATTTGGAGTAAAAACATATCTGCTCTGATAAAGGCTTGAGCATAATTTCGTTTTGTTGAATCTATGAAAAATTATAATTTTATGATAGTTTCCTAAATTTGAAGTTCCTAATTTCTATTGTTTTTGTCATCTTTAGCTTCATTTATTAAAAATAATATAAAAATATGTTCCATCTGTGTATTATTTGTTCATTTTCTTTTACTACACCTGAATGCATATTCTTAATCTACATGCGAACTTTTACCCACACGACTGCGTATTTTTACCCCACATGTCGGGGTAAAGGTACGCAGTCTGACTAAGTCACTCTTTTGCTTAATTTAAAAAAAATCGTTTGGCCTATCGTAAAATACTCGTTACATTTTATGCGTCTATTAAATATGCTACCGATAGCGCAAAAAAGTGTTCCTAATATCATGGTAGTTTCGGTTCAGTGAATCAAAAACAGCAAAAGTGCGTCCTTTTACCCCGAATAACCCTATATCTTATTTTTTGAATCATATAACATGCACTTTATTTTTTATAGTTTGTATAATTTCGAGTCTGTAAACATTTTTGTATATTTTTGCATATTGACTTTTAAAAAATTACCTATTAAACATACAGGATGTTCCAAACAAGTGTAAGAGTCAAAAAAGGGGAATTGCTGGAGTGATTCTAAACAACTTTTTCCTTAGCGAAAATGTTCGTCGCAACTTTGTTAATGAATTATTAACGAAAACCACCGACCAATGGGGGAGCGAGTACAGCGGATTAATGATGGCGCGGACGATGGCGAGCCAATACTACTCACCTCTGGAGCCCGCGCTGAAATTCATCCACTGTTTTCGTGCGTCTATTGGTCGGTGTGTTCCGTTATTAACTCGTTAACAAAACCGCAGCAAACATTTTCGCTAAGGAAAAAGTTGTTTAGAATCACCCCAGGAATCACTCTTTTTCGGCTCTTACACTTTGTTTGGGTCACCCTGTATATTATGAATGAATATGTTTTTACAACGTGATTAATGATAACTTTTGAATAAAGAATGATCCTGTTCCCAGATTTACAACAATCTTCGGTGCTCAATGTTTGGGCCTGTCTCCTCCACCCTCCGGCTTTCACATGTCCATGTTTTGTTTTGGTACTACTGTGAACTTCGAAGTCATTTTCAGATGGGCTCAGAGAAATACATATACATGCAGATAGAAGTGCTCAGCATGGTTAAATCATCCTAATTTTACAGAATAGAAGACAAGTAAACGAACAAGGTAGTATTCATAAAGAAAATATGGTTTTCTTTACTTTCCTCGATTCGTGGGGGCAACATTTGCAGTTAGTAAGGAAAAGAAAACACTATCACATGTATTTTATTACATTCTGAATGTAATTGTAATGTGTTAAAATGTAAAAAGAAATGTGGGCACGAAGAATAGGTACTTTTAATACTGCATTTTATTTATATGTATATGTATTGAATTACATAATTTTGAATCAGTTGAATCTTGATAATGTATTTTTCTACCTTTTTATTTTAATAAACTTCTGTTCATTTCTTGCTAGGTGTAGTATTCACTGTTATTTCGCACCCAATATAGGAGCATCTAATAAAATCAGCAAATTTTTAGACATCCCTTATTCTAAAAAAATTCTGCCTTAGAGGAACATCTAAGCAATGTTATTATTAAAAGAAACTTATCATAGGACCATTAAACACCTCACAATACAATGTGTAGATATTAACTAACAACAGATCTGTCTTAAACTTGTGAAACTATGAGAATAACTGTCAAATAAAGGGAATTTAAAATCGCGGAGGTTAAACAGGAAGGAAGTTTTTGTGGTAAATCTGTGGATTTCCACTGGGGCTACAATGTAAATTTTCAGTCTAAGAAGAACGTAATAGAAATAAATGTTTCGTTCATTCACCATACGCGTCGAAAAATATGTATATTGAATATTAATACTGGAATGCACGTTGAGATATTTTTTATACAAGATAAGGTATCCCAACCTTAGTACCTTATATGTCCTTGCAAAAATAAGAATTTCCATAAATATCTATAGTCCGGTTACTAGACTAACAAGGGACATCATGCAATTGTTTCTGATGCGCTTTTGATACTATACAAAGAAATTTTGATGTGTTTGCTTGTATCGGCGATAATTCGTTCTGTAGGAATTAAAACAGCCCCTAAAGTTGGAGTGGAAAATGTATTTCGTGCTATATCTCATTCTTTCGTACTATTGCCATAATAATAAACATTTTGATATCAAAGATTAACAATTGTACTTTAGAAAATTAGAAATAGTTAGATTTTGTTTGATGTAGACAAGTGGTCATATTAATATGGCCAGGAACTATATATGAATTTTTTTACGTTTGTATTTTTTATCCACTCTTGAAGTGAATTCCGTATATTATAATATGCCATGTATATCTTAATACCACAGTTTCACTAATAATAATAATAATATTCAAAACCTGTTTCAATTTCAAAATGCATTACCTTAAAATTCACTGTAATAAACTTTACAAGTAAATAACATTTATTTTAAGAAATGGAAAAGTTATTTACGATTCAACTGGATACTAAAACTCGCATTACTTTTCCTTTCAAATTGTAAAAAGAAAATCAAGGAAACAAGAGTGCCTTTTCCCATCGAAGAAATCGTTCATTATCCCGATACTGATGACGCAAGAGAATCGATTTTTCGACGACAGATGTTATCATCGAGTGCACACGTACCGATGGAAAAAGAGCGGAGGATCGTGGATTCAATTTAACTTGGCTTAAAGGTATTTAATGGATTCCTCGATACTGCATTTCAGCCGGGATGCAGGTTAGCATTCGACTCGGCTTGCAGATGCACCTACTAAATTACGAAACAGTTCGAGAGCAGCGAGCACCAAAAGGCCACGGACGTTTGTATCTGTACGGCGTCGAGCATAGTTGACGATCGCTCCTGTAAATCTTTCATCGGGAGATAAAGTGGAATCTCCGTCTCTATAGACAGCCGGCCTCGGAATCCGTCCAAGATGTCCGACTAGGATATCTCGAGCGAAATTCGTTTCCTCGATTTCTTTCGCTTCGCTCCGCGCCTTGCTTCCTGCCGTTTCATCACTCGACCTTTATCGATCCCCCGTTTATCCTTCGACCTGCACCCTTCTCCCGTTTCAAAAAAACTTCCATACCCTTTCTTCTGCCACCATCTTGAAATTCGTCTTTCGTTCGGTTTCCTTCGCATCGATTACCGCTACTTCGTTGAAGCTGAATTATGCCAATCGTACGTAAACGGAAATTTTGCATTTCGGAATGACAGAAAATTTGGCACCTGCTCTTTTGATTTGTAGCTTATTGTCAATGAACTTGTGTTTTAATTTTAATTTATTTCATATTATTACACGGGGTGGACCCTTTGTTACAAACAGTACATAACAGAAAAAAGAAGCAGTCATAAAGTATACTTTTATAGGAATTTAAGAAAAACGCAAAATATTATACCAGTCAGAAGTAAATTAATAACAAAAGATATGGAAGTTAGAAGGGAAAGGAGGGGAGAGGAAAATATTTAAAAAATTTGAACGGTAATGAGAACAGATTGCTTAAAGGAGTATAATGAGTTATGAAAGAAGTCTAGGGAATTTGAGTAGGAGTTTCAGACTATTAATAAACGATTTAGACAATTATAATGTTCAAAGAATGTTTGATGACATTCAGGAAGAAGGAGAGTATGCTTCCTAAGGCTACGAACCGGAGCATAAAAAGATAATTTTCCGAGAATTTCTGGACAGCTTATTATTTATTATTATCATTATTAATTATTAAACGGGTATTCAGACCCTTTAGTGTACAATACAAATATAGAAAATATATATGAAATAGAAGTTAATACCAGATAGACTACAAGATACAATATACTTAAATATTAAGATATTAATATTTTGGACATTAAAAGCTGGTTAATATGCCGCTTGAACAAGCTGTGACAGCCAAACAGATCTAAAACTTCGCAGTACTCATTAACGTTAATAATAATCCGGTTAATACAATTGAAATGACCAAACAAAGTGCGGTGTGTTTCTTGCCAGAGAAGCGGACGACATCTTAAGCCAGGATGGGAAACATACAGTTTGAAAGCAGCAAGTATTTCTGGACAATTTGCAATTTAACTTATAAAGTTATTGATAATTTTGAAAACAAATAGCAGATTGGCGACTTTTCGGCGCTGATCAAGAGTCATTAATCCTAGACGTAGCAACGTTGAGTTATAATTATGACAAAAAAAGGACATCGGTGAACCTGTAAGATGCAAGTCTAAGGAATCTGTTTTGGACCCTCTCGATCAGTGCAAAGTGGTACTTATAATAAGGAGCTTATACGACGAAACCGTATTCAAGAATTGGACAAATCAAAGATGCATAGAGAGTTACAAGTGTGGAAATATTAGAGAAACATCTAGAGGAGCGATAAATTAATCCTAATGCTTTAAAAACAGAATTAACATGGAATGTTAGGGTGCTAGAAAAATAAATGCCTAGATCGTGTATGTGTTACATAAAACAGGTCAGCTGAATAACTGAATTGCTTCTGACGGAAAAAATGTATTAGATGAGACTTACTTGGTTTCGAGGGGAATGTAATCTGATGTCATTAATTTTTTTTTCTAGGTACAAACACAGAGGAAGCATGAAAGTCAAACCAATTTTTTTTAAATAGAATAATAAGGTTTTTATATGCATATTAGAGCGTTTTAAGAAGAACACAATGACCTATATGAAAATCGTTCAAGGTGAATCAAGGTGAATCAAGGTGAATCAAGGTCAATCAAGGTCAATCAAATTGGAAAATAAGCTTTTAAAAGACACTGTTCAGTGATTCATACATGCAAACATTTAGGTACTCATCGTTAGTACAAGTGTTCAAAATAGCGACCTTGAACATCGATACTTGATCCAAAACATTGCGGTACAGATGACACTCCATGACGTATTTAATTGGGTTCTATCATAGAGCAAGCTCTTTTTATATATTATTGCATGTTATCTTTGGTTGTAACGCGTTATCAATTACTAAAGTCGCACTTGTCATTCAGTCAGCAGTAAAATGAATAATAAACATTTGTAGATTCAGATAAGCGTACAATGTGTATGAATGTTTTATGTTGTGTGATCTTCTTAGTGGAAACACGAAAGTATTCAAAGAATGTCTTGAGATAATTTATTTTGCATTTAAGTGATCTTGAGTGATTTGGAATGACCGTCATACCAAATATTGTATTCGTCTTGAAACATTCTATTCCATTTAAAAAAGCAAGTTTGACCTTGACATCTCCTCAGCACTTCCATTTATGAAAGAATTAGTGATCATCGAAAGCTAATAAGTTTCTGAGGCATCTTTTTAGCTTCAAAAGCAAGCAAATTATTCAGCTGACCTGTTTTAAATGACCCACTTTGTGTATAATATGCAGTTGCTGTTTCATATACAGGGTGTCCCAGAATAAGTGTAGGAGCCGTAGGTGTGATTCCATAGATGATTTGAAACAACTTTCTCTCTCACGAATTATTAACGGAAAACACAGACCAATTAGGGAGCGAGTATAGGGTGGCGCCGAATTCCGTCCGCTACACTCGCTCTCGGATTGGTCCATGTTTTTCATTAATAACTCGTTAACAAAGCTGCAATTAATATTTTCGTTAAGGAAAAAGTTGTTTTAAATCACCCCAGAAATTACACCGTAACGGTTCCTACTCTTATTCTGGGACACCCTATATAATAATTAGATAACTGAACAAACTTGCCTAGTGAAGTTCAATTAGAATTGTATTTCACGCCTCCTCCTCAAGATCAAATTGTAGACATTTAAACTAAAATTACGGCAATTTCTAGATTACGGGGTTTCTATAACAGTAGCTAGCAAATAAATTGTAACACAAAATTCGTTTCCATCCATATTCTTGCATAAATGGAGATCGGAGCCGGATAGGTACCGCAACGGACATATGTTGTTTTTTATTGCTTTAAAAGTGTGACGTATTTGGCATAGAGTGGAGGTACTACAATTTGATCTCAATAGTAACATTTCTGTTTACATGATTTGATTTGCGCGAATAGGTATGCATAAGAACTTTCGTGCAAGTGGCATGAACATTTAAATTGGAAATTAATCAACACATTTAGTTGGCGAAAGTTTGCAGTACAGGCCTGTTTATGCAAATGACATGAACGCTGAAATTCAGCATAAAGTTACGCTGAAATTCAGCATAAAGTTAGTTTAATGCTTTGTTAATTTAAAAAGACTTTTTTGTGTTTCGATTCTAACCTGATTCTAGCCTCGATTCTAGTCAATTCCAAATGCGTTCCAGCGCCATTCTTCTCTTACCATTTCGGTCTTCTCGCAGACCTTATTTCGCTCCGACGCCGTTCCTCAACCCTATTCCTTCCATTTCGCGTCATCTTTATTCCCGCTACCCCTTCATTCTTATTCTTCTCTCAGACGTTATTCCTCCGCCTCTACCTCCCTGCCACCTTAGGCAACACTGTTTCATGATACTCTCGATATCCTGTTTGCAGTTCATTTGAATGCATGGGGATGCCCTAGGGATCAGGAAGCCGTTCACGGGGCGCAACACGTAGGACTCCGAAACTCAGATTTATTCCCTTAAGTACAGTCAATATTCCAGCCGCTGCAGCGCGAGGGGAAACGCTCGTCTTTTTTTTCCTACTCTCGTTCCCCGATGCCACTTTAAATTGATACCGAAGAGTTTTAGGAAATTCCGGCCGGTGAAAATTGAACTCGCCCGTCGGACGATTTCTCACCGATCTTGCTCGTCGAACGCTGTTCATTGATCCTCTGTTATTTGGTGCATAGTGAAGAAGGAGAATTATTTGTCTCTGTTCGATTTATTTTGGTTTAAACGTCCGCCGGTCTGGGGTGTCATTCAAAATACGAATTCCATTCAAACATGACTTCAATTTAGACAAGAATTTGAGTCACGCGAGGATATTGCGACGTGTCTCTCGAATTTTTTAATTAATTTTTATTTATATATAGGGGATGGATGTCATAGAAAACTACTCGAAAGAGTTGCAAGGAGCACTTTTCCACCGTTTTTCAGAGATAAATTGTTAAAAAATGTTGAAATTTCGACTAACAAATGTTAATAAAAAATTGGACGTCTTACTTTCATTTTTAATTGAAATTTGTTATCATAAGGATACTCATTCTTATCGTTTTTCTAAAAGGCCATACAGCTATTTAAATAACAGAATTGGTGTAATAGAAGACGTTACTATATTAATAATAATTAGACAGCGGATTTTATGCATTTATGGCAGTGCTAGGTATGCAGAATATCTATGAGAATATTAACATATACAAAAATATACAAAATATCAATAATATTATTGAAGTTAGAATGTTGAGAATATTAAACATGCTTTCAAGTTCCAATTCCTTCTTCGTGCTTTTAAAAATTTTATTTTGCATTAAGATCCGCTGTCTAGTAATAATATTTATGTCTTAGAAACACGAAAAAAGTTAGTTAAGAAATTCGAGAGACACTACTCAATAGCTTCTCATCAGACTAATTAGACTTGTATTAACTTATGTAATAAGTCCTATCGCGTTAATAATGCGTTCAGAAGAAATCATTAGTTTGAGTCAACACAAGTGCCATTAATTATTACTGAAATTGATTTACATTTCAAAGAGATTTTACTGTCTGATTGATGTAAAAATGAGTATTTATTCATTTAAAAATCGTATCATATTAATAGATAGTTAATAGCAAACAAATCAGTGTTAAGTAAGACAAGAAGGACTGTTCACAATTATATCTAGAAAACGTATAGTTTCTCATCATTAGACCGCGGATTTTATGCATTTATGGCAATGCTAGGTATGCAAAAAATCTACGAGACAATTAACAAATGCTCAAATACATAAAATATCAAAAATATGATTCAAGTTAGAATGTTTAGAAAACTAAATATGCTGTTATTCGAGTTCCAATTGTTTATTTGTACTTTGAAATATTTTATTTTGCATAAAAATCTGCAGTCTACTCATCATTTTTAATACTGAATTTTTATAACGCTGTGGAGTTTAGGGTTTTTGATGGGACACTCAAAATCGTTTAAAAATCAAAACTATAATATTGTACAACACAACAGTAATACGTGTGCTAAATTCTTCATAGTTACTATGTTCGTTTTTCCATTTTATTGCCATTGTCGAACGCAAAATAGGTACATATATATTTATGTATGCCCAACCGATAAAAATTCTATTTCTGCGAAATACGTTAACATTTTTAAAGGCATTAATTTGTCAATTATAGAAAACACTCTCAATAGAAAATCGTTCGAAAACAGTAAAGAGAAATGTACATGTATCTAAATTTTTTACTAACATAAGATAAAAATTCTATAGTATAGTAAAAAATTATTAAGCATGGTGTCGACAGATGCAACATTATAATAAAACATTCCTGATTAGGTTCATATAAAATTAACGGGTGCAATACAATATAGTATAATGCATTATCATTGAATCATAGTCTAAATTTTACACGTTTGGTTCTGTTTAGTTTAGTTTATGCAGTCCTATAACATTCTCATTGTTAATATATGGAATAATTGAGCTTACTATTGTGTTTACTACTGCATTTAAATAACGTGCCTAAATGATTCCGATAGAATTTACTAAGCAATTTAATATACTTCGCAATAATAACCGACATGTATGGCGAATTCATATTCGAGCAACGATGCAGAACATCAAGATATAGGAGCTTGTATTCCCAAAATTTCAGAGCCAAAATTCTCTAGTAAATATCCAAGAAACAGTTGTATCAAGGACAAGAACTTCCTTGAATATACAGGATCAGTACTAGAGGGAAGAACTTTCGAAGGTCTTAAGCTGCCTACGGTTTTGAACTTCGCGAGGTTTCGAACTCTCCGCAGCAGACTTCGAAGCGTGTTTCAAGTATCCAGTTTCACCTCGTTCGTTACATTACCGCCAAGGGTATTAGAGAATCGTCTTTATTGTAATAAAAAGCCACCCGATAAAGCCTCGAAATGGCAGCGCATCGAATGTCCGATGAAGAATGCAAATTTGGTCGTAGAATCGCACGAGAACGATGCGATGGGACCAAAGCTCTGTTTGGCGGTTATCCCGGACGAGGGGCAGAAGAGGAACGGCTCTGGGACAAAGGATCCGCGAACGATTCCCTGGACACTGTGGGAGAAACGGTAATTATAGGAGCTGCGCGGTTTGTCGAGAACGTCTTGCCATTCTGTCGGTAATTGCGTCGTGCTACTCGTTGAAAGACACAGAACGGCTAAGAACAACACGACGAGGACGAAAAGAAATGGGCGTCGGCAATAAGATAAACGAAAGAAAACGAACTGGTCGAAGAATTCCTGTCGCTTTCTACACCATCGTTATTTTTTTAGCTACGCCACACCTAAATTGTATGGATTAATGTCGAACGTTCGTAATTAGCTCGTCTTTCGAACTAAAGAGGGAAAAAGAGAAAATTTTGATAAGAAATCAGAAAAACAGACGGGAGAAGAAATATAAAAAAAATAAAATAAAAAACAAGATTAACGCTGACATTGACGAAGATTAATATTACTACATTTATTGTAAAGAAAAGTACGACAATCCTTCGATTGAAGATTAAATTATGTGCTACAGTTGTATCAAGTTGACACACGAAAAATGCATTGATGGACAGAGTACATCAAAGGATGTTATCGCGATTTTTCTAAGAAATAAATAGTGTTTGAGATTACTTTTCAGTAGCTGGGAAATCACTTTTATTATCACATTTTATTAAAATTGATATTAAAAATATACAAACATATAATATACCTTTAAATATATACAATAAAGAAGTCATCAGCTTTCTAATATTTTATTTTATTCCATTTTTTTCTTAGGTGTGCGTAAAGGCGTGTCTACACCTGGTGAACGAGCGCGAACGAACCCTGGCAGCGCGAACGAACGTCAAACCACTGCGATCACCATTGCTCTGTTTGTTCAAAGAAACGAATCAGGTTCGGAAAATCTGGGCTGCGTCGCTAGACACACTTCAATTCTCCCATTCTCCCCTCCTGCTCATGAATTTACGAAAAATTTGATCTTCACAAATTGGTTTCAAATCTCAGAATGAGTACTTTCAAATTTCGAAAATCTAATTGTAAGTAGTTCGACATTATAATGAAAGTAATCTTCTTATAATTACTAATCAAATTCTTATAACTATTTTAGAAAATTTATACAGAGTTATAAATAATGAACAGGATTCCTTTAAATGTTATTTTAATTTTTGAACATACAACTCCTTAAGAACAACATTTGATTTGTACTATTCGTTTTCAATCTGTTTTATTGTTTGTTTAAAATATTCCTCGTTTTAGAAAATATCCTTTCCAAGAATATACATGTTGCCGTTATTTTTAGTTAGTTACATGTGGTTTTGGACAGTACAGAATATTTGCTCAAATTTTTAAACTAAAATAGCGAAGGATCTTCTTTGCGATGTAGAAATGTCGATGTTAAATAATTTTTTATTTGAATCGCAACAGCAGACGAATGACAGATGAATTTACATTAGTAGTTATAATTTCGGTATCAAAAGACGACCAAAGAAATACATTCACAACAAATATATTGAAAATAAATTATGTAAGTTTCTTTTTGACTAATATGCAGCAGGTTTCATTAAAGGCGTGGCATGCTCAGGAAGCATATACCTACTATTTTCATCTCTCAAAGTAGTTATAGAGTATTCCTTTTGCAAAATACTAATGAACGGTTCGAATTTAGTCAATCAATTTTTAAAATTGCTTACAACATAGTTGATCCCAACTTTAGGTTTTAGTATTTTATTTCCGTTCCCACGTTAGAGACAACAAAATGGAGCGAATTGTCGGTAAAATTGTCGGTACTATGCAAATCAATGAAAGCGAAACGACGTTTCCTTTAAGCTGCTGAAGCGCGTACAATGGAACCAAAATGATTTTTCACCTCTCTACGTTAAATTTCGTTTGAAAGAAACACTTGCATCTAAAGGTTTCCGCTTGAGAAATCTCACGAGTCATGGGTGAATAGAACGTAGCGAGAGCCGAAACTGGAATTCAGAGGTTCCGTGATAAAATCAATACCTATGTTTCGAATGACAAGGCCGAAAGCAAGGTGATGTATAAATTTATTATTATTTATTTTTATTTTGTACTTTAATAGCGGACTATAAGCGAACGGTCAATTTTATTACGGCTGTAACTGCAGGACTGTGTCAAAGTATAAGAAATGAACAAAAAGTTGCTGCAATTTTAGTTTATTTGAAAATCGTTTTCGTCACAAACTTTCTTCAACAGTTTTACAACGTCAGAACTCTTAATTACATTTTTTAATTGACCGCAAAATTTATCCTGCCTAATGTTGAAATTAAGCACATATTGTGATCATAAAAAAGAATTAGCTGCATCGAATATTTCCATCACAAGACGATTAACGATTACACGAACTTTATGATCCTCATACATCAAACAATGGAAATACAGCGTTTAAACAATATACGTTTAAATATTTTAATTGATTATAGGAGATCAAAACTTGTCATACAATACAATGTCTGATCTGTCTTAATTTTACTGTAAGAATGCCTTAAAGTTAGCGGTATGGTTTTGGAAAGGATACTAACTCCGGCACATCAACGAGATTCTCTTCTTTTGTGTGCGTAGTCAACGCTCACTCCTACAAACATCCCCGAATTTTAACCCTAGTATGTCTAAGGGTAGGGGGGGGGCTTCTCGAACCCATAAGGTAAATATTGTTAAATTAAAGCTATTTACTTTCTACAAAGAATTCTGGAAAAGTGATTTATTGTCGTATACACATTTAAGTTTGATATTCTAAAGACAAACTCAGGAAATATGGTATACTGATCAGCATGTTGACAGATTCAAAATTGGGATATATACTAAGTATGGAAGTGTACTGCGGGTCAAAGGATATAGTGACACAAAACAATAGAAGTTTAGCAGCAAAAGTTGAAAGACTTATAGATCCCGTAAAAAATAGTTCCTGAAATGTAACTGCAGACAGATACTATACATTAATAGACTTGGCAGAAAAACTTTATTCCGAATTCGGACTAACTATTGTGGGAACTTTACAGAAAAATAGAAAACATATTCCAGACTCCAGACGAACTAAAAATTACACAAATAAGACAACTTCAGTCGTCTGTATTTGCTTTTACTAACCCGAAATCCGAAAAACTACCTGTAACATTAGAAAGTCATGCACGTAGTCATGCACATCATGCAGAAAGTCATAATTTATCAAAACCAAAACAAAGTTGTTCTAAATGCAAAAATCACATATGCAAGAAACATTCAGTAAATATTTTACTTTGCCATTCCTGTTTAACATCAGAAGAATTAGAAGAATTAGATTCAAACTAGTTTTATGTTAGTATACTACTTTACAATAATATTTTATTTTACAAATGCGTATAAATAATGAATAATTAAAAGTACAAGTATGTAGTATCTTGTTCGCAATATATAATATACTTGAATATAGTAAAACTTTAAATCTGGAAAAAGCAGTGTGGTTTCAAGGAGTCCCCCTACGGCTTTACGTAACAGCTCGGCGGTTAGGCATGCTAGGGTTAAAGCTTTATAACAGTTAAGCTATAAGAGATACAACAAAATCCATCAAGGATCTGTTACTCTATTGCTGCTTGTCAATCTGTTTGTAAAGTTTTAGTTTTCTAACTATTAGTTTAGCGTATAGAGTAATACACTTTAAAGTATCATAAGCTCCATTTGAGCTCCCCAACCACTCCTGAAAATATGTAAACGTATATAGTTTACACCCTGTATAGCCTACAACTCTCAGTTTCGAAGCTCAACTCACACGCACACCTCGTGGACCTAGTAATTGCGATAGGATTGTTGCATTCGACGACTTCCAAGCATTCAGGCTCCATGGTAATGACAAGAATTCCATTTTGAAGCAACAGCGTAATCCACGTTCGCAAATCGCCGCTGCCACTTAGCACCGCGTTAATATCAATCCACGGACATTTCCAGGCAAGTGACAATCGCAGATTGCAGCCAAAGGGCGTGTTGCCCCCGCGTATGCATCGATTCGTTTATAGGCCGGATGTTAACACCTAACGGAATACGAATCGATATGCCACAAGCCGCAGATCGTAAATATCTTCCAACTCGCACGCCCGCGCACATGCACGACCGGATATTCGGTCATCGAAAACGAACAGCGGGGCAGCGAAGTTGCGGTTTTAATGTAGGTTGCATGCGATACGAGAACCCGCTTGTATCCGCGAACCGAGGCTTTCCAAGCTTGCTTATATTCGCGACGCCATGTATCCACGCTACCGCTTCATATTTAAATTTACGTCAGTCACTTACATTTATATGATAGCGCACGGGACCGTTCACGATGGAAATTGGGATATTTTGACGCGTCGACGTTCCCGATCCCCATTCAGATAACATTTCGAATCAGATCGAAATAATATTCGAACCTCAACTGGTGCGTCTTCGGCCCTTCGACGCTCTTCAGGATGAAAACGGAATGTCGAGTACTGGTCGTCGTAAATGTTTACGATTTAATTCAATGTAAACTACTATGTCCGTCTAGAAAAATATTCGTCCCTTATGACACCATAAACAGATTTTACTTTGTCCCTTTGTGATGTCTTCGCACCGAAACTTGGAAAAGATTGATTCTACTGTCTTCTTGCAAATTAACATACCTAAATACATTCATAAAATTGATGGACATCTTTTAAAACGAAGACCTAGAAACATTTAACTTATTGGTATGATAATCTATGAAAGTTTTTATACAGAGTGTAACAAACAGTCCTTGAAAGGAGTGATTTCTGAGGTGATTTTAAATAACTTTCTTGTTAGAGAAAATGTTTTTGTTAACGTGTTATTTCGAAAAACACCGATAAATCAGGGAGCGAATACGGCGGATGACTCTTGGCACGGGCGATGGCGGACCGATGCTACGCATAGCTTTAGCCCGCGACGAAATTTGTGCACTGTACTTGCTCTCTAATTATTGGGTGTTATTTTTGTTAATAACTCATTAACAAAGCCCCAGCTAACGCCTCAGGAATTACCCTTTTTAAGGACGTACAACATTTCTGTTACGCCTTGTACATACTGAAAAATCGTTTTTGTCCTACCTGGACCGAAAGTGCGTCACTGTATGCTCGTAGATCGGACGCAAAGTCACCTATTAACACCCAAGGACGGAAAAGTAACACACCACCTCCCTAGGGCAGTAATACGGCGGTAAAAGAGTAGGACGCATACGAAGCACTGCACAAAGAGGAGACGCCGAGAATAGGGAATACTGTGTATAAGAATTTTCGTGACGGTTTTTGGTTTCGTTTTGCATTTCATGAATCGATTTTACTCCTTACGCGCGCTAAGAACTGTTCCACTTCAATAATCAACTTTGCACCCGCCCTACGTGCATATCACACACTTCCGGTCCAGGTAGCACAAAAAACATCGTGTATAGCTCGGGCGCAAGGCTGTTACTACTCGTGCTATTTGCCAAGCCCTCATCTTCGATTCGGGCTGGGAACTGGCCCTCGTAGTACATAGCCTACTTTTTCCGTCCTTACCACACAATGTACTAATTTGTACCTGTAATGAGCAATTTTCACCGGATGAGCCGCGATTTCAGTTTATTTAATTAGCAATCCTAAGAACTAGATTTTCCTTTTATTTAATAAATTTACATGTTTATATTTGTCGTTCGCAACCAAGAAAAACGATTTTCCTCAAAAAGGGGGGGGGGGCTACCTTCAAAATGGGTTTTTTCAATTTTTTACGAATACGGTTTCAAATTTGAGAAAACTCTCAACGATACAACGCGGTATAAAACTAGCACAAACTAGTTTTCTAATTTTTTACTAAATGGGGGCTAACTTCACTCACACACTTACTTCGTAGTCAAATTAATGATTCCATGCGAAAAATACGACAATTTCGTTCTAAATTTGGTTGAACGTCATACAGCAAATCGTGTTAGGTTCTTATTTTTTTTTTATTCTTGATTTTTGTCTTATTTTGGCCCGTAGAATCTCCGCCTAAAATGGCTGACACACGTTCCCGAAACCCCTGTATATTAGACGAATCATTTTATGACAATTATAGTTTACACAGCTTCATTTAAGACCAAAAAACAGAAAATGTATAATTTCAGCAGTTTTTAACTGTTGAAATACGAATTTTTTGCTAGATAATGTACAAAAATCTGAGAAATTGATGCAAAGCAATCCCGGTTTAGAATACTTATTCAAATGAATTTATTTATTTAGTTATTAACCATCTAATAACAAGAGTAGTTTTCTTTCTAATGAAAAGAAAACTACTCTCGAGATTTTAAAAACTCAAATTTTTTAAATTAATTTTTTCTATAATGTAGGTACTATACAATTCTTCAATGTTTAGATTTAGATTATTTAATTATTTCTAAACATATAAAATTTATTTTTTGTACTTGAAATATATATATATATTTTTAGATTTTATATATAGATTTTGTCAATTCTAACTTTTATCATTTTTTAAATAATAACCATTTGTGAAAAACCATACACCAATACCAATTTTAGGTAATTTACTTTTTTCATGGAAATCAATAGGAATTTGTTACTTTAACTTGTTCCTGTCTCTTGCAGCGATGGGAGTCGACAATCGGTATTTTAGGAATTTTATCCCAAAAAATTGTTAATTTTCATTTAATAATTACCAATGAAAAAATTAACTACGTGTTAGTCAATTTATATTGTATTTTTTTAATGTGATTTGATAAAGGAATCAAATGGCACCGGCATAATCTAATTCAAGATACTACAAAATTAAGGAGTTTTTAAGAGAAACAGGGAATTTCTGAAATTTTTAGACATTCAAACGAAAATATCAAGAGACCAATTAGTCTTGTTATTATATTGATTATATCTCAATAATTTCGCACGTCTAGATTATACACTTTGCTGAATTTGTAATTATGAATTGAAAAATGTACGTAAAAAAGGAATAAATGTCTGTACGAACAAATTTGTTAAGTATGAACCTAGTTTTCTACAGCGTATAAAGTGTTTCTTCTCCTTTTTGCTCACTTTTTTCCGTTCAGCCATCCACGATCCGAAGAAACAAATAGCGCACCGTGAGTAATTGACGCGAGAATTATTGCGCAGCTGCTCGCAAATGAGGACGTAAACAATGCTAAAACAACGGTGTGCATTACGCGACTCAGGACCAGGCGCAGGCGGGAAGAAAAAGGGAAATGCTCAACGTTTCGTCGCGTTAATCATCTAGATAACACCCGACGTCATATTACATGGAGAGATTAATGAGCGCAACAAGGCAGCGTACACTTTGCTGCCGGCCAAAAGCACGACGATGGTCTATTAAATTGTCGCTCGATGCCTCGACCAAGTCCCGTTACGCATTGCGATCGTTTTTCCGAAACTCGACCTCTCTCTACCGTCGCTTTTGCTACTGATTACTCTAAAATACAACCTCCGTATTTGTCACATGTTTCGTAGTTTCTTATGTTCGTTCTTGCGCTTTTCTTTTTCTAATGATCCATCATTTCAATTTAGTGAGGGTCTAAATTAATTACTTTCTAACTTGAACAATTTGGAACTCACGGTTCGTGAATTTATGAGCTTGAACTTTGAAGATGCGTTGTAACCCCTTAACTTTCGTTGAAGAGTTTAACATTTATGTTTTGCAGAAATTATTACTAACCATTTCCTTTACCTTGATATGGCATTAAATAGGGTTTATGCAAAAATCGAGTTTGGAGAGAACCGGTTTTTGAATTTTAATATTTCCAAAAAATCGGATAAACCGGTTTCCACACTGAAACAATAAAAAAAATATTTTAAGATATTTTTGCAGTTGTTATTTAAAGATTTTTTTACTTTATTTAATATTTGTGGGACTACAAAAGTATAACAAAGTAAAATGTACTTTAAGAAACTAAAATAATTAAAATTCTTACAATTTTTCAGATTGTATACGGTAGATGATTAAATTATTATGAACACTGCAATATTATCACCTTTTTGAAGTTTTAACAAATATTAAAAAATTGAATTTCAATGTCCTTCATATGATTTCTTCGTGTCTTTCAATGGATTTCCTATTATGTTTTCCGACTCGAAATAAAATTATATCATCAAATAAAATCTATAAATTGATTTTTTCATGACTAATTCATGAAAATTAATTAAATAATACGATTATACTATTATGATTATTGTACTCAAAGCTATTATACGGCAAAATGTTAACTTTTTTAATTGAATGTCCAATGAATTTCCTCCAATTTAATCCTAGTATTTGAAACGAATTTTTTAATTCTAAAACTGGTTTTCAAACTCAGTTTTTAAAAACTGAAAACCCTAATATCTAAAGTTATTGTTTAGAATAATAGTAGTATTGATAATTACTAGACAGCGGATCTTTATGCAAAATAAAATTTTTACAAGCACAAATAAAGAATTGGAACTTGAAAAACAGTACGATTAATATTTTAAATATTCTATCTTGAGTAATATTACTAATATTTTGTATATTTTGGCATATGTTAACAGTCTAGATTTTTTGCATACTTAGCATTGCCATAAATGCATAAAATCCGCTGTTTAATAATTACACATGATATTACAGAACATAGTTTTGGAAAGGGGCGCGTTAAAGTTGAGCCTTTGCCATTGAAAATTTCATGTTTCGAATTTTTGATGATCAAAGATCTAAAGTTTCAATCTCACCACGTGTAGCAGGAATTCGGTTGAATGTGTATCACTAATTTAAAAATCAGAGTTAGTCACATCTTTGGCATCCACAGATACACGTATCGACAGCTTCGAAGTTAGAGTTTGTCTAGATAAACCCCCTTGATTAGCAGCCTCTGTGTATTTAACAGGAACATCGATGTTTTCGATAGAAGATTCTCGCGATTCGTTTTCCTCATCTATCAATCAACGTCAACTCTCGATGCTCGATCACCTGCAGGGTCTCTGCTTCGAACTTCGGGGAAAACGTTCGGGAGGCAAAGTAAAATGAATGTTCGAGATCTATCAGAGTTCCGCTCGCCTTCAGTGTTTTCAACGTTAAACACTGCAACAGGGGATCCACGCGATCCCGATTTTTATCACCCTACAAACGTTAATCCTCCGGCTCTCTCGTTTCTCTCGTGCGCGCTGTATTTTAAATTTCCTCGTGCACGGTACAGAATTGTAGAAACAACGCGGAAAGTTATTTCATTAGTCAAACGTCTCGGGGCTTCACGCGTTATTAAGCTCTCGTTGCTTTAATGCTCGCTCGAGCGAATAATTCCACGCGCTGATCGTATCAGGAATTACGGTTTCCCCTAAACTTTAATAAATTTCTCCGTTGCCTTATTCCGCGTGACCCACCTCCACCTCGTCCGCGTTAATCACAGGGCTGGAAAAACGAGGCGAGTCCATCGCCCCAACGTAAGTGACAGATTTTTACTCGAAACGCGAGACACCGACGACATGGGCGGAAACGAGCAGGACCGTCGGGGCGATCGTTGATCGATTTCGCTTCCGGCACGACCGCGCCGCTCCTTTCGCCCCAAAGGTGTTTCCAGACTGATTGCTGTGGGAGGACAAACGGAAATAAATCACCTTCGACGCGAACCGCCACTTCCGCTCCGGACCACGCTTCGTCATTGGACCCCTTGTACGACAAGCTGGCCACTTTATCGGAGATTAAAAGAAGAGTCTCGGAACCTTAATCCAAAGGAAGCCGTGAACCGATCAATAGAACGGACACAGACAGCGTCCACGTCGTAATACGGAGCTCGAGATACGCGTCGAATGACAGCAGCGATCTTTCCGCTGACCAATCGCCGAGGTCTGATACTAAATATTGCGTTCTCAGAATCCTTCTTCAGGGATCCTTCTTCAGAATCCTTCTTCAATTATTTTTGCTGTTGAAGACAGTATACTGAGAAAAATCGTGGAGGAAAAATTACTACATTGCGTAGTAAAGAAGCAGGATAGAGTGAAATGCGTTCCTTTCTACCACATCAAAAGGAAAAAATAACACATGTGTTTTTAAATTTAATAGACCAGTGTAGTAAAATTTACGGAAGACTGTGATACACAGCGACATCTACGCTTCGGAAAGAAATGGCGTCTCGTGACATAACCTTAATTTGCTTGGCTTTTAGCGTTGTCTTTTCAATGTTTTTCAATGAATATCGCATAAACGTCCTAAAAATGGTATAGTTAATATTGGAAACACTTATTTCCTGACATAGGTATTTGTTACGGCCCTAACCATTTGCCGTTACTGAGCATAGGCCTAGTTTCATACGGTTTCCGCTAGAGTGCTCTTGTAATAATCGCCTTTCTCGCTAGTGCCTGATCCTAGGATCAGGATCTTGTTCCTCTACAAGACGAGTTCGGAAAACAATGAAAACAAGGGCATTCCTGATGAACGTGAATATTGCTTAAGAAAATATCATTTCATTGGTTACTATAATTTGTTTAAGAACATCCTAATTTCAACATCTCAACTGTGAATGTTATTGCACTGTTTTTACAATATAGACGGGAATTTTGTCGTTTTTCTTGCAGCTACAGACATATGGCTAAAAATGTAGGTTTCTGGATATTCTGACGCCATTTATGATTTCGTTTACACGAAATTTCACTTATGTTATATAATTTCTCGTAAAAATTCAATTCAGTATGTTTTGCCTTTACCATTTTTTCCCATATCTACACCTTGTCCCAGATTAGAGTATAACTGTTCCGTGCACGGTCGTCACCTTAGCACATTCTTCCACTCCTTCGACTGTCACCCACAGTATACATAGTAACACCTCTCAGTGTTTATAAGTAGTGGGCTTGAGCTAACGAAGACATTACACGCTATTAGTTGAGGTAGTTGGAGTAGGCGGTACGCGTAACCAATATCATGCGACAGATAATGGATGGTAGTGGATACCTGCACCTAGCAGTCGAAAATCGGTCGGGAAGCAATTATGTTCTAGTCTGGGTCAATGTGTAGTAGTTTTCAAGTTACTTGGATTAGAAGGTTTTCAACCCCTAACTTTGGGGGTTAGCTTTATTCCCTAAACATGTTTTCAGCTGATAAAGAAATAAGTATCAAATACTTTCGAATGTGTTATTTGTATATCAAGTTTGACTATAATCGTCAATTGGATAATTTTCCACAATAAATTCATAACACATCATATTTTACTCTATGTTAACCAGAAAAATCACTTCACAAGGGAAGTTTGCCTAAATGTTTGAATGTTTAACGATGTCTTTTTTACAATTAGAAGCTGCAGTTTTCTACTCTCAATAAATGAACAAAGTGTCCTTCGTTAATAAAATATTATATCGGTTAGGAAAGTGGCGTCATAAGTTTGCCATAAGCAGCTCCGAAGTTAAACAAAAGTAATATATTTTCAGAATTTCATTTCTTACCTTTCACAGTTTTCTAGATAAAAGAAAAAAAAGCCCAATAGAGAAAATTTAGAATCTATTTAATAATTTTAGTAAAGTGTCTATCTAAGATTAACAAAGACTGATTCAATCATAGATATTCATATGTAAAATTACTTCTGAATATATAGTAACATTAGATGTGTGGCTTGAAGACATTCTGCATATACAGAGTTTAAACACTGTACGTTTAAATGTTTTAAGTGGTGATAGGAAAGCTCAAATGGAACAAAAAATGTCCTATAATACAGTATCCAATCTGTGTCCATTTTTCAGTAATAACGCTTTAAAGCTAGCGGTATGATTTTGAGATGGATACTAACTTCGGCACATCGACGAGGCACACACATGGAAATAAGCAGTCTTTTAGGTTTCATTTCTTCTGTGTGTGTAGCCGATGCTCAATCCTATAAACATCCTCGATTTTTATAGCTCTATAACAGTTAAACTATAAGAGATAGAACAAAATGTATTAAGACTCTTGTACTCTATTGTTGCTTGTTAATGTGTTCATACAATTTTATACATTTTATGCTCTATTTGAACTCCGCAATCACTCCTGAAAGTATTTAAACGTATATAATAATTTACAACCTGTATACCATATTCTGACGTATGGTAAAAGGACAGGGGACGAGGCGAAACAGGTAAAATGGAAAAGTGAAACATTATCTGTACGCCAAGGGAGACGCGAAGCATTTCTTCGCACGTTGTCGGTTAGCTCATAGCACGGGCGAGAAAAAAAAGTGAAATTGTTATCTCCGTGATATACGACCGAAGTCACACTGTTTCCTTTCATCCCGTTTCGCCTTTCTGCTAACCATGCATAATGCATTCCATTGTTTTTGAACGTTGTCCACGGTCGATATTTGTCCGCTGCACAACTTAATATTGCTGAAACGATTTCCCATATTCATCGAGCTGTGCTAGCCACAAGTGCTTTGTCAGGCTACTTTATTGAAAGAGAATGCACTTAAAAAAATAATATCCAGTCACTCATGTGAAAACATTGGATGATTACCGATAAAAAAAACTGCATTGCTGCGGTATAGACTTACGATAGAACGTTACTTAACGTGATGTAGTCACGTGTGGTAGGTTATGCGTTGCGGTTTTTTAGTGCTTGATTATTGTTGGTATTTGCAATGACTCAGAAGAAGACAATAGTTGACACTAAAGATTATTTATGAAAAATTTTGCATTTAATACTGATATGTTAAAATTAAAAAAATCAGACAAAATAGGCCAGTCAGCCAAGATTTGACCGAGATAGAATAGCCAATACACATTGGTCAAGACGGAGGAAGTAGTAGGTTTAACACTACTCTGAGAATCTTCAGCCATACGCCTGGAGAAGCGGCAACATCGCAGAAGGCATGATGGAACCTCCAAGTTACTTTTTCAGAACATTACAACATATATGGTACTATGGCATATACAGGGTGTAACAAAAATGTTGCAGTTCCTTGAAAAAGGTAATTCCTGAGGCGATTTTAAACAACTTTTTCCTTAGCGAAAATATTAGGTAGGGCTTGGATAACGAGTTATTAACGAAAAACACCGACCAATAGAAGCACGAATACAGCGGATGAATTTCAGCGCGGGCTCCAGCTGTAAGTAGTATTGGTCCGTCATGGTCCGCGTCATCATTAATCCACTGTACTCGCTTCCCGATTGGTCGGTGTTTTTCGTTAATAACTCGTTAACAAAGCCTCACCTAACATTTTCGCTAAGGAAAAAGTTGTTTAAAATCACCTCAGGAATCACCCCTTTCAAGGAACTGCAACATTTTTGTTACACCCTGTATATCTATTTCAATTAATCTGGTGAATTACCATCAATACCTCTCCACCTCTATAGAATCTGGATATCAAGTCGACGCCATTTACACTGATTTTAAGAAAGCGTTTGACTCTGTCTGCTATTCAATTTTATTAAAGAAACTAAATGCGTTTGGTATTAGTGGTAACCTATTATCCTGGCTTGCCAGCTACATTTGTAATAGGAATCAAATTGTGAATTACAACTTTACTTTCTCTAGAGAAATTAAGATTAGTTCCGGCGTACCGCAGGGTTCTCATCTGGGACCCCTTGTTTTTAATATATTTATTAATGATATTAATATAGTATTTAAGTCGTACTCTTTTTTTGTTATATGTTGGTGACCTGAAAGTTTTCCTTAAGGTTAATACTTTGGATAGTCACTACTAATACAACACGACCTGAACCGACTCGAACTTTGGAGTATGCGCAACCGACTATCCTTTAATGTTTCGGTAATTATGCAGATTAGGGGAGCCATCCCTGATTTCAAGGACCTTGAAACATGTTGTCAAGGTCATTATTTTGAACAACTTTTCCCTATACATGTACCCAACGGTCTCCTTTAGTTTTCGAGATATTCGCAAAGAAAGTTTCCAATATTGAAAAGAGTGGGTAATTGTGCAGAAAGAGGTACACCTCACCGATTTCGATGAAACTTAGATGTTATAAAACTCGAAATTCTGAACAACTTTTTCTTACACATATAACCGCCGCTCGGCCTTAGTTTTCGAGATATTCGTGATATACCGCTGCCACTACTACAACGAATTCTGCGTGTAGATACGCGCCCTTGGCAGCGTATGCGTCAGCATCGAACGATCGCTTTTCAATTGTTTCTTCGAGTGACGTACGAAACTAAGGCAAACGATAAAGCTGAAAGTTATAGCTACGCATTTCCAGTCGTGAAGCCGGCACACCGGTGGCCGGCGACAGAGCCCTCGGTGGGGCGACGAGGGGGCGACACCCCCCCACTACTTGAAATGCAAGGGTTCAACTTTGAAAATACTGTCTACGCTCGGTGGTCTGCTATGGAAAAGGGGGATGTTACATTTTTTGCGCGTGAAGCGCGCCACGGAGAAGCGAGTGACGTGATATACTTTTAATATACTTAAATCAGTCGTTTTTCCGTGGCGCGGTTCGCGCGCAAAAAATATAACATCCCCCTTTTCCATGGCAGACCACCGAGCGTAGACAGTATTTTCAAAGTTGAACCCTTGCTTTCCAGATAGTGGGGGGCGTCGCCCCCAACCCCCCACCGAGGGCTTTGTCATCGACCCCGGTGTGCCGGTTTTTCGCGAATATCTCGAAAACTAAGGCCGAGCGGCGGTTATATGTATAAAAAAAAGTTGTTCAGAATTTCGAGTTTTATAACATATCTAAATTTCATCGAAATCGGTGAGGTATACCTCTTTCTGTACAATTACCCACTCTTTTCAGTATTGAAAACTTTCTTTGCGAATATCTCGAAAACTAAAGGAGACCGCCGGGTATATGTATAGGGAAAAGTTGTTCATAACGACAACCTTGACAACATACTTCAAGATCATTGAAATCGGAGGTGGCTCCCTTAACCTGCATATTTACCAATGTTTCTAAATGTTATGTACATTTTTGTCGTAAATTGAATCCATTGATTTTCAACTATAATCTTAATGGTTCTCAACTTATGACTCGTCAAAACGTTTGTGACTTGGGCATACACTTCTCCAATAACCTCTCTTTTGATTACCATATACGTTGCATTAAGGCAGGATGCCTTAAAAGTCTGGGCCTTATCATTAGATACTCTAAATTTTTCCTTAATGTTACTACGCTGCGTGTTCTCTACTGTTCTTTGCTCGATCTCATTTAGAATTCGGCTCTTTAATATGGTCTCCGTATCATAGTACACACATTAACATGCTAGAAAGAGTTCAATATAAGTTTCTCCGCCTAGCCGCCTATCATATGGGACAACCCATGTCAATAAAGCATCACGATTATGATTCAATACAATCAAGACTTAATCTTATGTCCTTGGAAAAGAGGCGTGCTATGTTTGATGTCTTCTTTGTCTATGTCTATAGGGTACTTAATAATTTTATGGATTGTCCAACAATACTTATCAATTGAGGTTCTATATACTATCTAGAGATCTCAGACGTCGCACTCTTTTTTTCATAGAACATCATAGAACACGTTATGGTCAAAATAGTTGTATCAACCGCTTATGTTTAACGTCTAATACGCTCTGTCACTCTGTTGACTTTTTTAACAACTCTTTTCACAGTTTTAAGAGATCCGTCACACGTGCTCTGCACTTACTTTAATGTTCCACAATTGTTTACTAGGTACATTGCTTGTTATTCTTGTATACCAAAGGGTTCTTTTACCCGTTAATAAATTTTATTATTATTATTACATACATATATATTTAAGTACACTACTTTTAATACCTGTAAATAACCTAGAATAACCTTATTGCTTCCGTACTTAGTATTACAGGACATGAATGTACAATAGCTAGAACGACTAAATTTCGCTTCGAGGAGCATAAAACCGATTACTATTTTGTTATTCCGTTTTATACCTCTGTATCGTCAGGACATGAAGGAAACTAAATTTTAGGTAACACAATTTGTAAATTTCATCAACCAAGACAAGAAACCCAATAGACCAACCCCCATGCATTAGGAATCGAGTTATGGCCATTTCCACGTTTATTGCTGCTCAATCATGTATAAATTCTATTTGAGCCACATAACGTCCCTCACGAAAACTATTCATGTTCCCGCGGACGCCAAGAACGCCAAACTATCTTAACTCGTCTGATGATCGACCCTCAGATTCAAATATTCCCTTTTCCCCAAAAGGTCCACATCGAAATTCGATAACCTCTGCTCGTCAAGGATCCTGCTCGTGAGTGTGAATTCACCAAACACATCCTTCGTTTGAACGATACACAAACCCAGTTCACACCGACAAGGGATTCAGGACTGTCGAATCCGCTCGGCGATGTGGATTCAAAGCCACATAAAAGGCTTTCAGCGCGCGAGGGTCGGCCGAGCAAAGCTGCGGAAGGTCGAAGGAGCACGGCGAGGGGAGACGACGCGACGGACCGACTGCCTCGATTTCTCTCTTTGCCGTGAAAACGTTTGCGAACGGCTTCGAGACGCGCACACACGCGCCGATCGTGTGTACGGCGAGGACTTTAGAATCAGTCACCTTTATTCCGACCGTTTCGAACACCTGGATCCTTTGAGCGACCGTCACGGTCTTGACTCCCAGGGGTCTTCCCTGTGATTTTCCGCCGAATTCGCCTGCCGTTGTGTCTCCTGGAAACCCATAGATACGCACACTGCGCGTCGACAGATTTCCATAAATCTGCGACAGTTATTGAACCAGACTAGAGATTATAAATTAGGTTCGGAGGGTTATCGATGGCCCGGGCGCGGCTGTACCGCTAATCCGTGGTGATTTCTCACGCAATGTCCGGCTCTTTCCTCTGTTTCGCGCGACCGATCTTTACAGCGGGTTATTTCGAAACGATTCCTCGTGATAAAACATGACGAAGGAATATATTGCAGACAGCGCCGGACGCTTTGTTGCGAATTTCAACGTTAATGCGTATCGCGCCGTTCGCCGCCGATATTTTTCCCTCCTTTCGTGATATTTACGAGCCAGATTATCGCGGCCGTTTGTTGCTTCAGCTGCGGGCTTCGATAAATCCTGCGTCGTCATTGCAAGAGTAACGACGCGTCTCTCATTGGAACTCCAGGTTTCATCTTCGTGGGCGTGGTAATAACGAGAGTGGAGTAAGGTGAATGTACCAATAACTGGACGTCTAAGAACAAGGAGAAAAGATATCTTAAATTTAAGGCATAAAATTAAAGTAAAAAAAACTATTGCATTTTGAAGGGTATTACATTTTACATTAAATAAGTGCAAAAGAAACGATTATTTTCAACGATATTAAATATAAATTAATTAAAAATGTAAGGAGACGTGATGTACCAATACCTGGCCAGCCAAACGCGATTGTCCCAGTGTCCAAATTTCGAGGTCCCAATAAGTGGGCATGACTTTGATAGAGTATTAAAAATAATGTTAGCGAACGAAATTTTATTTTGTAAAGTGAAAATCAGAAATAAACTAAATCAGAAGCATTAGAAAAGTTAAAAAGTATGAATATACTTAATAAAGAGGCCATTAAAAAGTTAAAAAGTAAAGTCGTGAAACAAGGTTTTACTGTGTAATAAATGATATATTTTTATTATTAATCAATTTTTTTTGTAATGCTTTTTTCATAATTGTCAGTCGTTTGATCTCTTCATCCAACTTTTTCCTTTCTTCAGCTATTGCCTTTTTATTTTCTTTCTCTTCTGCTTTTCTCTATCCTTGCCCATTGTATGTTCTATAATTTGAGGTTAAGTGTAGCATGTATAAGTAAAAATAAATAAATAAATGTAAAACAACAAAAAACCTATAAAATCTAACTTCATTCTTTATAACAAATATTAACTTACCTAAATTAACTTTATGCAGAAACTAAAAAATAAGAAAAATGTGAAACACGTGTCGCGGTTAGTTATTGGGCAAGTAAGATTATTACGTACTAGTACATAACCACATTAATTTTTGGCATAAAAACTATTTACATGCGTAATTCTTTGTTTTCTATTTATTATAAATATTCTTAAGATTTTATAACTGCTCTTTTTATATAGAAAAATGTAGTATAATGATATTTATCACCTTAGTAAGTACTACGCATTTCTTAACCATATCTTAAGGAATCCATGAAGATTCTGGTGCATTTGACTACGATATTTCAAGCAATATTTTTTATATTTTAAACAAAAAGTATAGGGATATAATTTTTAATTTAGAAGGCTGAATGTTTAAAGAATAAATTGATACAAATATTCTTTTTATTTTATGTCAGTTTAGCTTATTAAAAAATAAAATGTCATCAGTGGCCAGGTAATGGGACGTGGCTAGTCATTGGTACATTTACCTTAGCGTGTAACATTACGTGGAGATGGTAAAACGGTATTGGTAAGTAGCTCCTTTACTGCTGCACTGTATTTTACCCTAACTGGAGAAACTGTAACAGGGAAGCCAATTATCGTAAGGACGTCGTTAGGGTGAGACGTTGTTCTGCTCAAAATGTCGATTCCGTCGCTGCCCTCCTTCCTTTTTTCTGAATTCCGCCGGCAAAAACTTTATCTCTACTTTACGCTATTGTTTCGCGCTTTACCTTCAACCGTATTTTTTGTCCCCTTCTCCATCACCTCTTTTAGGTTTCCCTTATCCATTTCAAACTCCTTCTTTTTCATTCCTCTAAGTCCACTATTTCTGTCATTTCTAACGCTTCATCTCGTTTCTGTTCACGTTTCTTCATTTACTTTCCTACGTTTTATGTGTGCGATGATCTTAAAGCATTTCGAGAGATCATGATTCCAGAGCAGTCGCTAATGAAACATGCATGGAGACCCAAAGGCCCCATGCCCCGTTAATTAATGCGGGGCACACTGATTCCGCTATAATTAAGGGATCCGCGATAATTCCTGGCGCGATAGTCGCACGTGCCAACACAATCGTGCTCGGCATGCTCAAGACGAGAGTCGTTTCTCGTATTAAACAGTTCTCATCCGTCGTTGAAATCGACGGCGCGGCCTTTAAATCCATATTTGTCCCGCGACAAATTGACGACCGCTTAATGGAATTGCGAAATGCAACCGACTGGACGTTTTTCATGTCAAAATTTAATACCTTCCCGGAACGGTTATCTCCAATAAAGAGAGTTAATGCATGGGGGTCGAAGAGTGGCCGGATATTTAAATTACAAACCAGCTTTATTAATTCGAGATTCAATTAAAGTATACGTTACATATTTAATTATCTTCTCTGAGCGGTTGAATGCCCGTACATTTTCCCCGGTCGCTTCGGTTCGCCGATCCGATCCGAAATTCTTGTGTTAATCTATTTTCGCTCGTGGAAATCGCGAAGACGCGCGGGCAGAAGAGCTGCGTTAATTAAATTTCTTTTACACCGAAACGACCCAGGTAAAGAAGCCAGTTCGCAAGATGAACCAAGACAGAGGATCACTGCGGATATTATAAACGGTCGTTAAACGTAGCGCGCTCAAGTACTGTCGCTTGAATTTCGTACGTGACGCGCGCTCGTTTCACGAAGCAACTTTCGGCAAACGTAATTAAAATCTTCCATGGGGGAGACGCGCTCGCGCTTTCGTCAGACGTCGCTGGAAAAAACGACCGCGTCGTAGGGAAGTTAATCGTACTTCATTTTTTAATGTATTCATGAAATTTTGTTGTGCGAAAAACTTGTAAACCATTAGGTTACGATTTTGCTATGATATACTTCTGCTCATATAGTTTTTGAAGTATTTATTCGGGTTATTTTGTACATAGTGATGAAAAACTATTGTATAATAACATTCGATTTATATTAGTTTTGAGTGAAGACATTTATGCAACGTAAATATAATATCCGAAAAGGATTGCAATTTTGGTAATTTCGTAGATGGAAAGAAATTGTGTAGGAACAGTTTGCATTGTTTAACAAGCTGTATTATCACGCGGTATAATTTATTACAAAAACGCATTACTGCAATAAGCCGAATTGAACCGAATTGAGCCGACAGTTTTTCGGTATGTGTTTCTGGATTTTAAAGTAGAGCGCGCACGCGAGAGAGAGCGAGAGAGAGAGAGGGGGAGAGAGAGAGAACTCATTTTCAACATAACCACGGTCTATTACATTCATTTTTCATCATGTATACAGAATTCATTTCATTCTGAAATTTTTTTTTATTTATAAAGCTACAAATAAGTACCGAAAAACTGTCGGATCAATTCGGTTCAATTCGGCTTAATTCGGGATGAGATTCTTGTCTATCTCATGCGTTCGGGTACCCGTGAGATACCCGGGTAGTACGGGTAATTTTGGTATACCCGGGTATCTCACGAGTACCCGGGTACTCGGGTATCTCACTCGGTTCACTTGAAATCTCGAGCCCTAATTCAAATCCAAGGAGTACACACTGTAGGGTCTCCTTGTTAGTATTAAATAAAAATAACAGGCCTTCTATATTGGAACAACAGAATATGATTAATAAATCTCTAAAAAAAAAGAACATCCTATGAAAATTATGATACAAAAATACGAAGAAAAATCATGAAATTACTGAAACTATAATTACCGGTATCGAAAAATGATGAAAACTTTCCAAACATGAATGTGGTAAAATCACAGACTTCTATATATGTATAACTAGACGGCTAACGTCCCAAACTTCTCTTATATAAAACGGTCCAAAAAAGCATGTACCGGAAGCAACTCTTTATGCACATGCGCAGAAACAATATACGCATCTCGCATGCGTCGGACGCGTCTATTAGCATGACGGATAACCTTTGTTTGTCGTTTTGCGCATATACAAATCTTGCAAGTTTTATTTTTCTAACATAAGTAAAAATAGTGGAGATAATGTCATTCACATGTGCGGTTTTGAAGTGCAAAAGCAAAGCAGCACGTAAAGAGAAGGAAAAGGTCTATATACAGGGTGTAACAAAAATGTTGCAGTTCCTTGAAAGGGGTGATTCTTAAGGTGATTTTAAACAACTTTTTCCTTAGCGAAAATGTTAGGTGGGATTTTGTTAACGAGTTATTAACGAAAAACTTCGAGCAATCAGAGAGCACGTATAGCGGACGAACGGCCGTTCAGTGGCTGGCCCAAGCTACACGTAGCGTTCACGGCTGATCTTTCGCTATGCGTGCGCTGTGATTGGTTGGTGTTTTTAGTTAATAACTCGTTAACAAAAGTCCAACTAACATTTTCGCTAAGGAAAAAGTTGTTTAAAATCACCTCAGGAATCACTCCGTTCAAGGAACTGCAACATTTTTGTTACACCCTGTATAGTTAAATCACATAGAATAAATAAGTATAAAATACAGACGTATAAAATAAGCATTGTAAAAATTTATTTGTTTGAATTAATAAAGTTATTATTAGTGTATATTATTTATTTAAAATTTAATAGGTTTTTGCTTTCCATTGAGATACATTTAATCGTGTATGCATAAATACATACATACATATATACGTATATGTCACATATAGCTTCTATGTACAAGCTTCATAGCGCATGCGCAGAAAGAGATGTGGTATATAGCTGCGTAATACATAAGAAATGGGGACGCGTTGTACATATATAAGGTGTTAGCAGTCTAGTTTATAGAAGTCTGTGGGTAAAATGCAAAAACTCGGGAATATCGAGAGTGTGATGCTCTAGTGTTTTTAAAATAACCTCCTTTCCACGTGAAGCCCTCGACGTTGTTGCAAAATGCTCTTTTCCTGAGGACGTTTTAAAGCAATGGAATCTGCAATTCGCGGGACCGATCCACCGAAATGACAGGTTGACGCACACACGCGCGTCCCTGCAACGTCGACAACCTTTCATTTACGTTCACTTGACGCGCGGCGTTTTCAAAATGTCCTCGCCCGCGACACCGACGTTGTCGACTTCTCGAGTGGATTATGTCGACAGCTGCGATGAAAGGCGATCAGGAAATTAACCGGACTCACGTCGTTCAAACGTGTCGCCGTGACTCGTCGCAGACTGAAGAGCTTTCACACACGTTCTTACTCGAGATCTCGTCTCCCGCCATTTCCATTTCTTCGCGTATTACAATCTATTTTTTCTTCTTGTTCGTTGTTCCATGATAAAACTTTAAATTCAAAGAGAATAGAACGTTGCGATTTTATATTCCTAGTAATAAAAAATGGAAATAGTTCCTATTTGTTATAGTAAACTGAATCGAATGTTCAAGGAAATCGAAAACATTTCAGAATGGGCATTAAAGTCTTCAGTTTCAAGTAAGATTATAACTAAAGGACAGCGGATCCTATGCACTATAAATATGCAAAAGCCATATGTCATTTATGCATTAAAACTATACAAATATGCATATTTAGTAATATAGTGTAATAATTTATTGTACAGAATATATTGTGTTAAGAGCATGCGATTACCGCCTCTCGCGGCAGAAAAGTGAACTAAACTAACCCCGTGTATACAGTTGTTCCAAGATTCCGGACAGAATAATGAATAAAACGCATAATAATTGTGATATTCTTGTTCGGGGGAAAAAGGCCGAGGGCAATACAGAGCCCTTTTTTGGAAAAAAGGTTCAGAAAAAAATTTCTTCTCTAAAAATATTGACATTTATTTTTTATAAAATCCTGAAAGCCAAATTGCAAAACAAGGCTCTGTATTGCCCTCTGTAATTGAACAGAAAATATTCTAAAAAAAGAATCAGAAAGAAATATCGTTTCTTCGCTTCGGAATTTTGGAACAAAGATATTGACGAAATCCGAGCTCTTTGTTTACAAACATAGGCGGGTCCTTGTCGCGCCCGACGTAAGCAGGGCCGACGTAAATTACATGGACGCGGGGTGTATTCCTATATTTATATTAAACACAATTATTAAGTGGTAAATGTTTACGAAGCATTGATTGTTATTGCAATTATCATAGGGAACACTTTGCGAAGTCAATTGCCTCCCTATCAGTAAAAATTGGTATATATAAATTTTATTATGCGTACACGGGCCTAGGTAAACCTGCTACGGCACTATCCTTTAACCATATGTCAATAGGTGAATGCCATAAAGTATATATTATATCATATCATGGTGCATTTTTTGCCGCAGTTCATCAACCTTACCATATGTGGCGGTAATTGCGTGCTGAATACCCTTAAACAATATTTTCTATGTATATATATATGTACATATGTACCTATACATACAGGGTGTTCAGGATAGTAGTACAAAGCTTTGAAGGGGTGATAGATTACTTAAAAACAAACAAAACACTTCTATATGACTTGGGTCCAAAACTCAACCATTTTTGAAAAATTACTCTTTAAAATCGTGATAATTTAGAGGGTTAGAAAAATACTATTTTTTCGTGATACAAGGCAACAATATTACAGTTACTGCATTTATTGGATTAACAAGATCGCAATGTTTATTTTAGCGAAGAAATTGCTTACGAGAAACGTTCCTATCTTGAATTATAGGGGTTGGAAGCTTAAATGTTTATGACATTTGTTTTAAAAATGGTTAAGTTTTGGACCCAAGTCATATAGAAGTTTTTTGTTTGTTTTTACGTGATCTATCGCCCCTTCAAAGCTTTGTACTACTATCCCAAACACCCTGTATAGTTAAAAATACTTTTTCGAATCATTCTTGCATATTATAATTCGTGCTACAATAAATTTTGAGCATTTTTTTCTAAATTTGACGTTGTTAGCTGATGACGTCTTTGTCAATAACAAAATTTTCAGCTCTTATTTGCTTTAATAACACATAAGGTTGTCTTGCTTATACCATTTTTTTTAAATATGATAAAATAGTTAATCGTCCAGTTATATACTATTCTACTTTGTTATATTGCACGAATGTCTATAAAGATTTACCGAATTGTCCCTTCTGGACAAATTGTAAAGTGCAAAAGAATTATTAAAAAACAAAGAAAAACTGTTATACTATGTACTATACTATTACACCATTACGCTATGTTATTCTATACTGTTACATGTATAGGATTACACATGTATATTATTATATGTATATTATTCAAAAATACATTTATTATTTGTCTTTTTTCACTATTTTACTTAAATCCTGTTGGAGGCCACAAACGAACTAAACTGTTTGAATTCCAAACACAAACTACCACGACTAACGCTCAGTTACAAGATTACTCAATTACAAAAACATGATTTCTTCTTTATGATTCATAAAGTTAGAATATAAGAATTTGCTAGAATCTTTAAATAAATTTGAAAGATAGATATTCCACATAAGCACAATAAATGCATACATTGTTAAACATACATGTGCGAAGTACATGTATTATGCAGAAAATACAAAATAAAAAATATGTTTTTAGAATCCTCTAATCGCAAAACAAATTTCTGCCGAGGTCCGCTTACATTATTCATTTTCTATCAAAATATGCATTTGCATAAAGATCCGCTGTCTAATTATAACAGAAGTACAGAAAAAGTACAAGGGGGCCAAAAGTTGCGAAGGAGTCTGAATTCCAAATAACTTTTCTTAAATTAATTTTTTTAAACTCTTTTACATCAGATCTTACAAAGAAGAACATGATTAACAATTATGGATGATTAACTGTGGAACAACGAACCCAAAGTGCAGAATTTGATAGTTCTTTTATCATTGGAAATTAAATTGTGTAAGTTCTTGTGGTTAGATCTCCAGAGTCTTCTTTTTAGGACTATCTCAAAGGAAAGGCGTATGCTGAAAAGTTCCAAACACCTCAAAAGTTTAAGGACAATATTAGAGCTGAAATGGAAGCAGTCGAATCGAAAGCACTAACAAGAGCTATAAAAACACCTTAAATAAAGCACATTTGTGCGTAACGGAAAATGGATATCACCGATATGATTTAAGTTTTTACATATAGTATAATTTAATTTTCTACGTATACTTTATATGATGTTACGACGTTGTAAGTTTAAAATAAAGAATAAAGTATTTATTAAATACTGAAACCTCCTCGTGACTTTTGGCCCAACCTGTAGAAGCAGAGATAAAGTAGAAGTTGGATTTCTGATACGAGCGACGTATGGAGTTTACGTTTTACGAAAAATTGTAAGTTCTAATTAAGACTTTGAAAACTTGAAGTTGCTTCATGGAACCTTTACGTAAATAGACTTGTGAACTATCTGCAGTAGGATGATGCGGAGACGCAAGTTATGAAAAAGCACTAACAGTTTAGAATTGGATATTTCACGTCTCCATATCGGTTAACAAGTTCCGAAATCCCATCTGCAGGTTTTAAGTTTCCTATTAAAAATCTTTGAATCTCAAACTTTCAACTTTCAGATTTCCAATTTTAATTCTTAAAATATCTTTTAGTGACCAACCTGAAACTTTCAAATCTACAACTTTCAACCTTCATTATCTTGAATTACAACTCTAAATATCTCTAATTTTTACAGTTTGAATGTTCAACTTAAATACTTGAACCTCTATTTTCAACTTTGAATCTTCAAATCAATGAGATGTGCGATAAACATATTCTTGTACAATAATTGTAATAATTCATCGGTAATTTATTCAAAACAAGTTCCTCGAAAATAACATTCTGGACAAAAAAAATGTTCTAGGAAATTTTTTTCCTCAAATTTTCACGCCGATTTTACATGCTGTCTGATCGAACTATGATTTTAGCGCTAGCCTGAATTTATGTTTGTTTTATTTAATTCAATAAGTATGGTTAAATATCATATGCCATATGCTATTTGCGGCAAATGACAGTTATAGTATACTTAGATAGTTTATTCTTTTACATATACTAATAGGATTACAAAGCTTTCATTTTAAATTAATTTAATTGGATTCTGCTTGTCTAAAAGAATAATAATTGTAACAAAAGTTTTTATGCAAAGGATTTCAGATGCAAAGGACCTTTTGCACCCCTGCCAGGAACAGTCCTGATTGCAGACATTGAATGCATTCTGAACAATTTTTTTATATTAAGATTTTTTCATAATAACAATAATTATATCTGTATATTGAGTATTGAGCTAAGATTATTGTGTAACTGTTCGGTCAAGCTGGATCTTTGTCCTGCACCTTTATTCTTTTGTTTAAGAAATTATACCATAGCATTTGTTTCCAATACTATATACAGTACAACCTCGATTACCCGATTTGATATTTAATAAAATGCTAATAATTAATGAGACGTTATTAAATCATAGTAAAGTCATACTCGGAGTTCCATTGTATTATTATAGCTAGAACATGAATTACTTGAAACTCTAGATAACAAAACATGAGGATAATAGTGATTCGGATAATCGATGTTCTACTGCACTAGCAAGAATTTATTTAACAAATATTTGTTGACTTGACGATAATTTTTTGCTTATTTAATTTTATATTAAACGAAAAACTTTACCCCATGTAATAGACTTTTTGCCCCGTGCATAGAATACAATGTTCATTTTGAATTTTTCAAACATTTATCTATATAACTCAACAAGTAAGAACGTTATCATTCAATATATTCTTTTTTTTAACGTCTTTATTACTCTGTCTGTATCGATATCTTCTTTTCTTTTACCTTTTCTTACTTATATTTTGTGGATTACGTTTTGTAACAAAGGGTTCATTCCGTAAATGAATAAATAAATTATTATTATTATTAATATACTTTACAGGAGTAAATCATAACTAAACTACGGATGTTTATGCATTTATAGTAAACGACATCAAATATTGAAAACAAAATACATATATTTTATGATATTTAGAAGATAAGACACTTTTATTTCAATTGATTTTCGGTTTCTATGCCTTTGAAAATACGAATTTGCATAAACATCCGCAGTCTAATCATAACCGTTATAGTTTATATAAAATACAAGGGTCCCCATCCTATTCTTCTATATAAATAAATAGTTGAGCATTTCGAACAAGAAACTATTTATCATATAACTCCGTTAGAGCTAACAAAAGAGGTAATATTCTTCGGTAATTGGTATTGTCAATAGACACGAATTTGCGGAGCGACGACATGATTACCATATTTCAATATGCGCTGGAAGAAATTACATGGCGCCGTTTCAATTATGACTGATCCATCATGCATGGGCGAAATTCCCCGCGTCGGTCGTGGAACAGGAGGAAGACGTATTGAAGCGGATTCGCCTTGTTCCAGACGTTGCATAAGAAATCCTGGCCGACAGTGGCTCTTTCATTTTACTATGCAAGCTGTAACGATCCAAGTTAGTAATAATATATATGACTCGGGGGATCCACGTACACGCATGAAGCAATCCGACGTGATCACGGACGACGACGGCTAAACGAAAAACGCGCCAGACGTTGGAGTGGTTCATTTCTCGATCGAATTTCCTTTGCCGGATAAAAACCAAACAAATTTTTAATTATATCTGACGTGTTAATTACAATTTCTATCCGACTACGAAAACGTTAATTGAAAGCAACCAGACTGACTGAACGGACCGAACGTTCTGCGTTTTGCAGAGAGTTGCGAGGCATGCAGGTAGTCGTGATTTTGTTTCTATTTGTGTACGAGGTAGAAATGCCAGTGAGAGGAGAATCAGTATTTGCAACTAATTAAAATTACTTTCTAGACACCCCTCGCGCTATTGGAAACGTAATTTCGAAAACTTATAGAACCAGAACCAATTTCTGTATTACATATCCAAGGGTGGAATATCGAGGTCGTAAAGTCACCCCTTGATATAATAAAATGCATCTAAGTAATCGAAGTTATGCGAAACGAATTTTACGACGCTGCAACCGTGTCAGCGATGCTACGATACGGCACGGAATGATGCAAAAGCCATCAAAGAGAATCGCATCCCCAGGCCCGTGACATCTTTCTTCCCTCCTAGGCGACGTGGTGAATTAGAATTGGGCTACAAAGGGCGGCGAAGGAAAGTGTATTTTCAAAGCCACACTGAATAACGTCCACGAGATTCCTAAGGAAATTGGAATCACGAGGAGAAACTATATCGCCCTTAAAGCGACTCGGAATAAAGATATAATGTAATGAAAAATTCCTCGGAAAGAAGTTACAAAATATCGAGAAACTATTACGCCGTATATTTTAATAATTAATCTTAAAATATCATGGTACTCAGAATGCAGAAATGAATTAAACCTCACCGCAGTGCTTTGAATTGTGTTATCTAATTGGCAGTTTATATTCCTTAATCAGTCCCAAGAATTTCACTAGAAATTCCATGCTCTCAACAGAAATTGTTTATTTACGATTAAAAGCGAGTAAATATAAATCACGAGTCTCGGGAAACTGAGAAAAATTATTTCGTTCACCCTGCTAAAACATACTCAAAAGAAATTATATCACGGGTACATCTGGCCAATAAAAGAAGCACGCATCGTGTACTTTACTTAACAGAAAGTTACTCACCCAAAGTGATTCTAGCCCAGTAACCCGCGCATCCATCACGGGACTCACATTCGACGCGGTATTTTTATGGATCATGGTGATCTATCATGTTCCTGGCAACGCATAAATTATTCGCTCACGTAGAAGACGGCGAAACGCGAGTTGGATTACTGCTCGATGTTATGTAATCACTGTTCCAAGCGCGGGAGTACCGAGTATTCGGTGCATTTTACTGTAATGCTGCGAGATATTATTGTGAAATCCATGAAACTGGCGGGAGACGACGCGTAGAAAAAAGGGGGAGGGGGAGAAGAGAGAGATGGAGAGTGAGGAGTGATGCGGATGGGAAGCGGAGAGACATTGAAAGAAAACTCGGAAGAGTTCGATGTAGGAAAACGGGGCGTAAAGCCTTACGATGCTTGGAGGGGAATTTTTATTTTGCCGATCCTCCCTAGTGAAAATACATTTCGCGCCGTTGCTTGCTAACGCGAAAGGAGAATCCGCGTTAATTAACGTCGACAAACAGGATCTCGAAGCGTGGCGTCTCGTTATCCCCTCGCTAAGATGCTTTACGCCGCGGAGGAATTAATTGAAGAGCCGAGCGATTTCGAGAATAATTCGCGTAAATAGAAATTCAGACACGGGGATAAAATATTTCTCCACCGAGCGATGAAATTAGACGCGGCGTGTTGCCGGATAGTTAAGCCACCTTCCTTACGTAACAAACTAACAATAAGTGAGTCTATTAAAAGACACGGAGTATTTCAATTTTGTAACTTTCGGAAATCAAGTTCTCCTGGGAAAACAAGATATACTTACTGATGCACAGTGTTTCCAGCAATGAAAAAGAATAAAAAACTGATGTCTAAAATTGATAGCTTATTGTATCTTAATACTAGATATAATGTTTATTAAATTTTCCAATTTGTTATCGAAAATTATGCTTAAAATCTACTCTAATTGTTAATTATTACACGTAACGAAAAGTATTTGTGTACATGACTTAAATTAATCATCTAATACTGATTTAATAGAGTTAAGGAGATTAAGAATTTATAAAAATAAAATACTTGTGTTCAATTAAAAGGTTAAAGCAACACATGATTAAAAATATTGCCATATTATCACAGATTCGTTTGCCTTATCATTATTATGTTTCCTGTGCTTCCTACATTCGACATATTAATTTTTTCACGACTGAACGGTTTTACGAACATTCCTCATTAATTCGCATCTGGATCGAATGCATTAGTTCCTCCATTGTTGGAGGTTGAAGTAACTTGGAATCGAATCGAAGCGGGATGGTCGAAAGGGGAAGAGGAGGCGGATGTGAACGAAACAAACAGGTGTGGCAAGAACTTTGGCAAACGTTCTCTCTCCGGCGGGACGTGCAGGAAATTCAGCAGAGGCGACGAAAGGAAAAGTTAGGGGACGCGTTTTCCCTTGTTCCCAGCCCTTAACAACAGTTCGCAAGTCCAGCGTGCCGCGATTTTGTGCAGGAGAATCGGAGCCCCAAAGTCCGAATAGACTCGTGTTCGATCCGCTAATTTGAAACCTAATACGAAACAGGACGCCTTCGTGTTGTAACTTCTACGCTGGATCACGCTTCGCGCGCTGAATTTGTTTCCCGCGTCCTTTTGTTCGACGCGATCGTCGCATCGTACTTGTTCGGATAATCTAATTGTTATCCATCCTGCGCGCATTCGTGTACACTTAAGGGATCATTCCGGTTTTACGGGTTAAAAAAATTCGATTTTCTTTCCTCATCGTCATCAATAAGAAATTGATGCTTTCGACAAGTCGTAAGTATGTATCCAACAAAATTGTCCATCGAAGCTTTTAACACATTTTTCCCGAAACGTCCTTCTTTCACACGGTGTAGATATGATCTCAAAATATAGCAAACCGATTGCTTTGAAATTTTTACTGCTTATTATATGTATACGCTTGTAGCTCTCGTCGGAACTAGAACCAAGTATTTTACTGAGTTTAACCAACTTTTAACATTGAAGAATGGCAAGAAAAAAAGGCCAGAAACTATTTTCTTTGCATTTTTGTTCGCCATTTTGTTAACTTTGAAGGTAAATCATTAATTCTAGTTCGGGCGATAGCGACAGTCATATGTAACTCAAACGATAGAAATAAGTTTTACACATTCACTATATCTCTTTTCTTCACAATAAATTCCCGAAAAACGCTTAATTTCTTTACGTGCAAATCGGAATGAGGTTCCGGTCTAAAAATGTCAAAAAATATTATTTTTTAGATTTTTTTATAGCAAGATATACAAGATCACAGTCTATGGTTTTCAGTATCTTATTATACAGGATGTCCCAAATAATGTGGAAGAACCGAAAGGGGGTGATTCCTGGGGTGATTCTAAACAACTTTTTCCTTAGCGAGAATGTTCGTTGGGGTTTTGTTAACGAGTTATTAACGAAAAACACCGACCAGTAGACGCACGAATACAGTGGATGAATTTCAGTGCAGGCCCCAGCGGTGAGTAGTATTGGCCCGCCATTGTCCGCACCATCATTAATCCGCTGTACTCGCTCCCCGATTCGGTCAGTGTTTTTCGTTAAAAACTCATTAACAAAGGCGCAATGAACATTTTTGCTAAGGAAAAAGTTGTTCAGAATTACCTCAGCAATCCCCCTTTTCGACTTACACTTTGTTTGGGACACCCTGTATATCTTTTGAAGATATAAAAATTTATATAATTTTTTTATATTCAACTATTGAGAGCGTTATATTCCGCGTTGTTTTTAATAATTATGTTCGAAAAATTCTCTTTAAATGATGAGACATATAACTACGCAATTTTAATTCTGAAAAAAAAAGTGAAACATATTTTTAAACTGTATGAAATTGTTAAGGAAGAGAAACTACAAGTGTAAAAGAATGTTTTTTTAACGTTTTTTGACACTTCAAAGTTAAACATCATTTTTTAACCAAGTTTCGTATGATTATACCGTTCTCAAAAATTAGTAAGTTTGGAAACACTTAAAATATTAGAGGTTCGCTCCCAGCAAAAATGGACCACGAAGCGTGATCAGCTTAGATTATTCTGCTATTAGGAGTTCGATCGGAAGTTTTTCTTAGCTAAAGTAATATGGTTCAAGGACAGATTTAAGATGATTGTACTAAATTTTTTTTCAACCCTTTTTTCCAGAATTACCAAGGTCACCTTAAGTATTTTATAGGTAAACCTATAATTTTTTTATACCTATCTTTTAGGAGATACTGAGACGAATTCGGCAAACACCATAAAAAGTATTGGGCAAGCACCATGAAAAGCACTATAAAAAACTGAAGGTGATCTTGATAACTCTGAAGAAAAAGGGTTGACAAAAAATTTGGTACAATCATCTTAAAGCTCTCCCTGTACCATGTCATCTTAGAGAAAAAAAGCTTCCGATCCAACCGCTAACAGCAGAATAATTTAAGCTGATTACATCTTGTGATTCACCCTGTATATTCTTCAATTTAGAGAAAATTGATCTGTATTGATCAATGAATTCTTGTGAAATTTGTCCCACCAATTTGTAAAATGATATTTAAAGAAGAACGTATTTTATACAGTGAAAATTTCAGTTGAAGCAATATTTACTTTTAAGCTGCAATTCTAGATGCGCATAAAATTATTTCTGTTTCTTCAGGACTCACGAGGATCCCATAAATTTATCAATTCTAGACCGAAATCTCCTATTACAATATTTATAATGTTGAGAGCACCGGGCAGCAATAAGATAAAAAGTATTTAAGGAAAATAAGACACAAAGTTCGTTTCCACTAATTCAGAATACTTCATCCTGGCTGACTAGAGTTAGTTTAATACTACTGTCTGAATTCTGCCTCTGTAGACGATTATACTGGATACTGAACTATGGAGCTATACTACTTAACACCTTCATATACGGAGTTGTTCTACTTACTACAGATATCGGAAAGTACTGAATTACACACTTTTAGTTAGACAGAAAGGCCTTGATATTTTTCCGTATTAGAATAATGTTAGCCTCAATATCAGTAATTATAAGTTACAGTAATATCAAAGTTGATTAATGCATCCGGTTGTCCGGGAAGTTTATGCCGTATTTATGTGCACACACTACGTTCGAAATGCCACGAACTTTCCGGACGACCTGCTTTAGATTAAAATGCATTCAATTGAGAAATGATACACAATTTATTTGGAAAAGTATTGTTATACGTGGAACTGACAGAAAACATACATAAAATAACGAGTACGTACGAGAAAGTTATTACTTTTATTTATTTTTGTTCTGTTACTTGTTAATTTGTTGTAAACAAGTTAAATAAAAGAAAATGACTTAGGGTAACAATATGTTTTTAAACATGTTGTATACATATACCTACCACAATTTCCCGATTAACTGTGTTCCAATTAAAATCTATTAATGAATTTATTGTAATAATAAGTTATGGTAATGTCAATTATATTTAACCAGAAATGAACCTAACAATTGTTACTTTTTTGTTATTAATAGGTTATTCGAACAAAAATTTTGGACTGAAACAATTTATACGTACTACATTTCGCTTTTATGCTCCTCTTATGGTAAATATATGGGTCTCGATCAATTTTATTTTAATTCGCTCTTTGGTGGCCTTTTAAGGTGAGTTTCCATCAGCGTTCGCAAACTGTTGACGAACAGTATAATATAGTTGAATTACGTATACGTACATACATAGTATACATAGTTTAATTACGTAGAAATCATCTGTTCGCGTACCTGCTCGCATACGGACCTTCAATAATTCGTGTAACATGTGTTAAGGGATCGCGTGGTGTTTATAAAAAGTTTATGACAATTTTTCTTTAGTTGATATTCTTGAAAAACTGTTATTTAACTAAGTTTGTTTAACTAAATTGGTGCAAGTCAAGATAGGATTCGTGCCTCCAGGCACTGGAAAGCGGAGAATGACGGAGTGGATAGCGACAAGACTTGGATTCTATTTTAGAGACAATATCCGGTATATTCGAGTCATGTTTGGTTACAGTAGAATTATCAATCGCGAGTCAATCGATCCGTTTTCCTCTTACACAATTACAGCAATTCGCGCTCCAGAAATTTCACGCACTCTCACTCCCTCTCCTTCTCTCTATTTCGAGTCGCCCGTCGTCCTCGCCTCGTACAGTATAGCAAAATATTGACTCGATAGACGAACAGCTCGACAAGAGTTGCGTTCACTAAGTGTTTGGCCGAAACATCGGAGCAACGCTCAGACAACGACCCTAAGATCTGATGGGCACGTGAAGGTACCAATGGCGAGTTCGAGAGAATGTCCGACATCGAGGGTGCAATCCTTTCCGGGCATAACTTTGTTTTACAGACATTTCAATTCGTGAGTTGCCATCTTACAGATAAATTACTCGACGAGGATCTAAAGACCGAACTGAGCCGCGAGACCCAAGAGTCTGCTAGGGGGCACGTTAAACGCGAGCTCCAAGCGATCTACGGCAATAAGGGTGGAATTGTGATTGGCCCCTTTGATATTCCATATGCACTCGCGCCTACACGATCAGAAATGCCGACACAGTACTCAGATTTGACTCGACGATACTTCGTCGTCCAACACTCAAGAAAATCGACACTTCGACTTATTACCTCCGGCTGGAGTCGATGATGGCGGCTGTAATACTCTCTACCTATCGTTGGGCGAGAAACGTGGGCGTTCTTCTTCGTAAATATATTCAGAAACCCACGGCTCGCGCCCACGCCCCAGCATGCGCACAGTGCGGCACGTATATGGTCGCTTGGAACAAAAATCACAACTTATAAACTAATCAATTTTCGACCTTGGTTCCTTAATACTTTTGTAAAGTGAATATAAAAGTGCATCATTTGATGTATAAAAAGTACGATGTTACATTATAAAAAATTGAAGTGATTTTAATTTTTTATTGAATAAAAAGTATTTATCAATATTTTACTATTGCAACTTATTTTCAACAGAATATTGAGTAACTTTGATTAAAAACATTTTTTTGTTCAATTAATTATAACTACAATATTAATTATAACGGGACAAAGATTATCGTTCATAAATCATATCTGATGTACTTTACGTTGAATACGTGTCGACAGTCATTGTAGCAGTTAGTAGCAGATACAAATCCGCGGCGTAGTAACTCTGGTAAGAATGTCGGGGACTCGAACGACGCACGAACATACCTAGGCATTTATGCTGACAAAAAGCCTGGCCCTGTACCTTTCTTTAGTATTAAAGAAGAAAAAGAATTAATTACTTGGATTGTTCACTGTTGTGAGAAAGAATTCCCCGTAACTAAGGCACAATTACTAGAAAGCGTTAGAGTAATTTGCATTAATTTAAGGAAAACGATCCATTTACTAACAATACACCAGGTAGAAACTGGTATGGTGGATTTTTGCAACGACATCCAGAAATTGTTAAAAGAGTTTCTGAGAATGTTTCTTTAAGCAGAGTAAAAGTAGCAGAATATAGTTTACATAATTGGTTTCAAGAAGTGTCTGAATATTTTGTAGCTGAAGATATCATGTCGATTGAACCAAATTGAGTCGATTCTGTTTGCAGAATTTTTAACTGTGATGAGACGGATATAAACAATTTTTAATTAAAATATAAAATTTTTTTCTGTGCATTATTAAAAAATATATATTATTTATAGGATTTTCTTTAAATCTAGTACCTTCTTCAGTACTTGCACCAAAGGGTCACAAAAATGTAGGTATATAATAATATAGTTAATAATAATGAAAAAGCGAACATAACTGTTCTAGTCACAGCCAATGCTGCTGGCAATCTTGCTCCGATATTTGTACTTATTGCTGGAAAATCTTTACCAAATAATGCTGCAGAAATGGCACCTCTTGAATTTACTTTTGGGTTTTCTGAAAATGGCTGGATGTTATCACAAAATTTTTTGAACATATTGGAAATGTCTTTGAGCCCTGGTTAACAGAAAATAAAATAAAACGTCCAGCAATTTTGTACATTGATGGTCACTGTTCGCACATGACATTACATTTAAGCAGATTTTGTTCAGAACATAAAATGGTACTTGTAGCCTTGCATCCAAATGCTACACACATTATACAACCTTTAGATGTGTCTCTGTTTCGGACTTTAAAAGCACATTGGCTGAAGACTTGTCAAGCATTTTATAAAAATTCGTTAAGCCTTCGTATAAATAAATATCAATTTGCTCCTTTATTAAACAGAACCTTGGATTCTATAAATATTGAAACGACTTTACAATATGGATTTAAAAAATGTGGAATTGTTTCAATTGAATACAAGCCCTGTCTGGAAAAGAATACTAAAAGATAAGGAACTCTTTGATATATGGAACAAATTAGCGCATCCTATTGTAAGTAATTATTAAATTAAATACTTAATTAATGTTATTATATCAATAATTAAACTATTAAATTTTTATAACTTGTTGAGATAGAAACTCGTATTGCCCGCCATATGCGCGTGAGTATGCGTGAACGTGTTATGTGTGTGTGTGTGTGTCCGCAACGTTCGCCCGCTTGCCTGTTCTTTATGTGGCTTAGCTGCGTCGTTGACCACGTGTGCGATATTATATATATTCCATATTACACTTACAATAAATACTATTACTTTCTATTATAATTACACAAGTGTGTTTCCTTAAACCCTTATACACGGTCAACAGGTTATGGGCCCAGGATTTGTAAAATAAGCTAAGTAAAAGAGAAAGTGAGGTTAAGTGTAACCAGTGCCACGTACCGATCAAAGGAACAAACAAAATGATGAGTACCACGACCATACAACAAGCAGAAAGATTAATTAACACAAACTATGAGTCGTGGAAAATTCAAATGCGAAGTATTCTACGCTACAATGAGCTGTGGGGTTATGTGGACGGATCAACTGTAAAAACGGAAGAAAGCGAGGCAGTGTGGACAACAAAAGATCAGAAAGCTCTTGATTTAATTATATTAAGCTTAAATAAAAATCAGTACAACCATATTAAACGTGCTGAAACATCACTACAAGCATGGCAATCGCTCAAGAATGTATACGAGTCAAAAGGACCCATGAGGCAGTACGTATTGTACAAGCAAGTAAGTCGAATAAAGAAAGAGCCAAATCAAAGCATGGCTCAGTACATTGACGAATTTATTCATAAGAATGAACAGTTAGCAGAGTCTGGGATAGTATTGCCAGAGGCCGTGTTGCCTATAATAGTACTTCAATCCTTGTTTGAGGAATATGAACATTTCTGTATTGCAATTGAGTCAAGGGAAGTACTACCAACCTTGGAAGAACTGAAGGTGAAGCTCCTAGAGGAAGAAATAAGAAGATTGGAAAAGGACGAAGGACAAAATGCCGAAAAGGAGGTAGCGCTATTATCGAACAAAAAGCACGCACAAGCAGCTACACAAAACAAGAAAATGGTGATATTGATGTGCATTATACAAGCTCAGGTACAATGATTGCGGATGCTTTAACCAAATCTCTACCAAAGGTAAACTTACAAACTTGCGTGCGTCTGATGAATATAACAAGAACGTAGTCATAAACACTGATGTAAATGCAAAATGCAATTCGAGTTTAGGGGGAGTGTTGAGATAGAAACTCGTATTGCCCGCCATATGCGCGTGAGTATGTGTGAACGTGTTATGTGTGTGTGTGTGTGTGTGTGTGTCCGCAACGTTCGCCCGCTTGCCTGTTCTTTGTGTGCTTAGTTGCGTCGTTGATCACGTGTGCTATACTATACAGGGTGGGGCAATAACTATTAGCACCTCAGATATCTCGGAAATTATAAGTTTCACAGAAATATTTCCTGAAATAAAATTGCACAGTACGAAGGGGGCCATCCGGTGGCGATAATAGTTTTTTTGCAGGTGGAGGTACCTCGGACATTTGAAGGTCACCTCCATTTTTTTAAATGGATCAGTATGTTTTTGCTTCCGTATCATGATAGAGGATCTTAAAACGAGTTCAACGACCTGTTGCATAAGGTCATTGAAGGTCATAGAAAGTAGAGAAAGGCGATAATACTTACGGTTGTGGTAGTAAATGAATCGTCTTTCTCTACTTTCTATGACCTTCAATGACCTTATGTAATAGGTCGTTGAACTCGTTTTAAGATCCTCTATCATGCTACGGAAGCAAAAACATACCGATTCATTTAAAAAAATGGAGGTGACCTTCAAATATCCGAAGTACCTCCACCTGCAAAAAAACTATTATCGCCACCGGATGGCCCCCTTCGTACTGTGCAATTTTATTTTAGCAAATATTTTTGTGAAACTTATAGTTTCCGAGATATCTGAGGTGCTAATAGTTATTACCCCACCCTGTATATATTCCATATTACACTTACAATAAATACTATTACTTTCTATTATAATTACACAAGTGTGTTTCCTTAAACCCTTATACACGGCCAACATAAATCAATTATTAAAATTTAAAAGAATTAAGTTTACTACATTGTCATTACAATCAATAAATTGTTGGAAATTTCAATTTTTCGCGGTTTGATTAATTCGGTGACTTTGAATTAAGCGCGAATCTGTCATAGTCGAGGTATAAGTAGATGCGGATATAACAAAATTCTTCAATCTGCGGCGATCCGCCGCCGGGTAAAGATCGCGTTCGCGGGTCTGGCGGGATTATTTGTGGTGGTCGAAGGACCTGGGGTGGACACTGAGGAAGCCATGGAGAGACATCAGTGGACAGAGATAGACACTGGTCATCAGCCGCTACTGAATTGAATTGTAAAGTATAAAATACTAATCGAGTCTTTTCCCTTGCATGTTTTAATTCTCTTCACTACTCATTTCGAGTTGACATTTAATGGGTTCGAATCGTCCTTACGATTCTTTCAGCATGGTTCTCTCTGTTTCTTTTCTACAAACTCAAAATTAACGTCGGGTGGTTCGAATCGCCTGTGCGATTCTTTGTGCATCGTTCTCTCTCTTCCTCTTCTACAAATTTCAAATTGACATCGGCTGGTTCGAATCGCCCGTGTGATTCGTTCAGCATCGTTCTTTCTATTTTTTGTCTTTATATCCCTTAGTCATTGACCCAAACCCTTAGAGCTCATAATTAGGTAGGCTAATCTACTAATCAATTTAATTTTTCGCTCTAGGTTTTAGCTAAAAGAAGAATTATAAGAATGAAGACGACGCAACCACCGTGGAAATTAATGTAAGTTAATTTAAGATTCTAGGTTTAAAATTGTAACTGTGCAATTGCCAAAGTATTATTTCTTATTTCTCTTTATTCGGAAACTCGCTCTTCATATCTGATGAGATCACCTCTGCTTCTATCGATAGAAGCATATGTGATCGGCTGTGGAGTCGGTACTGATAGGTCAGTCCATCCCTTGGGAGTCCGGTCGAGGGAAAAGTGTCTTAGACGTAGGGTCGTGCGTGGTAATACGCATCTGCCTGCAGAAATCTCCCGAGGGCAGGTGCCCCTCTTGGTCAGTCGCCCGTAACCAGATCCACGCTTGCGTAGCTCCTGGGAGGGTGCAGAGAGTGGGTCTGTTCTCTAGAGGTGCTGATCACTTTCCTCTTTACTGTACTCTCAAGGTGGTAGAATTTGCACCATCGAATACCAATTTCGCTGTTGCGTCGAGGTAGAATCCCAATTTCCTCCTTCTCATAATTATAACTCGGCAATTCTTTGGATTAAGACCCGAACTGGGGGGTTGGAGGGAACTTTGATTCCTTCCATCTCTGAAGTTTGCTAGTTTAAGGTTTAGACTTTAAGATTTTGTAAAGGGAGATCGATGGAATTTTGATTCCATCTATTTCTCTCTGTGTCTCCACTCGCAGCAACCTCCACGTCGTGAGACCTGGGCAATCGATAATAATCGAGCTAATTGGATGCGAACTTGTAAGAAAATATGTAGACACAAGATTGTAACTTTAAGAGTTTTAATTAAGAGATTTTTGAGTTTTAATTAAGAGTATTGATGCAAGATCATAATTACAGGATAGACTTAAGACTGAATATTATTAAACATAGCTTGTGACAACCTGTATTACAATAAAAGAATGAATTATTATTCTTTCTAAAGAATAAAATACTTCGCTTGAAAATACAAAAAAAAATGTGTAAGGATACAATCACAAAATTTTTCTTGCAAAAAATATAACACATCTTGTAGTAATCATGGGCACAGTATAGGAATAACCAGTAGCGTCACCCCGTGTCGGTTCCATTGTTGTCGGTATAAGCATAACCTGATTGTTGAGCGGCGGTAATTTTGAATGGTGAAAAAGCAAACAACTATAAGAATTATTTTTATGTTGTGTAAAGTATCACACTTTTTTAGTAAAAGATTATAAAATTGTAAATATAATATTAAAGCCATACAATTATACAATAATTATTGCAAAATGAAATCCCATTTGAAGGTAATATATTTATGCAAATATGGAATGTGTAAAAATAAAATATGCGGAAGATGTACTTATACACCTCTCTGTGTACACCAAACTTCACAAAAACTTTGAAAATTCATATATTACATACTTAATTATACCTCATACGAATGAATTCTTTTTATTTTTAATCGTTTTTTTGAAATATCGTTTCTAGAGACCTCATACGGTGGACAATAGTATTACAATTGTCGCCATTAACCTGATTGTTTTTGCCGCCATAACACGTCTTATGCGATTTTGGCCGCGTGACGCTACTGGTTATTACTATACTGTGCCATGGGCTTGAATATGTGTTTGAAAGGTATACTTACAATGAACAGAGTTATGTAAATAACGCAATAAACAATGCGTAACAATATCACTAATGAAAAATTTCACACTAAAACAATCTTCTAGAACAGTGCTCAAAGTGAACGCAGTAAATTGTATATTCATTCAGAGGGCATCAATCAAATTCAACGTGAACGCAACAACAAGCATTACCATGGAATCGTGTTTGCGTGTTTCGTACTTAACGTTCACGCACAACGGTTTAATGGAATACCATCAAAAATCGTTTCAATTACCGGTCCTTAATTGAAACCGGAGAATCGCGATTCGATTGAAGCGCGCCGTTCGCGACGCTTTAATCGGAGGCTGCTTTAATCTTTATTCGCAATTTACCGTGACGGCGGATTATGCGATTAAAAGCATGAAAAACGCGAAACGCGGTCGCGAGTTCTCCGATCGTTACGCTCGGGTTCGCGAAATCGAATCGCTCGATTGATCATTGAGCGGCGAGGGATCGACGTCATTAATCAGAATGTGGAAGGACAACGCCGGACGATCGCGCGGCTCCAATTTCGAGCTTAACTCCACGTATCGCCGCGTATTGCCACGAGGACAGGCTGTCGGCGGTTCCGAAGGTGGAAGGTTTAAGGTGGAAAACACGCTTCGTTGCCCCGATAACTATCTGTCATCGCGTGAGCTACGGACCTGCTGTCACCGATCACGATTCACGTCCTCCGACTACACGGGGCTGTAGACTAGTTTAATCAAGTTCGTGCAATTTCGTTCCTCTACAATATTGATTTATCCATTCTACCGCGGGGATATATGGTTTCTAATGACGTGTGAACTCCATCCATAATTTTAGAAGTAATGGCTCTTGAGATCTTGAGAACAACGACGGGATTTATCGAAATTAGAATTTTAAGAGGATGGAATAAGGTGACGAGCTAAAAAAAACATACTTTTGGAAGTATATAACTTTTTTGGAAGCATAGAATATATTATAGCAATTTTCTGTTTAGTTACACATAATACTCAATTGTTCTAGAATATAAAAAAAAATTTCAGTAGCTTTGATGGTATTATACATATGTAACAGTTTACATTATTTCAAAATGGACGTCTGTGAAAAAAGTCTGTGTGGTGTTAACAACAAATTGGCTATACACGTCATTTGAAATAAAAAAAGTCGTAACAATTCAGAAACTGTATATAAATGTTGAGGGTGCATTAAGTAGGTAGCTTTAGTACATTACGTAGAGGGATTCAAAAATTAAAAAAAAAATAATAATAATAACAAAATGGTGGACATTTGAAAACAAAGCTTGAAACTTTCTTGGTTTCTTGTGTAGAAAAATTTAAATAAAATCGAATCAGTTTGATCAATCAAGAAACTATTATGTATTGCAATAGAAAAAGGTTATTATTACAAAATGCAACCTTCATCAAATCAATGATTTATTTAGACTTTTTACTTGCTGGTAGTACATTTGAAAAATGTCGTTTCGCAAAACGCGTTTAAAGATTTATAAAATCAATGCTAAGTACAGATACTGGTTCACAAAAATACCTATATATCGCTATTAAATTTACGAATTTAGTTCAAACATTTTACAGGCATTTAACTGAGATGTGTAGGTATTAAAATATGCAAAAAGAACCAATTTCTTGCAACCTTCCTGTTATAAACCTTTCAAGGAATATAGGACCATGGAGACTTCAAAAAATCGATTTTTCTTTCACTGTTCATTTTGAAAATTTCTTCCTTTATTAATAAAAACTACACCAACGAGGAATGACCTCACCGTTCGATATTTATTATTATTTTGGGAACGCGTTGACTGTACTAAATGTATTTGAAGAAAACACCACTTTATTGGGACCGAAAATCAAGTAAAACAGATGAGGAAATTTGGATAGTCATATTTAGGAGGAAAATTTCAAACTTTCGAACTATTTCAAATTTTGAAGACGTTTATATCGAAACAACATTTTTAAATCATCATGCATCTTATACGAATGAATATTTTCACTTGAAATTTTCACTAGAAGTATCAAATTTCTTTATCTACAGTATGGAACTTCCGCATCAATGATAATTGTAAAATTGTATAAAAACAAATAATTAACTCTGCGTGATCCCCCTGGGTCTTTTAAGGTATGAGTTAAATTTCGGGCTCAGGTGTCTCCGAAACAAAACGAGAAAAAGGTCTGGCTCTCTTCACTAAAGAAACTTGTTAGTAGGGTTTCAACCGCCAAAGGACGCCAAGTTCCGGCAGTTGGTCGTTGAACAGCATCGAAGTAGAGTTAGAACTGTGCTGTAAAAGACCCAAGGGGTTACGGTGTTAGTGTTTCGCGACGGTAAGGGAATTTTATTTTTCACGTTTCTTCTGCCATTTTTTCAAATATGTATCACTAAAATAAAGTTTTCTCATTCTGCAGTTGAAAAATGCAACACGTAATATCCAACTACATCAAAAAGTGGATTCCTGAAAATTATTCTGATAGCGCGGTACAACGAAGATTCCATATGTATATATAATATATGTCTACAGAAATTTCTATGTTATATGTCGAATTGTACCCCACTACTCACCAGAAAATGTTTGTTTCTTTCACTAAGTATATGTATGGAACCGCCTGCAAAAATACTCTATTTTCAAGTGTACAAACAAATGTACTTTTTGAAGTCGGGACAATGAATCTATATTGTCTTAAAAGGTTACGGTTTGAATTTAAAAATTCTGCAACAATTGTTTATTAATATTTATTTATTGCGGAAACATAATTTATTTTTTGTCCTATCTGCACAGAAAGTGCGTCAATATATGCCCGTAGATCGTGCGCAAAATCGCATATTCCAGTACTAGGCCGGAAAAGTAACATCCTAGGGCGGAAAAGTAACACCCTAGGGCGGAAAAGTAGTACGTCACCGCACTAGTAGAGAATACTGTGTATAAGAATTTTCGTGACAGTTTTTGGTCTCGCTTTGCAATTCATGAATCCAGTTTACTCCTAACGCGCGCTAAGAAATGTTCCAGTTCAATAACCAGTTTGCACTCTCTATAATTACGCACTTTCGGTCCAGGTAGGACAAAAAACATCGTGTGCAACTCGTGCTAGTTGCATAGCCTACTTTGCGCCCTTGACACACATGTACTATTTAAAGCAAATATAGACTTCTGCTATTTTCTATGGTATTTTCTATGGAATGGATCATGTAGTAGAGATCTTAGCAAGTGCGCCTGAATTGTTTGAGATTTTTTGGAAGCTTATAGGATACAAGAAATTGTGTCTAGACGTAAAAGATCCAGGGGTTGACAGAAGCAGTAAAAATAAGCGGGGCCGTGAAGGGTTCTTCGCAAAAATAGAAGTAAAAGATTTATTTGTGTGCAATTTTCCCAGTCTTTGTTTAAATTTGTTAGCAAAGTCCTACACTCTACAACTTTTGAGAGGTATATAAATTATTCACAGAAAAGTATTAAAGTGTTTAAGTTAATAACGTTTTAAAGTTTCAAATGATTAGTTCACCGGAGACAATGTACACAAACAACTGTGACGTGATGCAAAGTATATATCATTTTCATCACTAAGAATTTTCACATTTTTCAATAGTGTGACGACTTTGTAATTACTAGATTGCAGATTTTTGTGCAAATTCCTGCTTCTACAATTACAGAAGAAGGAGTAAAATGTAAACAAAAGTATATCTTGTATTCTAAATTTTCTGACACATACATAAAATTGCCATAAATACATAAAAATCCGTAGTCTAGGAATTACAAATATATCCACAACAAGATAATCACGACAGGCGTAATGATTGAGCAGAATCTGAACGATTCAACAACATAGACACCGTCAATTTTATGTACCCCGTAAACCTGTACTCCCTTAAGGGAAAAGCGAAGGAATTATTTCTGAAAAGGATCATGAGTCGCCGCTAATTAAAGGATTGAATTCAAATCAATGAATATTCTTGAAGAGTTTCAGTCGGATAACTTGTTACAGATCCCTTTTCACTTTCGGAAAATTTGTTCGATCTTCTGTCGGAGTGTTTCGTTTTCGTTCATTCCTTCGACACGTCAGAAACTTCTGATCGATGCCCGTGTAATGTTTGTCGGCGAAAGAAAATAGATTATTACTTTAATCAGCTGGTTATACTGTTGCGTCAGCGCTGATGGTTCGCAGTGATTGATGGGCCCTATTGTTTTCCAAAGTTCACTCGCAGGTGTGTCTGGAAACATTGATATTTATTATCCTATGAATGTTGTTTCGTATTTTGGCCGCGACATGATTTATACTCTAATACAATTATTTTATTTTTACGCGTTGTTTTTGTTTGTCAGTCATGAACAATCTGTTTCTACTTTTCACGAATCGTGTCACATAAAGATACTGGTTAAATGAATTAAATAAATATTTTGTCTAAATAACCTCGCAGAACGTTCGTATATTTTCCGCAACGAAACAAATATATCAACGCAACAAAATTTATTTGGATGTATTTAAATACATTGTGTAAATGTTCTTTTCAAAGCGATTTTAAACTATTCTATTGTTAAATAAATTCTTATTCCACAAAGATATTCGATTGAGTAATATCTGCAAGTATTTAGATAATAGAATATTAATATTTCAAAGTAATTATTGAAATGATGCCTAATTTTATTTGCTTCGAAATTATTGTGAAATCATTATAAATTAGTATAAAGAAGCATATGTTTTTTCAATACCTTATGGCTTCTTTCGTTATTTTATTATTTTATGCTTGATTATCAGTTTTATGTAAGTTAAGTAAAGTTTATCGTGTAAATTATACTAAAAATGCATTTTACATAAGAGTTAATTGAAATAATAAATTATTTACTGCCACTTCTTTTATAGAATATTTTTTATGATAAAGAATATACAAATAGGTACAATCATTCGTTATTTTTAATTTTTTACTTGTAATACGTGATTCGATTTTTCCTTCGAATGGGAAAGCAAACATGATGTCAAGCATTACTAATGAGTTCCAATGGTATGTAAATTAATAATTAAATTGCAATGTTTTGGTTTCTAACTATAAAATCACAATAGATTATAATAACAGAATCTGCACTGCATTTTTAATTTCCATGAAAAATGAAACATTCTTTACTCAGCAAACAAAATATAACATGCAAAATGTAATAAATCGGCTTCTTACTATATACAGAGTATTTCGCTTAAAACAGGCCACCTGAAATTGTATATATATATTAACAAATACAGTTGATTTTGAAAAAAGAAACATTAAAACATGACATTTCGAAAAAAATTTTCCCCTGATTCATCTTTTGAAGCATTTAATTAATGTTGCAAATATGTTTTTGGATTTCCAGAGATAGAAAAACTATGTAGGTGACCTGTTTTAAGCTAAACACCCTGTATACATTCAAGTTATGTGATGTTGTAAAGCAGCGATTTTGAACGAGTGTGTCGTGAGAATTTTTAATACATACAATACTATTTGATAAATCAATCTAAATTAAACCTACAGTTTTCGTCAGATCAGAAAAAATTACAATATAGGTGAGAAGGTATGAATATGAGATAAAGTAATAATATTAAACACCAAGGCTCTGATTTGTATGTAAGTATGTAATACTGACATCTATGACAGTAATTAAACATTGAGTATTATAGAGACTATAACGCGTTCCTGTAACAATCATCAGTGTTTATTGTCGTTTGCTTTTTTAAAATATATATATATTTACTGATTCGATCGCAAGACAAAGTTTATTACATTTTATAAAAAACATTGTTTAAACATATTAATAAAGACTTTTTAGTAAGTATATTGTGTTTTTGATTATGATATAATGACATAAAATAAAATAAGAAGTTGGTAGCAATGTGAAACACATTAAAAACTTATTTCTAAATAATACAATGAATTTCAGTTACTCCTTCAGATGTTGAAAATGAAGCTAAATACAGAATATTACCATGGCAATAGTGGAATCATTATAATTGTGCAGGTTCAGAGAAACAAATTGCTTTATAAAAAATCTATTTAGAGGACATGATTATACGTACATCAAAAAGCATAATAATATTTTGTCGTCCTTTTTGTTTGAAGTCTGTCAAACTATCATAGAAGATTGCTAAACTATCTTTTTCTTGCGGTGTACAACATTTTAGCTATTGTAACACTAATATTTGTTCTCAGAAAAAAGCAGAGAAAATCTTTATTATCCCCATGCGAAAACCTATGGAGGTACATAAATATTTCTGAAAATATTGAATACTCTCTTTATGATTAACATATGTTCCTAAGTGAATCTTCTGGAAAAATGCTAAATTTTTAAAAAATATTTTTAAAAAGCCCTACGTACTTCAGTAGCGTTTCACATGTAAATAAAGAAGATTTTTGCTTTTTTACCCTAGTATAAATTGTGGCTGAAATGGTGTACACTGTTTTACATCTGCAAAAAAAGATGGTTTGGCAAATAGGCCAGGGTGCCGCCATTTTGTACCTAAATCACATAATCTTTTGTGTATTACTCAATAAATGTATCTATAATAGTGCCATTTAAACAGATTTTTCATAAAGCGATATATTTACCCACATTAAATAGTTAAAGTTAGGAATGGTCTTAGCGCCCAGAGATTGGCTAATCCCTTAACGCACTGCTATAAACTATTTCTCCTTAAAATTGCACTGTCTTATATCACAATCTAAATTTCTACTGGTCCAAGTTTGCCTTAATTCAGAAAAATTGAAAGAGAAAAACGGTTCTAGAAGGTTCTATAAGTTTTATGTAATTCCCAATCTATATGCAGCACATTTCACATGAAGTTTATAAAAGTTATTCTATCGATTTCCTTACTTATAGCTATTCAGAGACTTCCTAGATCAAAAAATAAAATGGGTATGTCATATTCGTAGCTCCTTCTCTCTCGTTTGATATGCCCCAGAATTTTCATAATTAATTTGTGCGAGCAACGAGATGGAAAAGGTTGAAAATCGTTGCTGTAGAGAATTAAAAAAAATCGGCTGAGCTCCGCGCCAGTATTAAACTCGGAGGTTCGAACGGCCTCGTCGACCGAGATCTATAATCAGATTCGAAATGATCAATCGTGTCCGTTCGAACCGTGACTTCGAAGTATCAAAAACTTTTCCCACCGGGTCCCCTTGTTCCTCAGCAAGCGCGAATGAATAATGCACATTCTCAGACGCGCCATCTCCCCGGAGAAATCTTCCCTTTCGCCACTCTTGCACAGAAAAGTACGGTAGCCCGTGGAGACAGGTGGTCTTCACTCGCGACGGAATCCTCCTTTGTGACCAAGGCGTCCTTTCAAAGCCACCGGAGGAGGCGTCAAAGTAACACCCGGCCGCATACAGGCCGCGGAAATAACATCGCAAAGTGCATTCAGAATGATCGTGTACACGCATTCTGCACGCTTCGTCTCCTCTGCCGAAGAGGTTCACCTGACCGAACATAATCCCCGAGCAAGGCGCACGAAATTACACTCGAGGCGCTAAGGAACAGCTCCGTCAATCAGGTTTCGATAGAATTACTGATAGGTTAATCGACAGGCATTATCGTTCGCGGCGACGGAGAATCGGCGCGGCATTAAGGCGAGCTTCCAGTCACGATGCGTGTCAACGCTAATTAGAGAATATTACCACACTCTAAGCGTCCCCTCACCCGCGCCGCTATCTCGCCGTTTCCTATCCACCCCCTTTTTCGCCTTCCCTCGCCCACTTTCTCCCCGGATAATCCGATGTTATCAAGGATCCCTTGGCGGATGCGTCGCATGCATATGCATCGTTGCCTCACCGGATAGTATGCAAACGACGTGTAGGAAAAGTAACTGTGTTACCAAGACCCCTAACCCTTGACTGGTCCCTTTTAACCCTTTTAGTTAGGGGCGAGCCGAGACAGGATGCGACGCGACCCCGCTCGGTGCTTTCTGATTACCGTGAAACGTTCCTCGTGGACTCGCTCGACTTTCTTTTACGGGGTGCTTGGTGTTTTTTACGGTGATACACTAATTGCTAGGGGATTCATTTAAGCCAGACAGTTACCGGGGTTGCATACAAAATCTGTAATTTAGCGAAGGATAAAGATTACGTGCTTTCTGACTTCTGTTTGCCTACCGACGAGTAAACATTTTTTTCCTTTCTCTTGGTAATCTATTGTTTGTAAAATAAAGACGATAGGGTTGTGAACGAACAAACTCTTTGCGAAAACACAGGAAAATCGAAGTCGCAAGAGAAAATAAAGGAGGCAGGGGATTTGTAATTCTTTCCTGGAAGGCAGTTTCAGTTTAGTAATTAGTGGCTCGACTTCTTTTCCTTCTATCCTGTTTATTCTTTTTTTCTCTCTTTCAGGAAACTCGTGTTGTTTTTTTTATATCCACGTGCTCCGAATGTGATCACCAAGTTTGCGACTAACGGCGCACGGAAGTTGTGCGCTTTTTCTGCGAGCGCGATCTAGGGCGATTTAAAATCTATTAAACCGGAATTCCGTGAATTTAAATTGGAAGGATTCGTGGGAGAGCCTTATTCCGCTCCCATAGAAATTTGCCTCTTTCCAAGCGGATAGGACAATTTCCCTTGAACAGAAATACAGAAGTTCCACCTTAATAGAATAATTATTTTGGTGGTATAAAATAAATAACTGCGGCGAGTTCAACACACATGCTGTGATATTTTACACAATTATTGCGTTCGGTTGAAACTGAAATGAAATTCTTCCTCGGATTCCGTTTATGGCATAAATAATAAAGGTGAACCTGGTAGTTCTGTGTAAATTATGAGAACAATGCAGTTGATACATAACAAAAATTCGAGACGTTCAATAACTCAACTGTGAAACCCGTTTAATTTTCTGCAAGCATTTCTGTAGTCTCACCAGAAATGTACCATAATCTTCATACCCCGAATTCTTTAATTTCAAAAATAATACAAGGGTTACCACGCTGTTGGAACATACATTTCGTAAGTATTACATATATTTGTTAATTACTTCTATTCGACGAATGTCGCATTATGAATTTCGCTACTGTTGAGCGCAGCAATAATTTCCATTATTCATTTCGCCAAATTAACAGAAATACTATCTCATTGCGAAGCCAAATTTTCAATCATACCTCAAAATGTATAATCTCCTATCAAAAAGAGAGTCAATTTAGGAATTTACATGCAATTAGCCCTCTAATATATGCAAATTTCTACCAAGCATTTGCAAGAGGCAAACATTGCGTATAACGTAATCACGTAAACATTTATCGCGTGCCGCAAACCGTAGAAATCGAAGAAGCCATCGCGAGCATTGATCGCAACAATGTACGCTGTAAAAGTGCAACGAACCTACGGCAATGGTTGTGAAAGCGTTTCCGGTCGAGGGACCGCAATTGCGCCGTGACGTTATGAAAATCCGCTATTTTGAATACGTCTGTATCGATCGTTATTGCGCAACATTTCGAGCATAGTCACGCATCGATAATCATATACACATAATTGAAGGGCAGTTTAACTTCATAACTGACATGTGCGTTAAATGCCGTCGGGGACGTTTCACGCCATTACCATTAGGGTCATTCGGGGTAAAAGGACGCACTTTTGCTGTTTCTGCTTCACTGAGCCGAAACTACCATGATATTAGGAACACTTTTTTGCGCTATCGGTAGCATATTTAATAGACTCATAAAATGTAACGAGTATTTGACGATAGGCCAAACGGTTTTTTTTTTAAATTAAGCAAAAGAGTGACTTGGTCAGACTGCGTACCTTTACCCCGACATATGGGTAAAAATACGCAGTTGTGTGGGTAAAAGTTCGCATGTAGAGTAAAAGTATGCTTTCAGGTGTAGTAAAAGAAAATGAACAAATAAGACACAGATGGAACATATTTTTATATTATTTTTAATAAATGAAGCTAAAGATGACAAAAACAATAGAAATTAGGAACTTCAAATTTAGGAAACAATTATAAAATTATAATTTTTCATAGATTCAGCAAAACGAAATTATGCTCAAGCCTTTATCAGAGCAGACATGTTTTTACTCCAAATATTATTAAGAGTTCAAAAACAAGTAGACAGTAACCTAAATACCAGTGCGTACTATTACCCCCGTCCTTTTACCCCATTTGATCGGTAACCAAAACAATTCGTACTAGGTCGAATTCCAATAAAGTTAGGTTAAAATGTTATTCTGGAAAAAATCGTTTAATAACTATATAAAATCAACAAAAACAATTTACCTCTAAAAATACATAAAGAATACGTCCACAAACTTTTCGCTGGTACGAAAAAGATCGAAATAATACGACCATTTAAAATTTTTATTTTTAATTTAGAAAGCGTGACTCGCACCGCTCAATAGGCGTTGACCCAAAATGGCGACCCACGCGCACTCAATCTTGACGAGCCAGCGTCCCCGTCCTCTCATCCCCCTCAGAGAAAACGGTATTGCGTACTTTTACCCGCTGCGTCATTTTACCACGAATGACCCTAATTGCTGGTTATAACTCGTAACTGAAAATAGCTAATAGGCAGTTGCGTGTTGATATCCATCTGTAGTTATTAAAACTTCAGGAAATGTAAAAAGCTATTTGGGTTTATCATGCAGCGAATGATTTTTGGAAAGTTAATATCATAACTTTTTATATACACTGAATAAAAACATACTTTTGTAAAAAAATAAGATTTGTAAAGATTTGTGCATTTACAAAAGTATATTGTACAATTATTCAATTTTAATTTGAGAAGAACAGTTTTATTTTATGTTAATCAATTTGTCACATGCTAAAGTAATTTGCTGCCGTTATAATTGCTTGAGGATTGACGATAAAGTATTACATTTATTTCAAATTATTAATTGTAGTGTGGGAAATGATTTAAATTCGCATCGGTAAAAGATATTAGAGCTTTATTACGTCACGTCTTCTCGTTACAACCGTTTGATCAATTCTGTTCTTCTTCTTTGACTCTGATCCGCATAACAACTTGCAAACGAAAATCTATCTGAACGGTCAACAACGAAGACATCCAGACTGTCTGTATGTGGAATGTAAGATGATGCGCGAGTCACAGTGACAAGATATTATTCTTGCAGGATGGCCGAGTGTGGGATGTGAAAGATGCGTCATACAAAAGTATGATTGTAGCTTAATGCAAGGCCTTCGCTGTTGGCCGTTCAGATAGATTTTCGTTTGCAAGTTTTTATGTGGATCGGTGTCAAAGGAGAAGAACAGAATCGATCAAACGGTTGTAACGAGAAGACGTGACGTAATGAAGCTCTAATATCTTTTATCGACGCGAATTTAAATCATTTCCCACAGTAGGAGTGGAACGAAATTTAGTTACATATAAAACCAGACAAGCAACAAATTTACAAAAGTGTTTTGTTTAAATGAAAACCGTTGAATTAAAGTTATAGCAAAGAGTAGGTATAATAATAAGAGGCGACACTAGTGTCTCTTTAAATTGGCTGTGTCATTTCGTCCCTTTCTAAGAATGAAATTACCGATCAAAACACTTATTAAAGTTCTTAAACTTCTTATGAAAGTTGTTTGACATAAAGGCATTCAATGGTATAAATTAGTTTTGTGTAGGTAGAGTGGTGCAGGAGATTTCAAGGTCAAGATAATTCTGGTTAAATGGAAACGTATGTTTTGTTATAGATCCTACTAAATTATGACGTTACTACTCGGCATGATACGATATACATAACATCTCGTTGAGTATATCTCAGTATCCACTATCATATTACGAATAAACACATTATATATGTTTTGTACATATTGAATGGATACACTTCGCCTTTCAGCTTCACAAGTTTGTAGAGTACGTAGTTGAAAATATTCGATACGTATTTTTCCGTATCAGAAATTGTCCACATTAAAGAGGAGAAATATGCTTCCCAAGATCGGAGTCGAATATATACTTTCACGCATATCTCAAGAACTATTAGGTGTCATACTTCCCGTTATAAATTCTTGTTATAACGGGCGTGCGTTTCTTTCAGATCAATTTAGTTTTCTTTGTAGTTTTTCGTGAAATTTTAATGTTGGAATTTTTAAATTTTTTCAAAATCTACATACCTGCTTGAATTTCTTTAAAAAAGAAACACAAGATGAAAATAAAACTTTTATTCGATGTCTAATAACTTTCCAGACATTTGAAAAAATATGTTTTACCGATGAGAATCAATACGTGTTCAATATTTTCAGTTACTCTGCAAAGGCGTGTATTCAAACACCCTATAAAAGTACTCGAAACGGATGTGCTTGAAATTTTGCACATTAATAGAGTTGTATGCGAGGCATCGATTCCACTTTTTAACTTTCCCTTAATGCAACGGGGGGGGGGGGGGGGGTTAGAGTACGTAGTTTGCCAAGTACATCAAGGACTATATAATTGAACTAGATTAACGTATCGAAATGTAACTTACGTCGAAACCTCACAAAAAATCAACCTTTCAAATGATATAACTAGACTGCGGAAATTTATGCATTTATGGCTATTTCAAAATTACAAAAACGTATAAGGATGCCTACAGATATAAAAATACAATAAAATATAAAAAATACGATACATTTTATGATATTTATAAAATAAAACATAAATTTCTTTAATATGCAGTTGCGGTTATGTGTCTATAAAAATACAAATTTGTATAGACTTCCGCAGTCTAGATATAACCTTTTGTATTAAGCTGCCAATTTTTATGCATTTTTATGATTTTTTCAAGTTCAGAAAATTTCAATAAATTGCAATTCCGAAAAAAAGTATCACCCACTTTTAACAAAAAACTCAGTATTAGTAGCTTATTTTATGTCCTTTCAGAATGAAGAGAAGCGTAGGTCAGCGATGAATTTAAGTAAGATACGCGTCCCATGTACGGTATAAAAGTGTATCGTTATTTAATAATAGCTATTATCGTTACACATAACTATGTGATTTCATGGGAATCGTTACTTCAGAAGCATAAAATATTTTTTTGTGGCGTTATAAATATCGTGACTGCGTATTCACATTACTTACCTCATTCGTCGTCCTGATCGTCCGCATCCTCGGACGTTGGTTTGACATAGGCGCAGTTTCGGTTTAAAAACTCTACAGATAACGAAGTATCCCTGTAGCGACCGAATCCCAAATACCAAATAATCACTTTCTTCTCCTTTTTTTCTTTTTTCTTTCCAAGGGAAATGTTACACATCTTACAGATGTTGGAACTTGTTGTTGCTTATTTTACATAAACTCTGTAATTCTTATTGCACCTACATTACAACCTACATTACTGTTTATAGTACTACTGAAACTAATTCTATAGTATTGATAATAAAAGAAGCCTGAAAAACTTTTCCGTTTAAAAAACTAAGATACAAATTTGATTGCTTCTCGATTTTCGAAGTGGAACTAATGCTTTTCATTTTGACTCTGCTAGAAGAAATCCAGATTGTATTGTTTGTAAAGAACCGAGACTACGCCGATTCCCGCAATTAGCATAGCTTTGACAGGTTCGTGGAGTTACGTATTTTTAGGGGAACGCATTAACGTGCGAACGTCTTCTACTTTTAACCTTTTCCTCTCTGTCTTGTACTCCGTGAAGTAAGTAAATAATATATCACATAATGTATAACATAAAAGTACAATAATATAATATGTGCAAAGCTCTTCTTACATAATACCCAACGTAACAACGTCTGTTGCTGGGTTCATGTGTTATCAATTATTTGGTATTTGGGATTTGGTCGCTACATGGATACTTCGATACCTGTTGAGTTTTCAAACCAAAATTTCACCTACGTCAAACCAACGTCCGAGGATGCAGACGGTCAGGACGACGAATAAGTAATATGAATACGCAGTTACGATAGTTATAAAGCTACAAAAAAAATATTTTATGCTTCTGAAGTAACGAAGTCCTATGAAATCACATAGTTATGTGTAACGATAATAGTTATTATTAAATGACGATACATTTTTATACCAATGAAAGCATTATAGTGTACATAGGACGCGTATCTTACTTCTTACGTTCTTCTCTTCATTCGAAAACGAAAAATATCCCCAAGGAATGACACATATGATCTGAAACGGCATGAAATAAGCTACCAATACGGAGTTTTTCATTAAAATTGGCTATATTTTTTTCGGAATTGTAATTTATTTGAATTTTCTGAATTTCGAAAAATCATAAAAATGCATGAAAATTGCACTTGGAAAATGTAAAACTGCACAAAGGTTATTTCGTTTAAAAGCCTGATTTTTTTGTGATTTTTTTAGTTCAGTTACATTCCGATACGTTAATCTAGTTCAATTATATAGGCCTTGACGTACTTGGAAAACTACGTACTTTGACCCCCTCTTCCTTCTCACCCGGTAGATCTAAGGGAAAGTTAAAAAGTGAAATTGACGCCTCGCATACGACTTTATTAATGTGCAAAATTTCAAGCAAATCCGTTTCAGGTACTTTTATAGGGTTTTTGGATACACTCCTTTGCTATGTTTGACCAATATCAGTGTGCTCCACGCAATATGTTCTTCCGTTAGAATAAAACGAGCATACAGCACTTAATATTATATTATATTATACATATACCAAATAATATTCCATTTTCTAGAAAAGTAAATTTCTTAGTTCAATTTCGCTCTTCATTATGATCCAAAATATTACCCTGTTTAAAAAGATTCCTCCCTCGCATTCGGTTTGGCGAATAGAAAAATTTCCGTACCCTTCATTCGTACAAATAAAGATTCAAGCACCATACAGAAATGAAGATCCCTGTTCAAAACATGTCGACGCAAAACAGCCAAAGATAAAATTGCGAGTCGATGGGAATTGGCATTGCGACACACTATGTAGCAATGCACGTGGACAGGATAGTAGATGCTGTCTCGTGACACAAGCAGCGTCGTGTATTGTTACACTTTACATGATACTTTCGACGTGAATCACTCCCAAATAGTACTGACACGTGATCGATAAAGTTCGAGACCCGCGCGCTCGAGAACACGCGAATTATGTGGTACACGTTGTTCATTACTGTCCACGAATTTATTGTTCTGAACGTAACGATGACGGCTAGAGCGTGCCACTATGTACGCGCGCATGAGCGCGTAACATAACGGGGAAATAACCAGTATCCATATTGTTAAATATTCGCGAGCGTACGCAGATATCCGCGCGCGTTATACGCTCGCAACGCGCGATGACAGAGGAACAGGGAAAGGAGAATGGATAGGGTGCAATATTTGTCCTGTCCTGTATCGAAACGCGGAGAAATAGGAACCTATAAATTGGCATTTCATCCAAGTGAAAAGGGTTGTTTCCAGTCAGCCCCGAGCCAAACAGTTTTATTTCGCAATTGAAAGTGTTATACGCGTGCGAACATTCTGTTTCCTCGTTTTTTTTTGGGTCACCTGAAAATTATGATGCAGTTTGCAGAATTTTCCATTTCCGTGAACGTCGTTGAAAGGCATAAATATTTCCTTGGACTTTATAAAATTTTACCGCGGAATTTGCATCGAATGAATTCCATTCTCGCAAAGTTTTATACGAACTTAGTTTCGAAAATTTTTACAGGTAACCGTTTCGTCTTTTTCCTCTTGCAACGGGAGGACAGACAGATAGACAGGAATGAAAATGAGAAAATTCCAGGCATATCAGGTTGGTGCCGTTCGAAAATTGTACTCGAAAGATAAGTCTTTTCACCGCGGACCACTTCGCTCCCCTCTCCATTCCACGCGAAATCCGTTTTTCATTTGCCCTCTATCAAAGTTCTGAATATTCATGACGGTCTCTAGCATGTGAATCGATAAGTCGTTACTTTATCACTTTTTCCAATCGCGAATTACCGTCCCTCGGCGACGCGCTGAAACGTTCGAATATCTTTCGAATACACGATGGAAATTGGCTTAAAAGTTGTCGATCCTGCAATGTCCGCTTCCACGGCACTGTTTTATTTATCCGCTGCGATAGATCACGCTTCATTCGAAATTCATACGCTTTGTTTTGCATGGAATACTCTTATCTTGAATATTCAGAATCATTTCATTTTCCGAGGAACAGTGAACTGTTCAGTATCCTTGAAATGCCTCGGTTCATAATCTCGCTCGCAATTAACTGCAGACATAGCTGGAAGTTTAACGGAATCGTCCGTCTACGGCGTAGACTGCCTGAAAAGCGTCAAGACAATGAAACTACCACCGCCATTTAAACCGTCCATTATCACGATTACGCGATCGCGTGTGGGCATTTTTATTTTATTTGAACGCTTAAAAATGAATGGCAAGGAAAATCCCGTGCGCGTGGAAATTTTTCCGTGTGTCGGCGAAACGAAGAGAACGGAGCGCAGAAAGGAGAGAGAATGCGTTCGATCGAACCGTTCGTTGAATACAAGTCTCTTTTCTTCGGACTTCAGTCAAACGATAAGGTGTCGTAATTGCAGCGGGGGAAAATGACAGAAAGATTCGAAGAGTGAATTAAAGCAGGAGAAGGAACTTATTAGAGGGAATTTCCCATTCGATTGCTCGATGTCAAAGGCACCTCTAATTACAGGGTAATTAGTGGCGAGCGTGAAAGATTCTCCTTTACGAATACGCGATTAGATAGGGACTACTGCAGTTTACTAAGGTGTTTGAAATGGAAATCTCTTTTAAGGCCGCCCGCAACGATTTCTCCCTTTCACTCGAGAAATTAATTCAAGGAAAGACATCTGTAATCCCCCTTTAGTTTTACGCAAGGTAGATAGCGACCGAAGTTCAAATTGGAATGTTCAGTTTCTCTTGCAAGACACACACTAAGAATACCTCCCTGAATTTTTAATTTTTTTCGTTTCGTGATGTACGATTTAATCTTCGCCAGAAATTGCGAATGAAACTTGCCGGAAAGAATCTAAAAACTTGTATGATATACGTTCTGCTAGATGTTTATGCACAATATTCTTCCGTCTAATATTCTCATTTGTATCCTCCGTCACTGGCCAGGAGAAAAACGCAGGGAGCGCGTGTTCGCGAAAGACAAGATATTGCGTGCGTCAGTTCATTTCTACTTGGAAAATTCCGGACAATATTTCGACGCCGGCGTTAGGAATTCACTCGTGCTTCCGCGAACAACACGGCGCGAAGATTAACGTAAAATAGGAGCAATTTGTAAGAGCATGCAGGTATATTCGTGAATGGTACACGGACTCAGTATATGTATAACCGAAATTTTTTACTGCCGACTCTTTTAACAGGTACACGGATGTTCCCTCGATGCGCCATAAATTGCGTGTAACTTCATTTTCGCACGCAGACACCCATGCAATAGTCAGAGAAGTAATCCAGTAAGTAGAATCAGAGCATGACTAGGCGAGCAATGCGAGATATGGGGAGTAAGTAGAGTAGAACTGTACGCGTCAGACGGATGGAATGAGGGCGTACATACCTATAGGAGTAGAATGGGCCTGTAAATGGACAGGAAAGCGCAATGGGATCATAAGTGGTCCGGTAAGTAGAATAGGTCAGCGAGTGATCAGCCGAGGGCAATCAATCACGCGCGATTGCGCGAGTAGAATGGAGCCGTTTCTTGACGACTAAAGAGAATAAGACCGGCAAGGATTCGAATAAGTAAAATATGTCCATAAGTGAATTGGAATATTCTGAAGAATTTTATAGGCAAAAACTTTGCAATAAAGTCACGTCTCAGCAGATAAAGGCATGTCTAACATATGCAACACGTGTAGTACAAAATACGGACGAAAAGGCTCGATTTTTATGGGTTGTCACGTAACTAATGACTTCGTGCACTGCGAGGAGTATCAGGTTAAACATAGTAGGAGAGACCGGGGCTACCGTTAAGGAACTAGTTTTTGATCAGGCACTAGTTTTTGATCAGTTCGTGAAATAAATCGTTCTTTTAAGGTTATGTTAACAAGTAATTATTTAAAATAATTTCTGAAGTTAAGATTGACTATTCAAAAATATAAGTATGTGTGTATATGTGTTGTGCGTTTTCGTGGAAATAAATATGAAAGGTAGCACACTTGCAGAAAGTCCTTATTAAACGCCTGTCTTACTGAACGGCGTAAGAGAGTACCGAAAGTACCGTCAGTAATACAGTTGATCTGTTTATACTGTAGCAACTATTGAAGGTTATTTTCATACATTTTGCTTATTAAATAGTTTGTTTACAATTTAGAGTAAGAATTTTAATAATTTATCTATAATTTTATTAAAAAATTAGTGATCAATTATTTAGTTCCAATGTTTTCTCGTGTAACTAGTTTTTTGATCAATTAAATCATAAATAGGTTAGGACATCATACAATTATAAAAAAATGAATTTTTTATTATAATACTATAAATAAGTTTATTTTTTATTAGTACAAGTTTTTTTTGTTTATTTCTATTTCTTTTTAATTAGTACTGGTGTTGGAATCGATCGAAAATGACAAACAAATTTTTAATAGGAAAAGGTTTAAGTGTGTCATTTTAATATTTTAAATGTTTTATTATTGTTATTTTATATTAATATTCATTTCATACTTATTAAATATACACCATTACATAAATATACACCATTACAGTTGTATACACCATTAAAAATTACCTAGTTCCCATGTAATTCAGATGATCAAAAACTAGTTCCTTACCTGATCAAAAATTAGTTCCTAAATAATTTAGATGATCAAAAACTAGTTCCCAGTTACCTTATCATTTACTAGCTTATAAGTAATTAAATTATACTTATTTTCAATGTTTACAAATTTTTGCTTAAACTTTAAAGATAGATTTATCTTCTCGTACCAAAAAAGATCTATGGTTTAGAATTTTATTAGGTTAAAAAATAATATTACATCGGAAAGTGCTCTAAAATGATCAAAAACTACTTCCTTAATAGTAGTTGACTAACATTTAACATTATTAATTTTTTTTAGATAAATCATTGCTATTTTATTGAGTTGTGTATACCAGAACTTTACATGGGTCCATTCCACTTGACAAACAATGATTTCGTCGACAATGTTTACGTCAACACTATTTCACTGGTGTATGTTTTCATTGACACTGATATCATCGATACCAGTATTCATCGACATCAGTTTTCATTGACATTCTGCTTTTACCGACATCATTTTTCAACAACATACTGTTCAACTTTCGTTAAAACCAATATCTCTCATTTCTGTAGTATAGAATTTTATTTTTGCGAAGAGAAAATTGGATTATATGCGTATAAGTTAAATTTCTATAACTGGAATTCAATGAAATAACCCAAGAAAGATGGCGCATTTTTATCAATATTACTTCATGAACAAATCCAAAACTATCGAATTAAAGCAGTTCAAACAATTGATGAAAATTGCAAGTACACTACTAGGGAAGAAAGAATTTTTCACTCATGCAATGAGCTCTAATAATTAATTATATCGAAACCAAAGACTTCATACTGTATACTTCGCCATGCATCATTTAACGAAAGTTGAACAGAATGTCGTTGAACAATAGTGTCAGTAAAATCAGAATGTCGATGAACTCTAAAGTCGATGAATATCGATGTTCGTGGCATCAGAATGTCAGTGAAAACATATATCGGTGAAATAGTGTCGACGTAAACATTGTCAACGAAATCATTGTCCGTCAAGTGGAACGGACCTCTTTACATATTTCGTTAAGTATGTAGACATAATTTTGAAAAACATTTTAATTGTACTTACGTTCTAGTTCTTATCACATTTATACTAGAGATCCTTATTTCACGTGTATTCGAATGCACATGTATTCGAATGCACGTGGATACGTGTATTTCACGGACACGTATTTTAGTACGTGTCATTTTAAATACACGGGTAATCGTATACTATTTCACGTACCTTTAAATACACGTGTATTAACATATCTGTATTCCGAAACAACTGCTATTGCTGATATATTAAAATATTTCATTGCAAGCTCCACAGTTTTTGGACATTTCAGTTTCCGTATCTTTGATATTCATTTAAGGATTCGAATCTGGTTGCATCGATTAGGTGTAGTTAAATATACATATATGTGAAATAATACACGTGTATTTAAATACACGTGAAAAAGCATGCGTGTACCCATGTATTTAAAATGACACGTACTAAAGTACGTGTATGTACACACACGTGAACACGTGTACACGTGAATTTTTCAAACACGTTCATAACCATGATCTCTAATTTATACTAGTAAAACCAGTGGGGTGATTCTAAACAACTTTCTCTTTAGGAAAAATGTTCTTTGCGGTTTTGTTAACGAGTTATTAACGAAAAACACCGAGCAATTAGAGAGCGTATATAGCGTAACTTGCACGTGTTCACGTTCGCTGTTGCACGTTTTTAGACGCGCCTTAACGTAACATCTAGGTGCGATCAGTCCGATAAGACGCGCATATATGTATTTTAAACTAGATGTCCTTATTAGTCCACTCCGGGATTTTCCAGGGTCCTCAAAAGCATAAGAATGTCGAGCACAAGGACTGCGAGGAAATATAGACGGAAATTCACGAGACAAATAATTTCGTACAAGAGGATGAAACGTCCAAACACGACGAAAGAGAGTTGCGAGCCGGCGTGGGTCGGATTGGCCGAAAGCATTATTAAGATTACTGGTCGGCCGTTCTTCTTATTTCTCCCCTTCTAGTGTAATTGTTCCCTTCCTATTTTCCCAGAGTTTCGTTGCGCGCCTCTCTAGTCGCCTCCTCCGCCCGCTGCCCGCCTTATTTTGTATCTTTGCGTCTCCTCTGTCATTTTGTTCTGTCACGCTGGTGCTTCCCGTTTCTGAGAAAAATGCGCGCATCCATTTTCATATTGCTAGAATGAGCCCGGCGGATAGCGGCCTCGTCGCGTACACGCGAAACGTACGGTGGATTGTTCGTGAAGTTCTTCCGGGCTTAGAAAAAACGTTGTTATTAATACAGAAGAACTGCATGTATTAATCATGGTTCGTACAAACGAAAAACAATTACTGCATCATTCGTCGAATTCAATTATATCGGCGATCGACAGCGCGATTCCTCCCATCGGTCTGTTTTTCTGCCTCAGCAAAATATTCGCTTACTCCCTTGTGTGTATTACGTCTTCGCTTTATTTATTGCATCCCACCGCATCGTCTCGGGTACATCCTATCTCTACTAGGAAACATTTTTCTTAGGATATTTGTCTTCCCTTCGCGGGCATTACATTCATTTTCGCATCACTGGAACAACATTGGATGGAAATGCATGAGAGCCTCGTAATTCTTCACCGCGTTACACCGCATTATGGCGGTGACAGCTAAGACGCGGTTGACGAAAACCGCTAAAAAGGCGAGTGTTTTTACAAACACGACGACGATACGTTCCGTTTTCGGTCCCCGCTGCGAGTTCTATCGTCGACGTTCTCGTTTCACGCGCCGACAAATGCACGCAGACGTGTCATAAAACTGTACGAGCGTTCGCCCGAGAAATTCTATGTGAAACGAACCGAAATAAGGAGATTCCAACGGGATCATAATTAATGTTTAATAAGGTTACGCTCCCACCCGATCTGTCGTTTCGCTTCCCAGGACGGTTGCCACAACTAAAGGCGAGTACAATCGAATAAAAGCGTGTCTCCATTAATTTCGCGCTATTAATCGGATTACATGCCATCCTCTACATTTTCGATGCGCCTTTCCCTTGCAAGGAGAGTATAAAACCTTCGAGTCACCGATTCTCTTTAACTTCTGGACACTGACACTTTTGTTATTTAATTAAACGATTAAACGAACTTACCTAAGTGAAGTTCTATCGTAATTGTATGAAGCGCCTCCTCCTGAAAATCACTTTGTAGTACCCTACTTCATGCCATTGCGCCACAAGTTTATAGACAGAAATAAAACAATTTGCGCTCGGTTTTCACTCCCTGGTTCCCCATGTCCTGTCCAATTTCCTCATTATTTTAAAGCCAAAGGAATATCTGCCGTATTGACTTGGGTTAACTGCTAAGTTAAGAATGGGATTTATTTGGGCGGGACTCATTTTCAGGAGGAGGCGCTTTATACAATTACAATAAAACTTCACTTAGGTAAGTTCGTTTAATCGTTTAATTGTATTTCGCGCCTCCTCCTGAAAATCACTTTGTAGATGTTTAGAGCCATACGGCAGAAACAAACCCAGCCTCGTATGTATGTATCTATATATTTCTCTTTATAGCTTTTCAACTAAGAACAACTTAAAGACTTACTCTTTTACTTCAAACTTAAGATAGTTTCACCAAAACTAATACTATTATTACGAACAAGTCCTCTGTCATAGAACCTTGCAAAGGTTTCTGACTGAGGCGTTCAGCCTGCTGTCCTTTTTATAACGTAAATATTAACTCCTGCTCGTGGTAACCAGTCCATTTTTCTTCAAAACCGTCTTAATCCATCGGCTTAACATCTGCGAACTAACTGCCTTGCATGGGCTCTTCCATGAAATGAACCTTTAGGCACCTGTTTTAGTTCCTTAGATGAACGTTCCAGCAGCTTTGCTGATTTCAAAGTCTCCTTTAAGTTCTTCCCAAACCTTTCGGTCCTCGCGGAGGACGGTCTTCGCGGACCGGCCGCCCATTAAAAAAGAATTAAAGACTATTGAAACTGGAAGCACTAGAACTTAGCACATTGTCGTTACCATCACTACTGTCCTCTTGAATATTGCCCTTGCTTCTGCTAATGAAGCCTGAAAGATTTTGTTGTTTAACTTTTTTTGTCTCCATTTTATAGGGTTTCCAATTTTAGAAACGAAATAACTTTCTTTCCGAAATACCGCTTGTTGATCTTGTTAATCTAATAAGTACAGTAACTGTGATATTGTTACCTTGCATCGCGAAAAAATAGTATTTTTCTAACCCCCTAAATTACCCTTAAAATCGCGATAATTTCGGGGATTAGAAAAATACTATTTTTTCGCGATACAAGGTAACAAGATCGCAATCTTTATTTTAGCGAAGAAATTGCTTACGAAAAACGTTCCTATCTTGAATCATAGGGGTTAAAAGCTTAAATGTTTATGACAGCTTTTTTTAAAAAATGGTTGAGTTTTGGACCCAAGTCATATAGAAGTTTTTTGTTTGTTTGTACGTGACCTATTACCTCTTCAAAGCTTTGTACTACTATCCCAAACACCCTGTATAATCATAAGGTTAAATAGTTAATATTTTTCTAGATATTCATGATTAAAATGTTATCCCTGTCTTGAAGTGCAGTTGTATTAATGGGGAAGCCTAGTTTAGGACAGTAAAGGTAAATTGAATTTTGGCATTTTTTTTTTTTACGAAACGGTGAAGTGAATCATTTAGAAATTCGCAAGGTGTGTTAGTTCATATTTAAACGATAAAAGTTAATTTTTTCCTTAAAAAATTGTCCGCAGAAATGGATGTATATAAATAAGTTCATATCGCCCGCGTATCAAATTTGTGGAAATCTTAGGACTGTTAATTCTTCTCTAAAACAAAAAACAGGAATTTTATTATTTCTCATATAATTACATTGTCGATGAACCTCCAACTTGTATGAAAAAAAAATAAAATTAGATCATTTCTTGTGCATAAATGGTACGAAATTTTTTGTTAAAATCATTACTTTTCTTTTGACATCTCACCAACTTGTCAATTTTGTATTTTCTTACAGTTCCCGAGGTTCATCGAGAATACAATGTAATGAGAAATAAAAAATCCTTGGTTTTTTCTTTTAGAGAAGAATTAAAGGCTCCAGAATTCTCGCAAATTTGACACTGACGATGAGGTCCTACCTTATTCCTAAAAACAATTTTTTAATAATCAAAAGCGACTTGTATTGTCTAAGTATGAAATAACACACCTTGCAAATTTCAAAATGATTCCCTTAATAGATTCGGAAAAAAAGAATGCCAAAATTAATTTATTTTTGCTGTCCTAAACTAGGATTCCCCCTTAAGTATAGTAACAAGCAACATTGTAGCTAATTGTAAGCAATAAGGGACTGCAATTATATACCGCGAACCAAATTAAATTGAGTCATTAAATTTTTAGTTTTTGGTCTTAGGATTTTGAAACTGAATAAAATGGTTATAAAATCATCTTTTTAGATTTATGGAAACCATGTACTTCGATTGATAGAATATGCATGTTCAATATATAAAAACAAAACGTTGAACAGCAACTATAAATTATATGTACAAGATATTGAAAGCTTTCTGTTAGTTAAGAGGCACCTGAAATCGCGATACCGCAGTAGAAACCATCACTACATTGTCATGCTTATTGATGAAATTAAAATCAGACGAAAATTAATTATAGAATAGTACCGTGCATGTGGTAATGTTACACGAACTGTTGGCGGTTACAGCTATATTATAACAGTTGTGTGGTTTCTTGGACATGGTCAATATCATGAAATGCTATATATACCCAATCCCGATGTGTAATACAATACCATTTCAAAAAATTAGAATGAAATCACGTAAATGTCGGTGTAATAAGTGTTTTTTAAATATACCGTCTGTCATACTGAATCCGTCATTGTAAATTCCCAAAATCTAAATTCAGATTTCAGAAACAAGTTTTTAAATTATTGGAATAACATAAAAATTCGTACATAGAAGCGTAAGCGTGGGACTAAATCGTAAATCACCAACATGAATCAACCACGTAAATCGTGGGACTGAAAACAGGCGAATTTTTGAGTCACTTTTCATTTATCATTGGTACTTATCAATAGTACTTGTGTATAAAACTTCTTATCATATACAACTGTGGTATCCGTGAAAAATAGCATCGTATGCAATGCTTTAACAATTTCTTTGTCAATTTCAGAATCTATTGCAGTACCATTAATAATAACCGCATATAAATTAAATTTGATACTTGAAAAAGTAGGATTAACAAACTAAAGTTCATCATTTTTACGTGTCCCATCCTGTAGTAATAGAAAAAAGAAAGGGTAGAAAATGAAGTATCCTTCACTTCGGCGTCACGTTCAGCCTTCAATCTGGCGTCTGATAAAGGATTCATTATTCCGACGCGTGAAGACGCGGTTGAATGGATAAAAGAAGCGTTCAGTAATGAAAAGTCGGACGACGAGATGAGGGAGCGCCGCGCGTCGTTCGATGTACTTCGTAAACTTTGAAAAGCGACAGGCTAAAGACCCGCGCGGCGGTTTATGAATGTTTGACCGATGCAGGAAGCACGGGGCCAGCCATGTTCGACCGTAAATAATTCACCGACGAGCTTAAGGAAGACTCTTGATCGCGCCCCGGAAAGACGAAATACTCGAGGGACCACGGAATTCGTTCTGAAGGAATAGAAAAACATTTTCATTTGGCTACAAATAGGCTTCGCGTCGACTTCGTAATTTTCATTTCAATCTAACTTAACGTGCTGCAGGTCTCTTTAGACAGTGAACGCAAATGAACACCGGCTGAGTGTACATTGGGGAAGTTAAGAGAATAATTTTACCCGGAAAATGAATTTTATGGAGTCAGAGTGCAAAGGGGTTTTCGAGTCTGATGCAAAGAAATCGTGTGTCTGAGGTTATTAAAAATGAAAAATGGTTTGAAGAATTTCGGAGGGAGCAGTGGACACGTCGACAAGTTGAGCCGACGCAACGCATAGAGAATTATCTTATTTTAATAATCAATGCTTTGAAATTTAGAAACATAAATAAAAAATGTTTAAGAAGTGTGCATTAGAGTGGCTCTTATTTTTGACTTTTGAATTTTTTTCGCGGCACCCCCTAGAATAGTTCCAATTAATAAAAAAAAATTTTGTATAAAGTTTGAACCCAATCGGATAAGGGGAAAACGTGCCCCTGGACCCTTGAGGGTTTAAATAATCATTTTAAAGCACACAAACTGGATTTTTTTAACATATCCGCTTTGTTTTTGACTATATAAAAAAATATGTTAAACGAAAGTTGTAGATCTAGATGAGAAGCATGTTTTATGTTTTATGACTTTTTTTCGTGCGGGAAACGATTTTCAAAAAACAAAAAATAAGAAGAAATAAAAAATAACTTTATTTATTTCTTTTTAATTTTGAAAATACAAATGTACCTTGAACATTTCCTAGTTATGAAGATCTAAAAAGAATATATTATTCTTTGTACAACTCTGAGAGCTTATTTTTTTTAATTTATGAAGTTTCTTAAATGATCGGAAAGCTATACACATTTCTGTAATGAAAATTGATAAATGATATGTAAAGTGCAATAAGATGTTTTTGAAAATAAATAATTTATTCGTATGTAATTATTTACAATTGTTGGTTACGGGATAAAGTCTCTTTTATACAATCAGGAAACTTTTGACGGTAATCATTTACAATTTGAAGAACATATTGTTTTTGTTTCTCATTTTTTGTAAATAATTCATTATAGTCTTCCATTAATTGAACACCTCTTTCTGCAGTATCATTGACAACCCGCAGTTTATTTACTAATTCTAAATTTTTAATAAAGCCTCTGTTTTTAGACCAAGACGATGGTTCCGTTTGAAGGAATTGGCCGTCTAATTCAATACGTTCTTCAAATTGTAAATGACTACCGTCAGAAGTTTCCTGATTGTAAAAAAGAGACTTTATCCCGTCACCAACAATTGTAAATAATTACATACGAATAAACTATTTATTTTCATAAACATCTTATTTCACTTTACATATCATTTATCAATTTTCATTACAGAAATGTGTATAGCTTTCCGATCATTTAAGAAATATCATAAATTAAAAAAAAATAAGCTCTTGGAGTTGTACAAAAAATATACATTCTTTTTAGATCTTTATAACTAGGAAATGTTCGAGGTACATTTGTATTTTCAAAATTAAAAAGAAATAAATGAAGTTATATTTTTTAGTCTTTTTACTTGTTTTCTATTTTTTTCGAAAATCGTTTCTCGCACGAAAAAAGTCATAGAACGTAAAACATGCTTCTTATCTACATCTACAACTTTCGTTTAATATATTTTTTGATATAATTAAAAACAAAGATATGTTAAAAAAATCCAGTTTGTGTACTTTAAAATGATTATTTGAACCTTCAAGGGTCCAGGGGCACGTTTTCCCCTTATCCGATCAGGCTCAAACTTTACATACATTTTTTTATATCAATTGGAACTTTTCTAGGGGGTGCCGTGGAAAAAAAATTGAAAAAAATTTTCATCAAGAATAAACAAGAGCCACCCTAGTGTGCATCTACTTCCGACTATTAATCCTGTCTGACTTATGTGGCGGTTTCTACTGCAGGAGTGTAACTTATGTAGATCCATAATTTTTAATTAAGGGCAGGGCATTTTCTTGGCTCGCAAATCACTTTTACTTCATTTTTTTAGATTAGGCTAATACGATTTTCCTTATTTTCCACATTCAGTTATTAATATTCCGTACACAGGGATTCCACCTACACAAAGGGAAGATTAGAGGGCATTACGGCGTTCGCACAGCAAACATTAATTCTAGTACAGCATCTTGTGTACTTATCATAATTACGTAGTAAGATTATAATTACGCGAAATGCTCGTAATGCGTCCAATTCATGAAAGAGGGATTACGCAATGTGTTTAAATGAACCCCAAAACTTCGGAGGGCGTACGCTTGCGTAACAAAGTAGAGCTCCAACTTATTTCACCGGTCGTTTCTAGATTACACTGGGAGATAACGGGCGGAACTGTACGTAGCCACAGAAAATCCTGATAATAAACCGTATTATACTAGACGAGTTTCGACGAAAATGCGCGCAGAGCGCTGTTCTAAGCGCACCACGTGCTGCGAGAACTATAACGAGAAAGTACAAAAGATAACAGTATCAGGGGGATTTAATTTATGGTAGTGCACTTTCGAATACAAAGCGCACGCCGGCGGAATAAGAGGAACGAAAGATCGAAACTTCATACAGGGGGAGAAAATACAATTCACCCCTCGAGAAATAGAAGAAATAGCTCCATCGATTGAAGTATCCTTAATTATCTGTCTTATTGGATAAAGTACACTGTGAAACCCGGAAAGTGTGTTTCCCGTGAAACGGGAAGAAAAGTGGCGAACAGTCTTTCAACGTGATTTAAAAGTGGAGCAAAATTCGCGGAGATAAGGTAACTATTCGAGCAGACGACTTACTCGTAACTCACTGTCTTAATACATCTCGCTTTAATATGGGAGAACTCCGCGGCGTTTTAAAAGCATTCCAGAGGAGGATCTTGAAAAGAATTCCCCACCAGTCTTCCCGCCACCCGTTTCGCCGCGCTAAACATAATTAATTACGCACCGACTTTATTAATCACCCGGCCGTGTGTAAACTTCCTCAATCGCAATATTTCCTTAATCACCGAAACTTCGTTAATGATCAACGACGGTACGCGAATTTCGTCATAGTTTCCGAGTAGCCGCGGGTTACGGTTTTGCCCTCGATCTTCGTTCATTAAAAATTTTGCAACAAGAACAGGACCGCGCGTCAGGCTCGCCGCATTTGTGTGCAACAGATGCACTGCTGGTGTGAGACAGAATCCTCCGTTCGGATAACTTCAAATTCTTCTTTTTCCTTGCAGATCATATTTTTTTTTATTGTAGACGGTCTTTGAGTAAGTGACATAAAAATTGAGTAGCATTAATTGGTGCGTTTGATTAATGAATCTGGGTAGTGTGTCTAGTTATTTACGGAGTTACTATACTTATTTGACGAGACTGGCTACGAAGTCAAAATTTACGTGTGTGAATCTATTAGGGTTGAAATTTTTACAAGACAATAAAAATTATGATTTTTGCTGACGGCAACCTAATATTTTTCACAAAGATGAATAGCATAAAATTTATCAGCTTTGGAAGTAGTTTAAGCAGCTATCCATGCTGTTTGCGAAATAGTGAATTTTAAAAGCAGGAGCGTTAGTTGAAAATGGAGGAAAAATGTTCGAATACGAAAACGGATTAAATGAAAGCAGCAATTAGAAGTATTTAATAATCATGTGACGAGATTATTTTTGGAAGATTGAAGAAGCTTTTCAAATTGTTTACATGTAAACAAAACAATGACCTGAAAGCTCTTGGACAAAGCAAGAGATCGCATTTAAAAAACGGACTGAGTGGAACAGGTGAAACAGTCACAGAAGATATAGCTGCTGATATTAAAGTCGCAACACAGAATCCAGTGCCATGACAATGCGACTTCTACTTTTAATAATGACTAGACTGCGGATATTTACATAAATGTATATTTGTATAGAATGTAGAAAAAGAAACGAAGTCTAAACCCAGAAATTTGTTATATGATTAGAAGATTATAAAAATGCGTTTCCAGATTTTCAATTTTGTTAATTTTATATGTTCTACATACATTTTTTAAAGTACATTTGTAAAAGTATATTGCATATGTCATTTACATTTATCATGTGCACTTCTAAGATACAATATTATGTACTGAATTTTTAAACTAATTATCTGTAGACGAAGTCAAAATCGCAATTAATTCAGTGTGACTGGTATCATTCTACAACATACATAGATAATAATTTCAATATTATAAAGTATAGAGGAAATCATAATAAATCCTGCTCTCGAATCAACACAATCGCGATAGTCCTATCATGTATTCAGATTTGGTACAGTTAAACAACGAACTCGTGACAACAGTATAATACATACACATTGCATAATACTGTAAATTAGTGATTCAAGCAAGAAAGAAGATGTCCGAAGTAAGAAAAAGTCAGCAAACATTTAATTGATGGAGCTGGGGATACATAGTAATTTTGTGTATGCCGAAGGATTTGTGCAGTGTGAAGTGTGTGAGAAAGAAGTTCGTTGTAATAAAAAACCATAGTTACTGTAACATATAAATACTTTCAATCACAGAAACAAACTTCCGAAACAAATTTACTGTAATTTGAATGTTAACTATATCCAGTAAGAAATTAAATAGCTATTATTATTGCATATTTGCAAAATAGTTATTACATATTTCATATATGTATCTATTTGTAGCATATGGTATTACATTTTTGCATGTGTTCATATTCTATACTAGCTGGACCAGTGCGTCTCTGTACACGTACAAGTTAATCTGGACTGGTAGTTTTTTTATAGTAATTTTCTTCTATCAGGATTACAAATATTGAACTTTCCGATTTTGCCCATTATATTTATAATATTATCTAGTTATATACCGAATTTCAACTTACAGCAGACATACTTTTAGCTTTATATATTTACAGATTATCATGTTTTACATACCTAATTTGCATATGTCAGTATATTTTAACAGCATAAAAATCTGCAGTATAATAATGACAAAAGTCATGTCCATTTGTCCACATATCTAGACAGGGTATGTTTCTGTGTTTATGATAAATTTAAGTATATAAGAATGTATAATAATGTGTATTAATCCAGAAATATACAACTCATAAAAAATAAAATACATATAATATTTAGAAGGTAAGATTTCCATTCAGGTTCCAATTTTTTATTTTTATCTGTTGAAGTATAAATTAGCATAAATGTCTTTAATGTAATTATGACACTAAAAGTTGCGATTTACTATCAGTAGACAGCGGATCTTTATGCAAAATAAAATTTTTGTTAGCACAAATAAAGAATTCGAACTTAAAAAATAGTATATTTAATGTTCTAAACATTCTAACTTGAATAATATTATTGATATTTTGTATATTTTGACAAATCTTAAAAATCTTGTAGATTTTTTGCATACTTAGCTTTGCCATAAATGCATAAAATCCGGTGTCTAACTATCACATAAGAACGTAAAGGTAACTTTACTCGTATAGTGACATCTTTTCTTGTTTGACTGACAAGGGAAGTTTAGTGAGTGTCACTCGCCGATTTTAATGAAACTTTGTACAATTTTTCTATGGTCCAACCTAAGAATCTTGCCTTGTATAGTGGCTGCCCATACTCGACTTTAAGGGAGATACTACCCCTTCAATCCAACTCGCCCTTTTCATTTCGGTGCTTATAACTGACAAAGTATAAGCGTTATAAAAAAATGTTTTATACAAAAGTTTTACTGTTGTTTAAGACCCATAGGATGGCTGTAAGAAAATTTTGCAAAAACGAATTGTTTATAAAAATTAAATTTTACCTACCTCCCTTTTTCTGACAAAAAATGTTTTCGTTTCAGGTGAATAAAGAGCAATTCGTTTTTTCAAAATTTTCTTACAGCCATCCCATAGGTCTTAAACAAGAGTAAAACTTTTGTATAAAACATTTTTTTTTATAACGCTTATACTTTGTCAGTTATAAGCACCGAAATGAAAAGGGCGATTTGGATTAAAGGGGTAGTTTCTCCCTTAAAATCGAGTATGGGCAGCTACTATATAGGGCAAAATTCTTAGGTTGACCATATAAAAATCGTACAAAGTTTCATTAAAATCGGCGAGTGACACTCACCAAACTTCCCTTGTGAGAAAATCCTAAACTACGTACTGTTGTTTAGAAACAATGTAAGAACTCGACCATTATTTGCAACTGCCATACATAATCCAAATGAAAACATATTGCATGTACTGCAATACTAATTGCTTACCATGATGGAGAGTTTTGCAACGGACAAAAGCTCTCGAATTCTTAATACTATTCGGATCGATTACACAGGTCGAACGGAACCCATGCACGATGGTAGACATTTCGATTTGCTGAAATTTCAGATAGCCGGTAATAGGATAACCGCGTATTCCCTGTGGGCAGCTTCACGATAAGCAGGCTTTCCCTGTAATGCTTTCGCGATCCTACGACTAGAATATTATTACACGTAATCCAGATTTTCGATTGATTGTAATTCTCTAACTCATACCTCCTTATCATGATCGTCGCAATAATGAAAGGATTCGTAATATAATTTTCGAAAATTAATCTTCCCTGCCAGCGATACAAATATATTGAATTCTGAACGGAAATACTATACACTGAACCATATAGCGAACAAAATGCAACGCTCCATTAGAGACAAGCTTTCAATGATCAACAGGGGAACAGCATCCCCTGTAAAAACAACTTGCTAACCCTTCTCCCTCTGCCTTCCTGGATGAAACAATTTTCCCAAGCGTTGCACGAACAAAATTCAATTCGCTTACCGAAATTCTTAGCTTCCGTGAAGGGACGCGCTCAAAACCGACCCGTGTATTTTCGCTGAACGCGAAACTTCGAAATGCACCATCGCCAAACGGAATTACGAGCGAGACGAGGGCGAGCCAGGGAACGGAAGCGAAACGGTATTAGCGTGGCAGGACGTCCAGCACGGGCAAAACCCCCCGCTGCGATCGTATATTTCCAGTTTCGGCGAGGCAGGCAAAAAGCGATGAATAAGACGTGTCCGTTTAAAACACTGTAGACAGGGGAAAAGCAGCGGCAGGGCGGGAGGGGGCGCGATTAAAGAGCGAGGCTCGTTTGAAGAGATGCCTCGTTTCAGTTCCTCGTTAACGTGCGGCTGAGTGCAAGCGAGACTGCGCCGCCAGAAGAATACGGACAGCCTTGAACGAGGGCGAGGGCCCACCCCCCAAAAAAAACTCGGCCGAATTACTTTTACGACCGGCGGATTGACCCGCGGACGAACGATAGCGAAGTGGGCACTGTGGACCATGTAAATGTGGCGAGAGCCCGCGCTCCTCCCACGCAAATGCCTTCGGGAGCCTTATGAATGGTTGAACACGCGCGCACTCGCGACCCCTAACACGCCCCCGCGTTTCTCCTCCGAGCGTAAAAATAGCGCAGTTTCGCTCAAGCTCTTGCCATTAGCTGAACATGATGGTTATGGTCGTTTTATCCTCGGTGCCCGCGAGGAATGTTACGTTGATACTGAGCCTGCGCGAATGCCGCCAGGTTCGGACGGCGGGTTATGTTTTCCTCTTTTTATTTCGAGGTCATTAACGTGGCAAACAACGCTGATGAACAATGGCAAAAAAAGTTCGAGACGCCTAAAATATCCTACCCTCAAGGAGACCATGTCCAACGTACAATGTCTCCCTGGAAACTAACTTTTATCCGTGGGAACGACGGTGGATTTTGCGGGATGGAAACTCTTAACTTAATTATGGTGATATTTAAAAGTAGAATTAACTACGCCGTTACTTGAAATTATCCTTCGTCGCTAATGACTCCATAAAACTTCTAACGCAGTTTCGATTCATACAGTAGTTCACTATGGCTTTTATCTAACGCTTCGTTTGAACAGCGAAGTATGTACAATCGTTGTTTCACGGGGTTTGCGTTATTTTACTGATCTTTTTGAAGAATGTACTAGGTATGGCTGAATGTATACACACATATATGTGCAAGCGGATAGAAAAGAATTTCCCATTAAACAATAAAAAATAAATATTAAATGAAATTTTATAATTTGAAGCTTTTCGAGAAAATCGAATTCGAAGATCCTCTGAATATCCAACAGCTAATACTAAACCTTCGATTTTTATTCGTGAGAATATATCGAAGTAAGTGTTTTTCTCAAAACACATTTTCCTAAAACTGCGGAAGTCCTAAAGCAAAAAATTATGAATTGATTTTGAAAATTCTTGTGGGATTTTGTTCATAACTCAATTCTTCGTGAAATCATCTACAATCAAAACTTTTCGATTCATCATTCTTTTCCTATGAACATTTTCTATCTGTAATTACCTATTTTCTGCAGATGATTCCATACAATATCTTAAAAACTTAACATTTTCTTTTTTTTTTTTAGAGGATTCTACGAAGATTTATCATTTCCGCAAATGAGAAATTTTTTTATCACAGAGACAGTTGCCGCCATTTGCAAAAAGCAGCGTTGAATGAAATACAATCCCAATTTTTTTTTTGTAATGTAGCATACATCGTTTTACAGCCAGATATATGACAGAGTGAAACATTCTTTACTGTATCTTTTATATTACTCGAAATCTATGTAACACTGATAATTTGGAAACTTTTTTCCACATCTTTCTAAAATATTATAATTGAAAATTCCAAGATTTTACTGCGTAAATGACCTTTCGATTTGTTTTATCATCAGGAATATTGCATGTTTTCGTATGTCCCATAATCTTGGGAGACCTTGTACACATGGTCTTTCGTTCTCAAAGGGTTAAGTCAGGTTCTTACAACGCAACAGTCCTGTCACGACCCAATACGCAGAGGTGGTATCCAACGACTGTGTCTCGCATCTTATCAATCAGGAGTTACAGGAAATGCGAATGATGCGTGGGCTGAATACCCAAGAACAACAGCCGATTGAGGAATCGATAACTCGATGGGACATTAATACGGGAACGCGGCTTGCGTCGCGGCTGGTTGATGAGTGATCTGTCGGATGAGCGTGGTGGCAAGGGAGGAAAATGGGAGCGGGAAATACGCAGATTCGTTGTATCGTAAATGCGAGAACACGCGAATGAAAACGTCGCGGCAGGGATGTGTCTGCAACGCGAAATATCTTATCGGTTTGCGCGCGGGGATCCGTGGGAATATCAGGGACGCGGAAGAAACGCGAAAAACTCCGCGCGGCGAGGTCGCAGCGGCGTGGAAGAAAACCTCGCGTGAGCGGGCGGAGCGGAGGTACGGAGGATGGCGAGGAGAAAAGCTCGACGATATTTTCCTTTGATGTGGATAGTGTATCGTTGGCAGGGATTCAACGAAAAGCAACGACCGCCTGCGCGACCGTTTCTGCCAGGCCGATAATCGGCTCGTTGTGGAATTGATATACACGTGTACTAGCCGTATATCAAGGATTTGATTCACGGCCAAGATTCCTACGGATAAAGGAGTGCCGCTCGCTCGAGTGCAGCTAGCCTGGGCGCAACGATAAATTGCTGTGTTACAACGCCCTCGTCGTCGCTTACAAATGCCTTTATTCACTCCTTCGCTCGCTGACCCGCCTTTCTGGGTCGCTGTGACCCTTAGAGTTCATTCGATCGAGTGCTGTTCGTCGCGTTGATAGGATCTAGAGACGGAATTTTGACTATCCTGCGGAAGCGTATCAAGTGATACGCCTGTTAACTATAATGGTACATGTTAAAGCATCTGGTATCAGCATTAATTGATGGAAACTGATAATTCAGTTTTTAAAGAGGAGGAAGTCCTTTTCTTCCAGTATTTATGTCCCTTTGTCTGAGAATCTGAACATTTCAATTATATCGTGGAGTGTTTCATAATCCCTGAATAATGGTACAACACCTTTACCACCTGATATGGTTAAAAGGAATATTATATAGGGTGATTCTTGTAAGGTGATTCATGAAATTATCTTAAATACGAAACCAGATCTGTTCGAAGGGAGACTTCTTCTAATCTACCTGATCGATTTGTAGTTGGAGGTTTCAACAATATTTCAGATTAATTTAATTTTTTCAAATGTAATGATATACAGGGTATCCCAAACTAAGTGCGGGAGCCGTTAAGGGGAGCTTCCTGGGGTGATTTAAAGCAACTTTTCCCTTAGCCAAAGTTTTCGTTGCGTCTTTGTTAACGAGTTATTACCGAAAAACACGCAATATCATCATATGATATTAGGAACACTTTTTTGCGCTATCGGTAGCATATTTAATAGACTCATAAAATGTAACGAGTATTTAACGATAAGCCAAACGGTTTTTTTTTTTAAATTAAGCAAAAGAGTGACTTGGTCAGACTGCGTATCTTTACCCCGACATGAGGGGTAAAAATACACAGTCGTGTGGGTAAAAGTTTGCATGTAGAGTAAAAGTATGCATTCAGGTGTAGTAAAAGGAAATGAACTAATAATACACAGATGGAAGATATTTTTATATTATTTTTAATAAATGAAGCTAAAGATGACAAAAGCAATAGAAATTAGGAACTTCAAATTTAGGAAACTATCATAAAATTATAATTTTTCATAGATTCAACAAAACGAAATTATGCTCAAGCCTTTATCAGAGCAGATATGTTTTTACTCCAAATATTATTAAGAATTCAAAAATAAGTAGACAGTAACCTAAATACCAGTGCGTACTATTACCCCCGTCCTTTTACCCCATTTGACCGGTAACCAGAACAATTCGTAAGTTCGAATTCCAATAAAGTTAGGTTAAAATGTTATTCTGGAAAAAATCGTTCAATAACTATATAAAATCAACAAAAACAACTTACCTCCAAGGATACATAATTAATACTTCCACAAACTTTTTCCTAGTACGAAAAAAATCGAAATTACACGTCAATTTTAGTTTTTACTTGTAATTCACGAAGCGCGACTCGCACCGCTCAACAGGTATTGACACAACATGGCGGCCCACGCACACCCAATCCCGACGAGCCGGCATCGCCGTCCTCTCACCCCCCCTCAGAGAAAACGGCACTTCGTACTTTTACTCGCTGCGCGCCTTTACCCCGAATGACTCTATACAACACTAACTGCTATACGTAGTTAGTACCACGTTCTAATTCGTAATACCGTATCGTTATGAATTATCGGTGCTTGTTGGTACATGATGTTTTTAACATACCCCCACAAGAAATAATCGAATGGCGTAAGGTCTAATTAGGGATTGGTCCATAGCATCCAACCCATCGATTTGAATATCAGCAAGCACCAAAATGTCGATTCCATTAATGAAAACATCTCATTAACGAGTTATAGTAGTTTAAATTTTTAATTCTGTACAACCTTGAATTTCCCTGTACCATAAATCACTGAACTCGGTTTAGAAAACTCTATTTACCTATCAGAAAAAATTATATAATATACCACTTCAAAAAATTAAGTTGACCTTCAAATGTCCTTACCGTTTCCACGTATAAATCGGTCATGTGGATCATAAGATTCCCGTCTTCGAACAGAACATTTTTTTGTCTTGATAAATTTCTCGTATCTCGTTTTGTATTTAAAATAGTTCTGTCAATCATTTTATTAATATCACCTTGAATAGCAGAACGTCTTATTTATTATTGTAATCAAAGTAGAAATGTTTCTCTAACGTTCCTATTTCTGTCACCATACTTTCCTATCCTGAAATAGTAATAAATAATATAATAAATTTTTGTGTTTCTAACAATAAGTAAGAATATTGATGCATTATTCTGAACTGTTCCTATTCAAAGCTTGTCTTTAGACTTTTCGTGTGCGAAAATAGCAATTGCAAATATAGAACCTTGGTTACAAATCATTTCAAAACATTCATTTTTTTAATTTATAATACTACTTTTCTCGTATTCTGAAATTAGATATTTAAATGTAATATATTAATGAATGCACTTTTTATATTTCATGTATACTATTATTCATTCATTTATACTAAACAATAAGAGACATCGACTACTGAAGGATAATCCACTTCTAGTGCCTTCACTCTACATGTAATGTATTGTGTAGCTGAGTTTAGTAATTGTGAAATTCTGCGCAGTGGGATAGTATTTTTTCCCCTGACAGCTAATTCCATTAATTTAATTGTTCTCCAGAGATTTATAACCGAGCAAATCGCGCGACAGGTCATTAAAAAGTCGTAATGTTTGTGGGCTCTGTCAGTGCGATTTAGGTATAAAGTATAGAGACAAGTGACAGTATTAACAGATAAGAGGATTTATAACACCGAAATGGATGCAACTTCTACTTGCCCATGAAAATTGTAACAGAACGATAAAAGTAATGAATGTTGTTTTTCGTCGGAACAGGAAGTATTATCGCGTCGAGTTATCGTCCGTGGAATGGAGGAAGTTAAACAGACGAAGCAAATTGGAAGGAAGAATCGATGGAAAATTAAAAGAAAGGGGCATTTCGCGAGAGCTAGCTAATTTAAATTCCTTTGCCATCATAACCATTCTTTCCATCGTTGAAAACCAATGGGTAGTTTTACGACGCCGGTTAATTAATAGTCAACCTGCGGTGGCCGCGAAGATGAGGTGTATGACTATGCGACTCGCGGTTTTGCATTATTAATGAGAATCGGGGGAGACCCTCGTTGGTATTCATTCACTTTTCATTTGCATTCAAAACGTGAAATCATAAATTCTCTATTTAACTCAAATATCCCTGAATGAAGTTATTAATCGCGTATAATATGATCAAATTTCTCTGAATTCTACTAGGGAATTTATAAAAATGTGACTATAATGTCGGTGAATAAATCGTTGAAAATAAAAGACTGATCACTGGATTTAAGTTTTTATGAATACAGAGTTTTGAAGCTTGAACAAAAATGTGATTTATCTTTTAAATCTCGAAACTTGGACTCTATTTTTTATATTTTAGATATATTTTCATTTATTACATATTCTTCTACACTTTTGCATATGCATGTCATAAATGCATAAAAGTTCGTAGCCTAATGATCATTGAAGACATTAATGAAATCAGATACTTTTACTTAAGAGATTCTATGTAGGGTGTAATAAATGAAATATTTTGAAAAGTTACAGGGGAAACAAAATGAATCACACAATGTTCGATAAAGGAGGATCGAATCTATCTCACGAGAGGACATTATGAAGTGTGTTCAAATTCTTGATACATAATAAAGAGTACAAAATAACCCTAGCAAACAGTGAGTAGTATGTAGTATACAAAAATGTGAGTTTATGTACAAAATGAGTTATTTATTTAATAAATCAGCTGATTACCTATCCTGATATATTACATAAATAAAGATTTCAAATATCTGCATTTTGTTTTCGTCAGCATACTCTTTTTGCTCTCGATGTACATCGCACACTTTATGCCAAAAATAATAGTTTTAACCGGTTATGTTCTAGTGCCAGTTCATTTTACGATGAGGTTGACATTTTTTGCAACTCTTTTCACGTTTTCAAACGGTCCCTAACTTTTTATTTCTGTACATTCTTGTCTTACTCATGCCTGTTGTTGACTATTATGTTGTTCGACTCTGTCCTCTAGATTTCTCTACCTCTACTCTCATCTTATATTAAAGGTTTTTTGTGGAATTTTTCTCCTAAATAAACTAAAATTTTCCTAAAATCAGGAGACATTAGACTGAAAGTTTGTCTTTTATCTCCGTAACATTAATTTATTTTTAGTTGTCTATTTGACCCTTTTTTTACAACATTGTATCATTAAAACACTATATTTTATTCGTTGATGTTTTTCTGTGAACAAAGTTCAGTTTTCTGGGTTAACATTGGTGGTCTAAAAATTTGTATATCTTTAATCACTTAGAAAGTGATCTTTAATCATCTAGAAAGTAATGAAGAGATGTTTCTTGTCACCTTTCAAAACTTTTTTACTTCAGAAACATACCACTAATTTTAAAGTATTATTACTCGGAAACGGAGACAATTCAGACATTTTATCAGACGTTCTATGATTCATTAGCTCCCGCATTTCACCGTTTTGTATAACAGATAGAACTGCACAATTAATACAAAGCCATTTCCAAGGGAATCTTGGACTGAGCCCGCGACGTCCTTCACAAATTATTGGAAAAATGGTTCGCGCAGATCAGTTGAACCGCGAAAAAGGAGGGCCGCTTAAAATCAGCTTTTCATCCGTGTGGCCCGTATTTCTGTCAGAGTTCGTGAGCAACCTAACTTACGGTTGCGCTATACGGACCGCGCAAAAGTTACGCGAACGCGCGAAGAAACGGGCTTTATTTGTGGCGGCGCGTGTTGCGCACAGCGACGGTCGTCAGTTAACTAGAGTGCGAAAGGAGAACGAGGCTGTTACGCAGATCGAACACGGTTGACGAGGCTGAGATAGCGGACGACGCAATTCGCCAGACTGATGGCTGGATATCAACTGCACTCCGCAGGATTAACTCTTATATCATCCTGAAACAGGACGTGCCGCTCGACACGGGAGCCAATTAATTACGCTGAATGCTCGATCGTTTGTCCCTTCGTATCTTCCTGCTGTCTTTCCCACATTTCGATTTCTCTTTCCCTTTCCCGACTGTTTGCGTAACTTCGTCTCATCCGCGTTTCCACGTAGCGGACGCCACACGTAATTGATATCGGGATGGATTTAAACTGGGAATTTTATTTACTTTCGACGCTGATGAGTGATTGATGGAATCACAAGTGGCGCATGAGGGAAGACTTAATTAGAGAGCAACGATAAATGCAAATAAATGGGGATATAGAAAAAACTAACAAGAGAAAATAATTTGTAAGTTTACAGATACTGTATGAATTTCATAGTGTTGTATATAGCCTAAGAGTCTTTAAAGCTTCAAGATTTAATCTTAAAAGTACAGTCTTAAAAGCTTATTAATATTATATAAAGCTCAAGCTTTTGAGCTTCGAGGCTCAACTTTATAGGCTGAGTCGAAGATTATGTCTTCGAAATCTAAATGTTGAAATTTAAATTTAAACACTGTTTAGGATTCAACCCTGGAGGCTGTATAGATTGAAAATAAACGAATTATCTACCATTGAGAATTCTTAGGTCTGTTTCTTATTCCTGCACTGGCTGCACTAGTGCAGAACGAACCAATCGCTATCTTCTTTTATTTCACAAAACGAAAGGAGATAGCAAGTAGTTCACTCTGCACTAGTTCAAAATAAACAAGTGGTTTATTATATGAAATTATCAGGGTGGTTTCTTATTTATTTTGGAAAAAGGCAACCATGAATTTAAACCTATCTCAATTATACTAGTCGATATTAGATTCGTTCGATTACTAAAGTCAACCATACTCTATGGCTTTATTGATATGTATTAATACATACATATAAACAGAGACAGAAAAACGGAATCATAGCACTCGATGAAAGAGGACAGTGTGAAGTAAAAAATAAAAACTAATACGTATACATATACAGGGTGTAACAAAAATGTTGCAGTTCCTTGAAAGGGGTGATTCCTGAGGTGATTTTGAACAACTTTTTCCTTAGCGAAAATGTTAGGTGGGGCTTTGTTAACGAGTTATTAACGAAAAACACCGACCAATAGGGGAGCGTGTACAGCGGATTAATTATGACGCGGACGATGGCGGACCAATACTACTCACAGCTGGAGCCCGCGCTGATATTCATCCACTGTACTCGCTCCCTGATTGGTCGGTGTTTTTCGTTGATAACTCGTTAACAAAGCCCCACCTAACATTTTCGCTAAGGAAAAAGTTGTTTGAAATCACCTCAGGAATCACCCCTTTTAAGGAACTGCAACATTTTTGTTACACCCTGTATACGTACACAGAATATTTGAAGACTCGAGTCTTCGAGTTTCAAGGCTTAAGCGTTAGCAGTTCTAGCTCTTACGACTTGAGCTGTAAAAGTCCAAGACTCGAAGCTTATTTTACGAACACTAATATGAATCTGTAAATACACGAATGCAGAATAAAGACTATCATTTCTAGGCACTGGCTAAAAGTTTGCGAGCATATTTAGAGCCTGGCATTCACTTGTTTGCTGAAACGGGATCAAGTAGTGTATCTCCGGATAGAAAACGGCGAGATGTTTTCGGCGAAGAGAAAAATTAATGAAATGTGTGACCGCACCTCTGACGTTTATTCTTGTTTACCCGACTATTACGCGAACCAGAGGGTACGACGAAGCGACAACGACGGCGAGACGACTACGCGGGGCTATAAATACATCGGAACGTCATAAACTTTGCTTTATTTCCTTCAACTTTTGGCAACGGGGCTGCAGTGAAGCTCAAGTGTACGCACAACGGATAGAAGGATGTACAATAACACTGTGCTAGAAAGCAGAGACGGAGGAGGGAATGTGTAGCTCTGTCTGTGCGCCGACAAAAAGAACAACAAAGGATGAAAAAGACACCGCGGGAACACAGGACATCCGACTAAGTGATGCATTGTATCCTCTCCGTGCTACACATTCTTAAAGTCTAGAAAAGTGACGTTAAAACAATGCTGCAATAAATTCGCGGCTTTTGTCTCTCTTGCGTTATGCTTCTATTCTCTGGGCATGCTAGTGAGCACGGTATTAAAATGTTAATGGCACGTGGAAATAGCGAAAAGCATTATGGTAGCGCTCCAAGAAGAAGTGACCGCTGCGTGCGTCTGGAATAATATTGTGTCATACTACTTACTGACGTGTTTAACCACTGTATTTCCAAACTACAGCGATGTGAATAATTAGAAACACAAGCACATTTGCTGCATTATTGCCCCACCATTTCTATGAAACGACGGAGCATGTCTGCATATGTTTAGGGTGATATAGTAAAAACTTTTTTATGTGAACAATTTTGTCTTCTCACTTATCGGTACAACTTATCTGCTGAATATTACAAAACAAGATTATTAACACTGTGAATATTTATAGACTCAGTTGCTATATGGAGCTCCGTGATACCGATTTCGTGGTCTTGCGTCATCGATTTAGTGCAGTGCTTCCCAAAGTGGGTATTATCGCCCACTGGTGGGTGCTGAAACGATTCCCGGGGGCAGTAGTATTCTCAGGTACATTTGGAGAGCGTTGAATAAAAATAAGGAGCGGTGAAGGAATAAAGAAAAAAGAGAAGATAAGAAAATCTTGAAAAACTGTTCGTTAATGTTTCATCTGTTGTTGTACATAATTTTCCAAATAAACACACAGAATGCGAGTCATAATCGAGTGGTCAAGCGTATCGAAACAACAGGAAATTTTAATTTAAATTCAAAGATGGCTACGAAAAGTTCTGACTGCAGAAACAGATACATATTTTCTGTTCTCGATTATGTCATAGTACAAAAGCTTTTAGTTCCATTCTCTTCATGATATTTAGTGGAACGTGGGTTCAGTGCAGTCACAAATCTGTTAACTAAGAACATAGACCGACTTCAAATAATTAATCGCGGTGATTTAAGAATGTTACTCACAAATATAGAGCCGAATATTAACAAATTAATAGCAACGTACCCGGTTTATCCATCCCGTTGTAATTATTTTTAATGATATTGGTGATTTTCGTTATAATGTACGTGTAATTTTAATTAATAATTTTGTACGTGTATATAATTACAATACAATAATTACAGTACAATAAATAATTTCAGAATTTGGATCTTCAACGTAATCTATTTGCAACATCTTTTCTGATTATGTTGTAGGACGGTAGATGAAAATATAGATACATGAAATAATGGAAACTTCTCACTGCATTTTTCTGTTTGTTCACATAAAACATGTAGATTATAGGAAGCTACAGGATGTTGAGCACTGAGTAATTCTTTAGGTCATTGTAAGATCTGGTAGACAACATTCAGCTATTTACTATCTCACGTGGTACGAAATTACGAAATTAAAAAAGATTTAGAAAAGCAATGAAATATAGATTTCAGAAGCTGTGGATAATGTTCCTGACAGATTAATTAAAGTAATAAAAAATAAGTAAAAATACAATAAATACTGAATGGAAGAGTAATAGAATTAACATCGAATTTATATTTTTGCACATCTAGAAACAGAATTTTAAGAAATAATTTCATGTCTTCCACAGAAAACAATTTCTGTTTGTTGTATCTCCAATTCTAGTTTTAATATTACGAAAAGTCTAAAAATTGAGTTGAGTTTATAATTGTTCAAGGTACTGTGCGCAAAAATATTTTAACATTTGTCACCCTTTTTTTCAATTCTCTCCCATGTAGTCTGTTGGCAAGATTGGCAAACAACAAAGCTAACTGAATGAAATTAACCTGAATTGTTTAACACAACTACTATGAGAACAAAAGTACTATGTAATTTTTTCGCCCCATTCATAGGAATCATAAACACTTTAAATTACGCCAGGAGAATTTAATTAGAGACGAAAGGGTTAAAAGAAATACAATACCATTGTAATTATTCTATGAAATATTAGTTTCCCCGCAATTCACCGAAGTAACTGTATACACAGAGTACTGAAATGTCGAGTAGAATAAGAATGAAACACAAGATATCATGGAGCATGCCCAGAGAGATGTGACCCCTATTCTAGTCTGGCAAAATATTGACCTACACGATTGTTTACTGTTTTATAAAAAGTGTACACAGTTGTAAAGTGATGAGACAACACGAGGAGATATAAAGTAGGATAGTTTATGTTAAGGAGACGTCTTACCCTAGTTCGACCATATACTAACAAATACTACCTGCTGTCATACTCAATATAGTAGTAATCATATCCGCTCCACAGTCATGAAAATCGCTTCAGAATTCGAGCATTGCCCCGATTGCCCCTCAAATAATAGCGCAGGGTACCACTAACAATACTATCTATGTGCGTCTATCGCAGTATGCGACGTTCGCTAATTACCAGGATAACTGCGCGAAATCATCTCCGAATCCACGGCTTATTATCTTCGAGCATTTGGTTCTGATTGACGGGTTTCTAAAATAGAAGACAGGATTCCAAGGAAATACTCGTGAAATTTGAACCGGTATGTTATCTGGATAATAACAGTGATGCCAATTCAATTTCTGATGCGATATTACGTAAAGTGGAAGAGGGATTAAATTTCAAAGAACCAACTGCGCTCTGACAAACTACGAAATTCATGCGAACTTAATTTTGGTGTTTCATTCTCATCGACGATGTTATCTGTTATTTTATATTTTCATGAATGACGGTGAATTTTATAGAAAGGAAGAAATTTTTTCTTAAGCTCGGACTAGGTTTGCTCAACTTGACTGGCCTTTTAGACCAGTTAAATCGAGGAAATTTACTGAGAACAATTCGAAATGACGAGTGGCCGTGCTCTCTCAGGATCGAGGAGATACAAGCGGCCACTCACTAGTTAATTAATTTCCTCTTAGACCGGCGACTAGGGTTCTTCGATGCTGTCTACGCCACTGAACCCTCAATTGACCCCTGGGTACACCGTCGGAGGACACGAAGTGGGTGGTGCTGACGACGTTTATACAAAGATAACGACAACAATGGCATTGAATTCCATTTAGGGGCGTAATTAAGTCTCCTTAAAAATTCTAATTAGCATCCATAACTTCATGATGAAATTTAATTAAAAATTTAGGTCGCGACCAGGTATGGGTTCCTTTAATAGGGTACCGCAAAAAAAAGGCTCTTAATAACTTTGTCACCGACTCTTGCGGATATTACATCCATGAAAAGCGTCCGTGTGTCACGGGGAAATGAACTTTTAATTATTCAAATGTCTGTCCGCGATGGTTCCTCCGAATACGGACTTCAATGAACATCAACCGGTTTATTGGTAGTCGATATCGATCCGAAGAGATGTCATCGAGCCCTCTGAGCTCCAACGACTCGATTCCAGTCGTAGAAAGGAACGTCTCTCTCAGGGCGATGTCTTTGCTCGGTCCTTTTCGCTTGGTTTCCTGTTAATTACCTCGGTAAATAACCTAACGGCGAATCTGAGACTGTTCGGACACACCTTGTCGGGCATTCTGCGGTCTTCAAAGTGGCCATCTCAGGCGCCCGCATCCACCGTCATCGGAAAGACCAATATTGAATAATACACTGGAAATACCAATGTTGTCCCTCTTGGGACTCGGGAATTCCTGGGGACCGTATTAAAGAAAGGACATCGGACACGACGTTGAGAAAATTACTGCGAGATCAATTACACGATAAGTGGATTTTCACTGAGGAGGACTTTGAACCGGATATTGCAACATGAATCCTGAAGGAGTTTGCAGATTTCAAAGCAACAAGAGGATTTTCTATCTCGGGAAAACATAGATGGAAGTAGGTAACAGTTTATGACATTTGTAATGGGACATTTTGTTCTAGAACTTTGCAAAAACCAATAAATAAGTTTAGGCTATGGAATTGCAGATTAGAGATAAATATTTTTCAATTGGACTTTTCATCATATAAAATATTAAACATATTTTTTTCCAAATATCAATTTATAAATTGATGAAACAAATATCACAAGAATTTTGATCAATGTAGATCCATCTTTTTTGAAATTAAATAATATTCTATTCCATAGTGAGTGGACGTCCACTATGTTAAGTTTCTCCAAATTTACTAATTTTTGAGAAAAGTAGAATGGTGCAAAAATTGGTAAAAAAATTACGTTTAACTGTAAAGTGTCAGAAAATGCTAAAAAATTGTTTTATAAGTTCACTTGCTCAAACATTTCATGCAACTTAAAAACGAGTAGAGTAAGGCAGAGATGTGACAATCAATATTTATCGATATATTAGTAATATCGTCAAGATATCGTTAAAGCAAACAAAGGCGACTGAGATCAACTGCTATACATTAAGTGTAATAAAGTCATTTAAAATCTAATTATTTTTATTTCAACTTATCTCAAACAACATATTACTGTACTCCTGCTGCAATCTTGTTCTCATTGAAACAATTTATACAGGTTGTAACAAAAATGTTGCAGTTCCTTGAAAGGGGTAATTCCTGAGGTGATTTTAAACAACTTTTTCCTTAGCGAAAATGTTAGGTGCGGCTTTGTTAACGAGTTATTAACGAAAAACAGCGACCAATAGAAACACGAATACAGTGGATGAATTTCAGCGCGGGCTCCGGCTGTGAGTAGTATTGGTCTGCCATCGACGGCGCCATCAATAATCCGCTATACTCGCTCCCCAATTGGTCACAGGGTGCTTCAAATCCGATGTTACAAGCGGAAGTCTTCCCCAGAAAACATCGGGAAACGTTGGAGATAATGAAGCACCCTAACAACATCAACAGGGACACTGGTTATCACCTGAACCCAGTCTGGAGCTCCCTCCTCCCAGTTTTTTAAATGTTCAGCTGAACAATTAAAAACAACACCACACCATTGGTGCTCAGTGAACCGGAGCATCGTTTTATTGGTGCTCAGTGATCCAGAACTTACACTCGGTACACTTAAATAGCACACCGCGCCAGACACACGTCAGTTTCAGTGTGTCTTTCGATCCCCTGAAGAAGCCAGCTGCAATGCTAGCGAAACGTTGGGAAAACATTTCCTCATGGACACGGCTTACACCCGAAAGCTTCAACAGTGAGAACTGTAATTTAGGTATGGTACGTTTCAATATTCAGACCGAAGAAACGTCGTTCAATCTTTCTCTAGTAAATTTTCCAGCAGTGTTTTTCCATGAAGATACACACGAGCATGCGATCTCACCGTCTCGAGGACGCGACATTAGTTCCAATTTGTTGAGAAGTGGAAACGTAAATCGCATTAGACCCTTCTATTCCTTCGTTCGTCGAATACCATCCGCGAGCACGACCAAGGAGAACGATAATATCTGTAGAACGGAGCTTAAACTTTCCGAGGTTAAATGACCCTGTTTATTTGTTGCAATGCCTCGATGCGGTGAAGATGGTTTCGCGAAATGGTTTGACTGTTTTCCTTGTATATCCGATTTCGACAGTCTTTTAAAGTCTGAAACACAACTGCTTTGCCGTATTCATCTTTGGGCTGAAAGCTTTCTCATATAAATATCATGCTTTGCGCGCAAGTGTTACACCTCGAGCTAGGTTTACGCGATGGTTTACGGGGTCGTTAAAACTATCTGCGCGTTGCGTAATTCAAAAAGTCGAGGCTGCTCGATGCGTTTGGAGTATAAAAATAGAAATAATGACTAGTCGCAGGTTTACTGCCACTATAAATGTATTTGTCGGTGAGAAGCGGAGAACCCCGTAGCTAAACTTTTTATCAACCCTTCGAACGCGTAATCTAAATTGCAATGGGCTAAGTGAGAAATAGTGTAGTCTAATTCGGACTTTATAAGCGGTTAGAGAGAGAGCGAATAGTGGCAACGAAATAGCGACAAAGACGTAAAAATTTTATTAAGAGTCATCGCGGAATCGCTGGTGTTCCTCTTCCTTTTGGTACATATTTAAAAATAACGGGGAAGTTTCATCTTTACTGGTTTCCGCGAAGAAATGCTTCCTATTGACGTAAAAGAAAATTAAAGATTCCTGTATAAAAAGTTTTATCGCTCTTAAATGAAGTATTCTGCCACAAAGTACCATTCTGACGGAACGTGTTAACAGTCTGACTGGTATTATCCATACAAAGGTTTGTAATTATAAATAACATTCATTTCTAGCGAAGCCTATTGGAAAGAGAAGAATGCATCCTAGCATTATAAACAATAAGGGTAATTAATAATTACATAGGTAATGAGCAGGTTTAGGTCGCGATATAGCTGATTAGTCAGTTGACTAAATGTAGATACTTAATAGGGTACTGGTCCCTATTAGTGAGCCTAAACCTATTAGTGCGCCCTTACATTTAAATAAGTTGTAAAAAAGGAATCCCTTTAGAAATAACAGAAAAACATTTTTTTTTTTCATTAAGTTTAATACTTTGACTTTATTTAAAAAAATGTTTTTCTTTTATTTCTTGGAGATATTCTTTTTTACAATTTATTTAAGCGTTTATAGGCTCATTAATTGAGACCATTACCCTAGTTTAGGAGATATTTAAAAACAAAGATTATATTCGCTAATACAAATGCTTAAAAATTTAATATCGCACTGTACATATAGTATTGTGGTACGGTGGTAACGTAACTTTTACATTGTTTTATATATCGGAGCAGAGAGCTGATTACGAATTAAACTATGTAATTTAAGACAATCATCTCTATTTGTACTTTTCCAATTTAATTCCAAGTCGCAAAGTATTTTACAACGTTAATCAAGTAGCATTCTATGATATTACCAATGAACAGTGCAATTTTGAAACTGTATCGTTTATTAGATGTTCGTGGTGTATGAAATGCTTTTGTTTCAAATTTTTTACGCTAAATATCATCCATATGAATGTAATATTATAATAAAGAAATCGTAGAATAATAATTAAATACTTTTATCATGAAATCTTGTCTTATGTATATTATTTTATATTTAAAACTTCATATTTTTTCCAAGATGTCTGTGAATTATTATTTTATCTATCAATTAGAATAAATTCTGGAAAAAACTATATGAGATGATAGGATTCGAACCAGAGTTTCGTCATTACAAAGCAATTACTTTACCACTGCACCATGATACTGTACGTATAATTCAATGTTCCAATTTCCAATATCTATATCAGCAAATATAATCTTTGTTTTTAAATGTCTCTTAAACTATTAAGTATCTACATTTTCCGTTTTTATCTTGCTACAAAGTTTCAACCAAATCGGTGCATAACACATCTTGCGGTTACCCTGTGAGAGAAACTGGTGTAGCTGACTGATGAAGCAAATGGAAACATTTCTAAAACATATTTCCCGAAATATCTATAATAATTTTTAGGCGCAGAACAGAAATTCTTTTTTGTAGTATATCTATATTTTAAAAACGAATCCTGCCCCCAGGAAGCTCTCGGAGAAATTCTATAACATTGTTTAGTAACTCAAAATACTACAAAAAGGTATAATACTTTGATAAAACAGTTACTGCTTTAAGGTTAAAAATTAAAGATCTTAAATATCCGTATTTTCTATTTTAAATTATAGTTTATATATGTTTGTAAATTCACAACAAATTTAGTTGATATTTTGCAGGTAAAATTGACGAAAAGTATAATTTTTTATATATTTTTTAAACTGCCTGGGAAACTGAATCTGCTTTTAAGACAAAACACACAATTAACAAAGCAAATGTCTATTCTATGCAAAAAATTCTGTACATGTTTCTAAAAATATGTTTTTAGTATGTTCCCACTCGATATGTTCTCTCATAAGTTAGCTGAATAGTTAACTACATAATTTTCTCTCACTCGCTCAACTACATTGCGACCTAACTCTATTCGTTATGTAATTATCCTAACGAAATAGTGAAGAACAATTTCAGTTTCAGGTTTTCACCCTGAATCAAATATGAGCCCGCAGTAGATAGAGAACTTTTATTATTTGTTCTTTTCACTTCGTTCTAACTTCAGAAAGTTATGAAGGAGGCAGTATGTTATATTAAAATCACTGTACTTGCTTTATGAATGAATTTCTAGCGGACACAGCGTGACAGTTAAAGTGCCGGGCAAGAACGGTCATTGGACGTGCACGAGTCGCGATGGAAATCATTGCTGATTAAATCAGTGAGTCGATTAAATTTAATGCTTCATATGGCACGCGCACATTTCGGATTTATTGCCAATTGAATGCGCCGCTAAACGCGGTGATTTATTCACGGAGCATCGCGATTGCTGCTTCGTTCTTCGCATTCGCAATCACCGAGACGCGTTTTCGTACGGATCATACATCGGAAATAATTTGTTAAAGTGAAAACGGTAAGTCAGACACACGACGCTCGGTGTTATTCACGACGAGACCTAGAGAAAAATGAAAAGCAGGAAAATAATTAATGGATATCCTTTAACATACGACGCTTCATTGCGGCGAATTTTCATATTCCATTCACCGTAGCGAGTTTCTTAAGAGAATGAAATCCTCGAGGTGAGGGTGGGGATTAAGACGATCCCACTCCTTCATTTCATTTTCTATAAAGCAGTCTGCTACCGTTCTCTGCCTCTCCGGCTAAATTCATAGTTTATATAGCAACTGCTGCGCGAGGAACGCTTCGAAAGCGTTTATGGCAAAAAATCCTCGTGTAGCTATATTTCTTTCTCGTCTTTGAATTTTTTAGGCTAATGCCACGAGCAAGATTAATACAAGTACAAAAGAACCTCGATTATCCGACTTAACATTTATGAAATAAAATACTAATAATTAGTAGAACGTTATTAATTTATAGTTCAGGTTTTAGCCGGTGTTCTACTGAACCCTTATACCCAGTTCAATAATTAATTGAAACTCTAAATAATTAAAAATGAGGATAATTATGATTTGCATAATCAAGGTTCTACTGTAGTATAATAATATGTGTACGTACAGGGTATATAAAAATTGAGACGCTTGATGAGAAAAGGGTACATACGCTAAAATGCCGTTTCAAAGTTTTCATTACAGTATTAATCAATACAAAGTAATGTAATTAAATTCAATTCTTTTTAAGGATGTAGTAGCACAGTCCTTAAAACGTTCTGAAAACAAAAGTAACTATTTGAAAATGATATTTTGTTTTTATTTATAAGTTTTAGAAAATTGATTATCTGCCCTTTTTCCATAAAAGGCATAAACTCGTAAAAAAATCTGTTTTTCTTTACTTATTTAAATATAATTTGATTACTTACTCGGTTATACGTTTCTTCCATATTGTTTACTTCAAAAATACGAAATTAAATAGAAAAATAAATTTTAAAATTTAATTTTTTAAGTATACATTTTTATATAAGTTGAATGTGTAATGGATGTTACTTAACTTCAACAAGTTATACAAAGGTGTATTCATCATTTTTTTTCAGAACTATTGCACACGTTTTTCATCAGATGACTGTAATAAGTGCGTATCGAGCAAGCTATGCAACAGAACAGTTACTCTAGCTAATGTATACATATATTAAAAACGTAATTTGTCCTTGGAATATTATGTTTAAATGATTTAGGGAAAAAGGGTATATGTATAAGCCTATGTACCCTTTTTCCATCCTGTGTCTCAATTATATGGCATGGCCACTATAGCGGGATTCTATATCCTAAATTTAATGGAAAATGATGTAAGGAAGCAGCAACAAAATTGATCTTGACCTTAAAATTCAAGGTCAAATGTTTTTTTATTGCATCATATTCTACTTATCGCAAAGACGAATTTTGTGATATGAACCATGGATCGCAACTCAACCATTCTCTTAGAAAATAGTGTTCGTCTTACATAGAAAACACATATCAAGAAAAAAGGTAGCAATTAAACGAAAAGTACAGAAACCTATGGTGGTTTATCGGCAATCACAACTCAATATTACTAACAAACTATTATTGCAGAAAGCTATTTCGAAACCGATCTGGACACATGCCTGCCCCATATGGAGCCTTGGACATGATTCAAATTTAAAAATAATCGAAGAATGACAAAACAAATTATTAGGATAAATCCTAAAAGCAGATTAGTACATACCGAACAAACAAATTAACAAAGAAACCGGAATATTACCTGTTACAGAAGAAATAAAATGTGGCAAATCTGGCACTACACTATAATGAAGAATATTAACAAGGTACAATTAAAATGACAAATACACAAATCTGCATCGTTTTGTGATACGTCACTGGGCATAGTACACTTTCAACGTCGCATTACATTCATCAAAGGTGGCGCATAATATTTTTATAGATAGATTGCACAAGAAGGAAGAAGAAACAAAAAAAATATTATATTAAAAGTGAATCAAAATCACCCTGTTATAAATGCATGATATCACTTGTTAGTTATAAACAATAGGTTATGTTCCTATGCTTAGGAGCATAATTATATCGGTCAAAACTAGTATACGATTGTACCCTAAGTGACCATTTGTAAACTTGTGTTTAGTTTTTCCTTTATTAAATGTGTGCCACATGCCACATAATTATGAACCAGGAACTACTATACAAGACTAAAACCGTGAAAGTATGTAATAAGTAAGACTGCGGATCTTTATGCATTTATGGCGACTTTAAATGTGCCAAAATGTAGGATATGCATAAGTAGATGCAAAAATATATGAAATATCAAAAATAAAATATATTTTATAATATTTAGAAGCTAAAAAATACTTTTAGTTCACTTGGTTTTGTTTTTCTATGCTCTTAAAAATATGAATTTGTATTAACATCCGTAGTCTAGTAATATATTATTATATACTAGACTAGTATAAGCCAAAACGCAACACCTAAGTTAACACGGCAAGATTTTGTTGCTACATATAAAATAAACGCAGGTTTGATATTATATTAACAATTAATTAATTCAATGCGGTTGTCACAGTCAGTTCTTGCTTGAAACACAAAAACCACTGTATTTCTTAACTTTCATGTAATTACATTATCAATGAGCTAAAACATCCACAAAAAATGTAATTACTTAACTCTTGTGTATTAATAAATCGACGTTCCTTCGTAAAAACTGTGATCTTTTTTAAAGTCCACAATTCTTTCAATCCATACCTCTTCAATTACATGAAAATAAAAAAAAATATAGATTTCTGTTTTTCAAGTAATAATTGAATGTCATGTTGGTATAAATATAGCTACACTAAATTAATTAATTGACAACAAAAGTGTATTTTTATTGTCTGAATATAGAATAAAACAAACTTAAAATTTTGCAAAAATTCACTTTATCTTTGTTAAGAAAATATTTGTTTAATACTATTGTTATTTTTGACATTAAAAACGAGGGTCCCTCCTTAATAAAAATACAATTTCAATTACACAATTTTTTTTTATACATTACAAACTACTAGACTTTGAAGCTTGTGTCTACGGTTAAGAAATCGTGTAACGTATACTTCAGAAACCTGTAGATTTCTTCTATTTCAAGCATTCTAAAATGTATACTTCCATACTAATATCATAAATCCGAAAGTGTGTTTGTCTGTCCGTCTGTCTGTTTGTTACGTATTTACTAAACTACTGGACTAGTTTCAATAAAATTTGGCAGTGGGGTAGCCTGAAATTTGGAGAAGGACATAGGATACTTTTTATCCCCAAAAATTGATTAGTCTTTCCAAGGGGAGCCACTAAATAAAAAGTGGAAACCCGAGTGTCCTATGTTCAGGCTATGCTCTCTGCCAAATTTAATTAAAATCGTTTCAGTAGTCAAATCATGAAGACGTTATATTTGTTACACACACATTCAGATTTGTATTGTAATGTATTGATTTATTGCTTACAAGAACAATTATAATTGTGTTTGACTTTAATATAAATTAACAAATAAAATACACAAGATATAAAAATCATAAGAATAAAATACAGAAAACATAAGTATCAAACATTAACGATTTTATAAAGGTGATACATATTTGATTTCTAAAATAATATATTAAAAAAGATTGAAGAGACGACAAAAATAACAGTGACATAATTCTTCATAGGGTAAGACAGTTTAAAAAATTGTCAGTAGGTGATACTGATAGTATTTTACAAGGCAATATGGTTTCGTTTGCATTTGAATTTATAAGTGGCGATGTTAAAGCGGGAAGAGTTACAAAAACTGTACATTTCCTGCGACATTCTATTTATTGAGCTATGGAGCTATTATTCTATTTGACGATTTGTGCTTGATTCTTGAATTCTGACTTTGCCTTATGGTTTGGTGTTTGTTGGATATTTGATTTACGATTTGGGTTAGTTTTTGTTTAGTTTAGTTATAAGTTGTAGTGTTAGGTTTTTGGAATTACACATTCGTCAAAAACATATTTCTATTCCACAACGACAGAATCATTAAATCTCCCCTCCGAAAAAACCATTTCCTAGTCCGCACGATGAATCACAGAACAGTAAATCGTCGCGAGACGATTTAGCTTTATATCTGCTTGTAACTCGTCGCACGAAGTCGAATCGGGAAACTTCGCGCTGGTAACTTTTTCGCTCTTTCTCCACTTGTTCTCGCGTTGTGGCCTCCAATATGCATGTCCCCGTCCACTCGTAAACTATTCGATTGTACGGCACTCGAGCCAGCTGCGCTTCATAAGATTCCCGCCAGCAATTTTCAGCAGAATAAATGCGCCATGCGATATGCAAAATCGAGAAGAGGTTCGATTGAAACCCGAGCTCTGTTCGCGGCCCACGCTTGTCGCGATTCGTTCCTCCGCATTGTTTTTCGGTCCCGGTTCGTCCCACTGTGGAAATCGTTGACTTCGCAGGCGTATCGAGTCTCGTCAACTTGCTTGAAACACGTTTCGTGTTCAAAAATCTTCGGCCGACAGCAACGCGCGACCGTATAAACTAGGGCTATTGATTATGAGATACCCGGGTACCCGGGTACCCAAGTGAGATACCCGGGTACCCAAGTGAGATACCCGGGTATACCAAAATTACCCGCACTACCCAGGTATCTCACGGGTACCCGAACACATGAGATAGACAAGAATCTCATGCCGACTTAAGCCGAATTGAACCGAATTGAGCCGATAGTTTTTCGCTATGTGTTTCTGGATTTTGAAGTAGAGCGCGCACGAGAGAGAGAGAGAGAGAGAGAGAGAGAGAGAGGGAGAGGGGGAGAGACAGACAGAGAGAGAGAGAGAGAGAGCTCATTTTCAACATAACCACGCATTACATTCAATTTTTATCGTGTATACAGAATTCATTTCATTCTGAAATTTCTTTTTTAATTTTTAAAGCCACAAATACGTACCGAAAAACTATCGGCTCAATTCGGTTCAATTCGGCTTAATTGGGGATGAGATTCTTGTCTATCTCATGCGTTCGGGTATCCGTGAGATACCCGGGTAGTACGGGTAATTTTGGTATACCCGGGTATCTCACGAGTACCCGGGTACTCGGGTATCTCACTCGGTTCACTTGAAATCTCGAGCCCTAGTATAAACCACGTTTGACAACCGGAGCGTCGATTATATGAGCGCGCTAATAGCCGAACAGCATCGGCTTGTTTCGACGGCGAGTTCGACGGACGCCTCGTGCGGATCGGAATGCGGGCCGATGTTTGACAATGTGATACGATCCACTCGAACCGAGCTGACTCGTAATTGAAATGCGAGAATGGCCGTGTTCCGGCGCTTCCACGAGATTGAGATGTCTTGGTAGCCCGATGAACTGTCTGCCGCTTGGAAACTAATGAATCCTCCGCCCCGCCAATTACCGAGACCCAAGGAATTAATACCTCTCTGTTTACTTCTCTGTTTCTTCCAAGTATCAATTATTTCTCGATCCCGCGGCTGCCGCGATGATTGGGTTATTCAGAGAAACGTTCTTCGCTCGTTGGAATTTAATTCTCCTAGTTGAAAGTTCTCTTAGGGACAACGAAAACCGAGTCCACGGAAAATTGCAGTTGATTACGAGTTTGGATAACAATGATATTAAATATATCGGAGAGGACAAATTCTAGATGAGACTGTTTCAGGGATATGAATTTAATTAAAGCGAAACGGGAGGATGATTTGACACTGTCTGGCAGAAGGCACGAACAACAAAGGGTATCCAATTTCCTTGAAAGTTTAATAACATTCGACCCGCGCCGTTCGATAAACCCACGAGAGACTTCTTCGATGGGACGCGTTTCGACGTCGAAAGACAAATCTGGGGAAAACCATGGGGAAGATGAATTTTGTTCGAGGAGGACGCCGGGGTCAAGGGAATAAAGAACCGTCGAAGAAGAGAATGAAGATGAAAAGGGCCAAATAAAAAAAAAAGAGTGTCTTCTGTACTCGAGAGACAACGGGATACGAAGAATGTCCTTCGCATTCGCGAGTTGTTGTCGAGTGGCGGTGTGGCCCAGACTTCGAAATTCCGCGAGTTTCCTCTACTAAATTGCGCTCTGCAATGCGGCGGAAGGAAGCCTGGTCTGCCCACTGCTTCGTTCCACCGGAATTACAATAATTCATCACAACGAGAACGTTTAATGCTCAATGCCGACACGTAATAACGTAAGCGTTCAACTCGTTGCAAAATAATTCATCCAAGCGAACTTTTGTAATTTGCACAATTGCCGAACAAGAAAAATTAAGCAGTTCCTCGATGTAGTTGACTTACTGCTAGGTTGTAAATATTGCTACCACTACTTCACTGGGAATTCCGGCTATAAATTGAGGTATTGTTGGCCTTAAATAATGGTCAATAGTTTCGTACTAACTGGGAGAATTTTTCATTTTATGTTAATTAAGCATAGACTGTTAAGGTACTCTAGGGTACTCCAGTGTAGCTGGATATTTTCCAGCGCGATATTTAAGAATTTATTACCCAAACACTATAAGTTTATACTCCAGAGTGTTTTGCTTAGACATGCTTGAAGTAATACAGGGTGTCCCAAACTAAGTGCGGGAGCCGTTAAAGGTAGATTCCTGGGGTGATTCTAAACAACTTTTTCCTTGGCCAATACTACTCACAGCTGAAGCCCGCGCTGAAATTCATACACTGTATTCGTGCTTCTATTGGTCGGTTATTTTTTATAATAACTCGTTAACAAAGCCGCAACGAAAATTTTTGCTAAGGGAAAAGTTGTTTAAAATCAACTCAGGAATCTTCCCTTAACGGCTTCCGCACTTAGTTTGGGACACCCAGTATAAGGAACCTTTGAGCTTTTGTATCGCATATACGGGGTGTTTTCTCTATCTCGAGAAATTGAACCTGTCGAAGCAATTGCTTACAAAAGTTACTTGGTATAAGGAGATACAATTTATGGTGGGAATTATCTTTTAACAGGTCGATCGGTGGGCTTTTATTGTTTAACTATCGTTTATCTATCATTAAACAGAAAGTGATCCGATTTACACCAGTCTACACTATATATTAGATTCTTACTAAAAATTAAACTGCAATTGTTCTGTGAAATTGTTTTTTTGCAAAATAAAAAATCGTCTGTAGTTTCAACCAAGTTTCAATCACCACCAATTATATTGTGAACATCTATGCAAAAGAGCTACTGATCGATCCAGTAGTTTCCGAGACATGCAATCGTCCGTCTTTTGTTAGAAAGATTTGTTTCGAGAGAAACGCATTTAAAGTTTTTGCATACAATATTTCAAGTATAGGATGCTCAAAGTTTGGACCTCTATATCTTTGATAATAATCTGGATTTTAAAAAATCGCTTTGCAGAAATGTTTGCTCTTTAAAAATGTACGAGATAAAGTGAAGAAAAGGTCTTTGCCTTTATACTAGAAAATACTAGAGTACCCTAAAAAGTTTCATACATTTGATAAGTTATGCCGTCAATACAATCCTTTTACTAATACTTCTTTATGGGTTTATTTAAAAATTGGAGAGGTCACACGATTTATAACTTCGAAAATTCGGGTAGTTGCGTTTGGGTTAATAGACAACTGAAACTTTAAACATTTTTTTCTCGAAATGAAGTTTTCAAAACCAGTAGAAAACATGTCTCGAAGATTACTGAACCAATTAGGATAAAATTTTACAATAATATTGTTAAGATTATTGTCTAATCCTTGTTGAAGGGAATTTTATATTTCCACATTCGTTTTTTTCCTGTTAGTAAACTAATTTTAAGTTCAAATGGCTGCCATTTTTTAAAAACTGATTATTTTAAATTTTCCTACGACTAGTACTAGTTTTAGTTGTTATGTGTAAGGTAACGTTAACATAATTTGTTTCAAGTGAAACCTCACGGAGATATATCTGGTATCAACCATATATCTGGTGACAAACGGTGTTTTGATGGAATTGATTTAGGAAAATGACTACCACATTCTTGCGCTTTATAATACTTAGCTCGAATTTCTAATAAATATTGTATAAATAATATATAATAAGATTTATGTACTAATTTTTTATCGAAGCGTCAAAAACATTCTTGAATTCTCTACTTTTCAACCCTTTAAAGGTATGAAACCACTTAATTATTGCTGTCTGGTAAAATTTCTCAGTGTATTTTATACATGTACGCAATACAGATGTCTAGCCCACAAAAGAGTTCCCCGTTCTCTTTGAGCGTCTATTCCTACTTTGATTTTTCAAACCAAGTCAGGGGAGACAAGTCATAATAACACCGAATAAAATGTCAACCAATGCATACGTTCGACTTCAAACCTGAAAATTCTTTTATATGCTTTTCACGAAGATTTGTACAAAATTAATACATAAAGAAAATATCGATCTTCACGTTCCAAACATTAGAATACTCACTGAAGAAATTTCATCGAATCATGTTTTAGCAAAGAGCCGATAAGATTATTTTTTCATCAACGATCTGCCCTTCGAACTGCCGTTCCCCCGAATATCCCCCAAGCTTCTACTTTCCTCCGGAGAATTCCACAGAATTACAATCCCTAAGTCGAAGTCCATGTTCGTCCTAGACTTCCGGTTAGATTCAGCCGGCGCAAGCATCCACGTTTATTCTAGTCGGCTGCATAAGGCGCCGTCTGAGCGAACAGCTCGACCGCCAACTCGCTCATGCGATCACGTCCCATACCGAAGGAACGTCCAAAAGCCCGTCGGAGGAGAGGGCGCACTGATATTCCTGAAAATGCAGAACGCGTGTAACCGCATGCCCTACGAAATACGCCAAGTGAAACGCTTCGAAATTGCGGGTTTACCCAGTCAAACTTCCGCCAGGGACGATAACATCCGCGTTGTTCAATTTGAGGGGGAAATCGCGATACAACCGCGCATATTGGTACAGTCCTCTGTTGTTTGACTTTTTCGACATCGGAACGAGAGGCTTCGTTTTACATGGAGAACTCGATCCTTGTTTTTCCTTATTTACGGAATCTCAGTGCACCACTTTCGGGAATAGCTAGTGGTTTCGTTCCCGGTCTCTCGACTGAAAGTACAAGAAACACCGTGCTTGTTTGGCTGCGTATAGTTTCAGTATACTTGCATGATTATGCGTAGGGAGGGCAGCTTGTCCGACTGCGCGAGGGATTATACTACTTGCGAAGTAACATGAGCTGCTTTCGAACTACGTTACATAGTCTCTTACGTGTCGACGGATTTTTATATACAGTAGGGATTCGAGTATACAGGTTCTAACAACAATGTTGCAGGTCCCTGAAAGGGACGATTCCTAATGTGATTATAAACATTTTTTAGCAAAACTGTAATTTGGGGCGTTCTTAACGAGTTATTAACGAAAAACACCAACTAATCAGAGATTGAGTACAGAGGTCTAATCCCAGCACGGATAATGCCTGACCAATGCTACTTACAGTTGAAGCCCGCGTTGAAATTCGTCCACTGTACTCACGCTCTGATTGGTCAGGGGTTTTTGTCAATATCTCATTAACAAAGCCCCATTTAACATTTTTGCTAAGGAAAAAGTTGCTTAAAATTGTTTCAGGAATCGCCCATTTCAAGGACTTGCAACATTTTTGTTACACCCTGTATAGGAAGCTCAAAGTTACGTTTTCGAGAAAACTGATCGACACGAAAAATTGATTGGAAAATAATGTGTTAAATTATTATGTTCATTGTTGACTAATTTAGGTTATATTCAGGAGAGATGCCACTTAACCTTTTTGGTTAAGATTCAGTAACAAATTTAGTTTTTTACTTATTAAAATGATTTATTTCTTTTATAATAACTTATTCATATACTACGAAAAAACAGAAACAATTCTAAACATTTTTCTTTAATAATTAACAAAAGTTTTAAAAAATGACACCTTGGTAAAGTGGTGTCTTTCCCACATCCTGTAGGAGAAATTCCACAGCCATACGATAAAATTTCACATGCATTCTTGCAGTACAATTTCATACCTTTTCGTGGGGATAGCTGTTACTGCATTCGGATAAGTTGTTACTACTAAAGGACATCAAGGAATTGTTATAGGCCTATTTTTATACGTTTTTTGGTATAATATAGTATTCGAAAAATGTTAAACACGTACTTTTTTGTGTTTGCTATAATACATTCCGAATAGTGGACACAACCCTAACAGTTGGGAATGAGTTCTATGTATACCTCGATAACTATTGTTCCCAGAAAAAAAGTTGTTTAAAGAATTTTTTTATATAACTTTAATCTATTTTCATGAACTTCTGTACAACTGTATAACAATATACAAATATACAAGTACTCATTATATTTTTTAACATGATAATTTCTAATATATTTTTTAAACAAATTTGTTGTTTGACAAAAATAATTCGAATATTTATAATAATAAATTATTAACAACCTTGTGCGTAATTTAATTAATTTTTTTTCTTGGAGACTCTTCCACCTAATTTAATGTTTACACTTCCTTTTCCAATTTCCATTTTCTTTGTTTTTAATTTTTGAGTTAATTCCTTCTTCTTTACTTTTGTTATTTCAGTGTTTCTCAGCTAAAATATTTCACACTTAGAACACAGCAAGAGCTATTTACACATTTATGATGGGATCAGTTGTTACACTAACAACATTCCCCAAATTAAGGTACGAACTAGCCACCATCGACACAAGTGACAATCTATGAGAATATTCTACTTATATACGGAAAAAACCTTATAAACACTATTACATAAAGTTTTTAAATGATATTTAATCCATAAGGATAAAATAGAGAATAATATTTACGTTAAATAATCCAAGTAGATCAAAAACTAGCGATTGAAGAATATTTAGTTACTTACTGGGTGACAAAGACTTTACGTGTATCGAGACTGCGGAAGTTCATGCAAATGCATACTTTAAGAAAATTGATTAAAGGAGTAAAACATATTCTTTACATTTCCATACTGCATATATTTTGCATATTCTACATATACATGTATATGCGGTATGTGCAGAGTGTCCTACCTTTGTCACTCTTAGTTACTTTGTTATTTGTGCAGATATAAAAAAATGATTAGGAGAAAGTTATCGTATTTCAGGGGTACGTGAGTCTGTGTGGCTAGAATGCACCTCAAGGTAATACTTTCCGAAATTTTGCGAATAGTAATGTTTGTTTAGATGGATTTCTATCGTCGACCTGGAAAACTTCTAAAAAATGATCTAGAACAAAAAACATTCTTGCCGTATATGGTCATTTGATACCATTCATATTATGTAAAAAATATGTTTTGCATCATCACAATTCGAACAAATTTTGAGTGGCCTTATTTAAACGGACCATTTTGTACATAGTATAAATTTTATAATAAAAAAATTAATTGTGTTTCATACTAAATACATTGATTAAAGACAATTACATGAATTTTCTAGTCTCTACACATGTGATGTATACATCAAATTTATTCTGCATATATCTTGCATATACTTTGCATATTCACTGTATATCGACGACAAATAATTAATAGAATTTGTGCGCAATTGTAGCGAACTTTATGATTTGAGCCATAAGAAATATTGACATAGGACAGTAAGTGCTTATATTCATTTTCAGACATTCGAAAACATTTATAGAATTTCAAATTATCGTCAAGCAAATGGTGTGTAAAGTAAAAAATTCTTCTTCACCACGACGATTCTCTGATTTACCCAGAGCCGTTATCGTTTTGCCTCTACAATAGAATTTCGATTATCCCACTAAATTATCTTCAATTTTTAAGGTCTAAAATTACAATTATTTAATAAACCAAATATAAGAATAATAAAGGAGGTCTTGTAATAAAACTTAGACATAATGTAATAATGGTGTACTAGTTATTAGAATTTTATATTGCAAACATGAGATCGGTTAATCAAGGTTCTACTGTACTGTAGTATCCTTCTCATTGAAAATTAACACCACATTTGGAGAACGCTATTGTTTCTTTTTCCAATGAATGGACAAAGTTGAAGGAAACTGCGATAGGACTTGATTATTTCCGATCATCTGGTGTGAATGCCTTGGTAAAACCCTGGATTTTAACTAATCGTCAATATAAATGTAGCTTCTCAAGTTTCACAGTTTATTCATAAGTACACGATTCGCTATCGCGGATGACATTGAAGTGGATGAAAAAATGACGGGATCGATTCACGCGAAGAAAATAATTATAATCACAGCGTCATGTCTTTTTACTTTGTTTACTTTGAAGATATAACCGTCGAAACAACTTAACTTCGAGCTTTTAGCTCCAGTCTCTTTTACACCGACGGTCTGACAACATACGTGGTTTTTCTATTTGTCCGCAGTGTAAAGATCCCGGAACTATGGAATTCTATTTTACGCATTTCTAGCGATGAATAGTAGTAAATTATGAAGTTCGAAAAGTGCAACGTAACGAGAAACTGCACTCTTTAGCAGTTTTCTATGATCACTGCAGGCAAACTTTAAATTGAGAAACCTGTTTACGTTCAGCTACGATGAACTTTTTGAAGGATGTTTCAGGCGACGGGATCGCAGTTACTCATACGCCGGCATACTTTAATGATCCTTCCAGTACTGTTTAGAGTTTAGAAAGTGCTGCGACATGGTGCGCATTCAAGTCTATGTGTTCTCTGCATACATCTTCGGAGCTAAAAGACGACAAAGATTAACGTTTCTTATATCGATTTAAAAATTATTTCTCCAACAACTTTTCATACTCCTCTTGGTCAGAAAAGTTTTTCGAATTGTTAAGGTTGTTTCTATAAAATGATATCTAGTTTTAACAACGATGCAACTTTGTTGAAATGAATCGCCTTTTTGTTTCACTTCGGTTGTAATTAGTTAACGTCGAATACGCTCTTTGCAGAACCAGGAAACAACGCTTAGAGTATATTCATAATTAGTTAACGTCCAACTGTCCCCCGTTGAACTTTCAAGTCCGTGGGTTATCGCGTTAATCGTGTTTGCCAGTGAAATTCCGAACAAAAACAAAACAACTTTCCACCATCGGAAACTGGTATTGCTACTCCACCGAGTAACACAAAACACTTCGACGAGTTCGTTAATTGTCCGCCGGCGCGTTCATGAAAAATTAGCATTGCACGGCGAACTCGCAAATCGCATTACACCGACGAAAGACAAGAAATTCTCATCGCTGAATAACGCGATTGCGGGTGAAGTAAATACTTCCCGTTGACTTCATCCCGCTATGCTCTCCATCGACTAATACAGAGAAACGCAAAAACGTTTTACCTTCAAAACGAAACGTTGAAGAAAAATATTCTGCGACGAGCTATAATTAAATAGGAGACCAGCCTACGCCTTTGAAGATAATTTTTCAATAACAGTAATTACAAAATTCATTACACAAAATTTACCTTGCTTATTTAAAGAGTAAAAGCAAAAAAGGAGTTCTGAAATTCCGCCTTTAGCAATTTTTGCCGAGTTTCAAGCAAGTTATTTTGCTACGTCTTGCTTAACCTGCAGCAACTTCAAGGAAAATTAGTTCGAGGACCGAAAAATTCGACGTATCCCCCTCCACTGGGACTTTCGTAGGTAGTTGACTTTAATTTTCGTAGTTAGTAGAAAGGGGAGACGAATGTTACAAGAAGGAGGGAACGAATTTGCAAAGTTAATTCGACAAATTTCGCAGGAGACGAGGGTGCCCGAAGCGGAGGAAGAAGCAGAAGAAGAAGAACAGAGGAGCCATAGTGAGATTTGCAAATTCGAACTCTCGAGTACCGTCTCCTCGTGGAGAGGGGCGAGGAGAAGGGGCGGAAAGAGGGACTGTAATTATTCTTGCTGGAATGTCGCGTCTGATTACAATAGCCTCGGCGTACGGACTGGCTTAACTCGATCTTCTTCAAGAGGGACCGGTGGTCGGAAGAGATACTCCGACATTCTCAATTTCGCGTCGTTCTTCGAGAACTATTCCCCCCCCCCCCCTTTCTTTATGCTCGTCGTAAACGTGCGAAACCACTGATATGTGTAAATGAAAAATCCTTCACCAAGCGTATAACGAACACCGAAGGCAGAAACACTTCGTTTGCGCTGTTCACAGAAAAATGCTTCGAGATTCGAAAATGTTTAAACGAGAAAGTATTTACGAATACAAAAACTCATCTGTTTCAAAAGTTATTTAAATTAAGAATACTAGGCAGTCAAAAAATTGATTTTTCTATTGAATTTCATGGTATTTTAAAACTGTTATGTTTGTTGAGTAGAATGCTGCTTGGTTTTTGTAAAAATTCGTAGAATTATAGATTTGGCAGGCATAAAATTCGAGAACAGCATGAACTCGTTTTCGCGAGCAAGAAAGAAAGTTTCTGGTACTTGAAAAGGGATTTACCTTTAGTTTTATTTAGTTGAATAGCTGTTCACTCAGTATGTTTACATTTTTATACAGGGTGTAACAAAAACTTTGCAGGTCCTTGAAAGGGGTGATTCCTAAAGTAATTTTAAACTGCTTTGTCCTCAGCGAAAATATGGGGCTTTGTACACCCTGTATATTTAAAATATTTATAGGTACTAATATCACACAGGTATGTACGAATAATTATACCTTAGAATTTCTTAAAATTTTAAATGCGGTTTCCTTTACCATTTTCGCATTGTTTCGCAGTAATATCTCATAAACAAGGTTTCCAATCAATTCGAATCAAATTCGAGCATGATCATAAAGTGCATAATTTCAGCCTGAACCTAGGTTAAAGTTAATAAAAGTTCTAATTTTTGAAAAAATAAACTAAAACACCATCTTCTTTGACGAAAAGCGCACTTTTTTTTAGTAATCTTCATTTTATAGCTATTATTTTCATAATTTTGTTTCTTCCACAGGTTCAGTGTAGAAGAAGAATCCGCATGTAGTGCTATTTACAATGCATGCCTTGACTAGACAAACATTACTTTTTAAAACTTATGACTAGATTGCGGAAGTTTATGCATTTATAGCAATTTTCAAATTACAGAAACCTATAAGGACGCCTGCAGGTATAAAAATGCAATCAAATATAAAAAATAAAATAAAACATACATTTATTGAAGATTTAGTTGCTGTTGTTTATCTATAAAAATATTAATTTGCATAAACTTTCACAGTCTACTTATGACATAAATAAGTATCGTGTCAAAGCAGAAGCTCAACTTCAATTTCTTTTTTTGCAATTAACAGCTAAAGACTGCTTCATTTGCAATAAAAAAAATACGACTGTACATTTCTTGATAGGAATATACGAAGTTTTCTGAAATAATATTACAGCATTCAGTTACAGAGAAATAAGGGCTTCCTTATTTTCTTCGCACTTCAAGCTCTCTTCGTCGAGTTAATAACAATTTTTTTTTTTAATATGGTTTATTTGTATCGTAAACATCTATTTAAGAAAATATTTTGAGGCCCATGAGACGTACGAAGCAGGGGACATTAATGACAAAAATTGAAAGCGAATTGAATGATGTTTGTACTACTGAAGCAAGTAGTATGACCACGCACGTGCTCAGACCACCAGTAGGTACGTGTCCACTCAACAAGTGAATTGATGTTTGGCATTTGACCAGTAGAATGATTGTAATAGATGTTCAACTAGGTGACAGTGAGCGTCTTCAATCACGTCACTGGTATAAACTACATATTAATTAAGCGAATATTCTGACACTCTGAACCAACGAACCCAGCCGCCGGGCAGTGGGACCGCTGCGCGGCCAAACGCAGTAATCAGTCATTTTTCGTAAATATAATCAGAATAAACAAATTTTTTACCAACAGTTAATTGGACATGTAGGGCATGATTTCGTATGTTTGTTCTATTTATCAATTACTAACACGACTACATGGCTTCAAAGTGGCCAGTCTGAAAATGGTCTGAAACTAAATTCATCGTTTATAATTACTTCGCTTGTTCAAATTAAATAATGACTGACAGAATTAAGTCTATGTAGAGTCTACTTGAATTATATGCAACTAAGAAAATTTTTTTTATTACGATACCGGATGCGATACCGGACGCTTACATTTTATTTAAACAAACGGTTTTTGTGTACTATAATGAAATAGTTTAACGCATCAAGATTAAATTAAGTTTTTAAAATTAAAGTAGATTTTGCACATTTCTTTATAACTTTTCAATAAAGTATTCAAGAGGCTAGGTGTCCTAGGTGTGTATGAAAAAAATTGGAGCACCTTGTAGATAAAGATTTACTTCATCCTAAGTGTAGAAAATAGAATATACAAATTTAACTTGTTTATAATTTAAAGTATTAAAAAGTATAAATATCGCTAATTATTAAAAAAGCAATGAAATGTAAAAATAGTGTTTAAAAAAATCAATATACACTTAATTTTCTTATAATATTGTATTGATATCTAGAATACCCGTGCGTATAAAAAAAAAAAAAAATAAAAGAAGAAAAAAATGTGATTTCAGTCAAAAAATGTTTTTTACCGCGTTTAGCACGCAACGACCCCACTGTGCGCCGTTTAGTGATGGCGATATTTTGAAATTGTATCGATATTTGGTATCGATACGTATCAACGACGAAAGCATCGATATACATAAAAATCGGGGATAAAACATCGATATTATATCGATATTATTGATGCTATGGATATCAAACATACATACATACAATTATATTAGAATTTTAGAAATAAAAATCAATATTCGTTCAAATTAAATGTTTTATTTATAATAAACTTAATTGTATTTAACATTTTAAATACATTAGCAAAATGACGTCAAATTGACAGACTATATGATTATAGTAAAACTTCGATATTCATAAATTATGTATCAGAAATATCGTTACATTGCTAAAACCTTGATATTCATAAATTATGTATCGATACTGGAATATACAGGGTGCGACACAAATTAGTCCCCACGATTTTTCAACCCCTTCGGATGGTCTGACAGAAAAGTTTTTCCTACCAAAGTTAATCAGTATTTAACTGATAAGAAATTGCAGTTTTTAAATTTAAAAAAAAATTGATTTTTAACAAAAAATCGTGATTGCCGTCATATCTTTAAATGGAACTGGGTATTTTTAGCTTCATAATATTGTAGGCGACATCGAAATGAATTCAACGATCTGCTATACGATGACCTTCAGATAACCTTGAAAGAAAATATCGCCATAAATCGGTTGCCAGAATATTTGAAATAATTCGACAATACGTAATAGCAAATAGCAATGCCTCGAATTTTGAGGTAAACAAATAAATGTAAACATTGCTTCAGAACCTGACTCACAAAAAAAAACAAATTTATACTTTGATTTATACTTTTTATTAATAATTAACAAATATTCTGTGAATATATTGTCACATTAAACAGCGATACAAAATATCGATATTTAGTTTGAAAAGTATCGATATTCGAAATATCGATACTGTATCGCCCATCACTAGCGCCGTTTCAAATTTCCTAATGCTCACTGTAGTGTTTTATTCCTGCACGTCTGTTTCGCGTGGATCAAAACTCGTTCTTTACCGTTAAACATCTATCATGGCGATAATTCGAACCACCGTGAAACAACCCATTATTGATGGACATAGAAAGTGCGATGTGTCGGTAAAACAGCCGCCTATTGATTGCTGTTCCGCCTCATAATGAAGATACCCCCGTCCGATCTATGTATACACACCGTCCAAGCGAATCTCGTCGCGCTTCTTTGCGATTCAATCAGTTCGCCAGGTATGTTTGTAAATCCGTAGAAACCGAATCTCCAAGAACATCAGGCGCATCCCATTGGACCGGAACCGTTAACCGTTCAACGTCGTAATATTACAAATACATCTAGACACCGTCGAATTCTCTCGATAACAAGCAAACTTCCGATTACCGCGTTTCCATTCCAATGCTCGCAATCAATGCGAGTGTACCAGCTTTCGGAATGAAAGGCTTTATCCGGGTGAGGGGAGGGCTAGGGTAACGCGGTGAGCTCGGGCGACCAGCGAAATTTCATTGGTCACGCAGCGCCTTAACAGACGATCTGGTTCTGCTTAATTCCTCGCCGGTCCTCGCCGACCACATTTCAATTTGAAGGGACCGACTCGGCGTATCAGCGACGTATGATCTTTACGCGAGCCACGTATATAAACGCGCGATATAGGTGCAAACAGAAATACAACCGCTCGGGTCCAATTCCAGCCCGAGGGTCTGCCGCAAGTGCGCATCCATACAAAGTGGCGGACTCGATATTCCCGGATATGCAAATTACTCTGTGCTAGCTTACTTCCTTGAAACAGTGCGCGCGCGCGCGCGCAGGCTCTTCTCGTCAGGTATTAAAGCATCCTTCCATTAGGAATCGCGCTTAATCGGCGACGTGGCTCTCCAACCGAACGCCAGTCGACTTTTTAATAGGATCTCTCCCTCCGGTGCAGATGCGCCGGCGATAATCGATTCTCTCCGTAATAATTACCATACGATTCGGTTATTACGTTATTATGACTCTGATTATAACAGTCGGTTATTTGATCATGCGGATTCCCCCGCACGGACGGGATATTTGGAAATTGATTTCGAGCGGCGCAGTTTGCAAGTCAAGTTGGAGTAATCTTCGACCGGGGAATATATGTAATTCGAAATTATATCAAGCTAATAATGGCGACGTTAGTATCCACGAGTTTCAACTCAAATTGAAAGATATCCGTTCCGGGGATTACGATTTTTTTTAGTTTAGGATGATGATTAAGGGACGCAGACTAGGGTGGCTCTTATTTTTGACTTTTGAATTTTTTCGCGGCACCCCCTAGAATAGTTCCAATTAATGAAAAAAAATTTTGTATAAAGTTTGAACCTAATCGGATAAGGGGAAAATGTGCCCCTGGACCCTTGAGGGTTTAAATAATCATTTTAAAGCACACAAACTGGATTTTTTTAACATATCCGCTTTGTTTTTGACTATATAAAAAAATATGTTAAACGAAAGTTGTAGATCTAGATGAGAAGCATGTTTTATGTTGTATGACTTTTTTCGTGCGGGAAACGATTTTCGAAAAAAATAAAAAAAAGTAAAAAGACTAAAAAATATAACTTTATTTATTTATTTTTAATTTTGAAAATACAAATGTACCTCGAACATTTCCTAGTTATAAAGATCTAAAAAGAATGTATATTTTTTGTACAACTCCAAGAGCTTATTTTTTTTTAATTTATGATATTTCTTAAATGATCGGAAAGCTATACACATTTCTGTAATGAAAATTGATAAATGATATGTAAAGTGCAATAAGATGTTTTTGAAAATAAATAATTTATTCGTATGTAATTATTTACAATTGTTGGTTACGGGATAAAGTCTCTTTTATACAATCAGGAAACTTTTGACGGTAATCATTTACAATTTGAAGAACATATTGTTCTTGTTTCTCATTTTTTGTAAATAATTCATTATAGTCTTCCATTAATTGAACACCTCTTTCTGCAGTATCATTGACAACCCGCAGTTTATTTACTAATTCTAAATTTTTAAGAAAGCCTCTGTTTTTAGACCAAAACGATGGTTCTGTTTGAAGGAATTGGCCGTCTAATTCAATATGTTCTTCAAATTGTAAATGATTACCGTCAGAAGTTTCCTGATTGTAAAAAAGAGACTTTATCCCGTAACCAACAATTGTAAATAATTACATACGAATAAACTATTTATTTTCATAAACATCTTATTTCACTTTACATATCATTTATCAATTTTCATTACAGAAATGTGTATAGCTTTCCGATCATTTAAAAAATCTAATAAATTAAAAAAAAATAAGCTCTTGGAGTTGTACAAAAACTATACATTCTTTTTAGATCTTTATAACTAGGAAATGTTCGAGGTACATTTATATTTTCAAAATTAAAAAGAAATAAATAAAGTTATATTGTTTTAGTCTTTTACTTTTTTTTTTATTTTTTTCGAAAATCGTTTCTCGCACGAAAAAAGTCATAGAACATAAAACATGCTTCTTATCCACATCTACAACTTTCGTTTAACATATTTTTTTATATAATTAAAAACAAAGCGGATATGTTAAAAAAATCCAGTTTGTATGCTTTAAAATGATTATTTAAACCTTCAAGGGTCCAGGGGCACGTTTTCCCCTTATCCGATCAGGCTCAAACTTTACATACATTTTTTTTTATCAATTGGAACTTTTCTAGGGGGTGCCGTGGAAAAAAAATTGAAAAAAATTTTCATCAAGAATAAACAAGAGCCACCCTAACGCAGACCTATGAGACACGCGTACTCTTTTGGAGTATTTCGTTTCGATTTAAATTCAAATACGTTGCGATATTATTTATTTGCTGTGGCGCTAAGGTAGGTCGTTTCAATCACGCGACTCGACAGATTTTCATTCAGATAAGCGTGATTCGCGTCAGGACTTTGGTTTATTTGAGTCCCGTTGTAAAACAAAATATCGTTATACGCTTTGATGTTCTGGATACGCGGGAATCTGAAACGGCGAGCTCAGGTTTATTCAGCAAATAACTAATCAGAATGCCGACCGCACCAAACCCAAAAATCAATCAAATCCACGATTTTAGTCGAACCTGCCGACTAGGAATTTCACGCAAAACCGTCGAAACGGTACCTCGTATTGGGCCGCAAACTAACGACAGTCCCCACCGCCGCCGCGTATTCGTGAACGACTTCCGCTACACACACCATATCGCCCTGCTCTGCACGGAAGCTCAATATTTGCCAAGATTTTTCCTCTGAATTTGTTCAAAGGTATTTCGAAGGCCACGTTTTAATTCGATTTAATATTCCACAGAGGTTTCTTTAATATTCGAAACAGATCTGCGCAGATTCTGCATGCGAATTGATACTTATGGAATTATGCAAGTGATCCCGATTACGTGCCTCGCCCTCTACATCGCTTTGTTGATTTTGCACTTCCACGGACAATTTGATCCTGCAGTTAAGCAGGCTTAGACGGGAACTGCCATAAATCAACGAGATTCATGACTGTGTTTAGCGGAACGCATAGATGCGCCTTCTAAAAATATCTCTGAATGGAATTCTGTTCCTAAACTTCGAACTAAAGGTCCTAATTGTCACGACCGAAATGAAGAAACTCGTAGTATAACAATTTTTTTCCCTTATATATTTTTGGTTACAAATAATAATTATAAATGTGTTTCATTGCCAATAATCGATATCGGTGATGGAAATTTATATCGATTACTCGTAGTAGTTATCGATTAGAGAAACTGTATTTTGATCGCACATAATAGTCATCGACGACGAAAATATTCTTTTGGTTGCATTCGATCAACCTAATTTTCGATATAGAGCTTATGTTTTATCACTGCGAATAGTATAATTTTTTAGTCAAATTGAATTAAGAACTAATATTAAACTAATATTAAACAAGGATTTGAGAATTTCAAGGTGCGTCTACATATAACGAACAAACACGAACGAACATCAGGCAACTGTCATCCATCGTTCGCGCAGGTTTGCGTTCGGACAGGGTAATAATAACAGTCATCATCATGATAGGGATAATAATACATGGGTTATTCCACATGAAGTATGATGTAGTGCATGTGAAATTAAAGACGACTTTAATTCAAAATTGTGAAAAAGATACAAACGGACACGTGGAGCGACTGGACCGAGTGAAATCAACTGCGAAAAGGAATTGACACTAATGAGTCTTTTGAGTATAAGCCGTGTCCTGATGGGGCTACTCTAGTGTAACTGGCTATTTTTCAACGTTATATTTGAAATTAATTACCAATTAATAATAATACTTAATTAGCGAAGAACTATAAATTCAAAGAGAATGACGTTTTACCTGCACATTAAAACATAGTTGAGGTAATACTAGGTTTTTTAAACCTTTTTATCAAATATATACATGAATATTAGTGGCGAAAACTTGTTAAAAAAATTCTCTTCCGTCGAGCGATTGTGGGAAGATCATTGTATTATAGCTATTGGAAATGAAAAAATGAAGGCTTATCTTCTTTATCATATTTGTCGTTATGGTTTGAATAACGAAGGCCACCTAAAAACTAAAAATTCAGATTTTCACTCAAAATTTCGCTGTTTTCGTTTTGTAAAATTAATTTTTTGTACGACAGAAAGTTTTTCGTGATTCCACCCATAGCCGGTTATATTGTGCACATGTATGCAAGAGAGCTCTAATGCATCGATGTACAATGCTCTCTGCTTTAGTGGTCGCTTTTTCTCTCCGCGTAGTGGTCCCAAGTTATCCCTTCCAATTCTTCGAATTGGCATCCCAGAGTGAACCTCTTCGCGCTCAGTAGTAAAGCAAACAGACTGGAACCAACTCTAGACGCGTGCCAGAATCGAACGTTCACACAACAACTGTGTCTGGGTTTCTTTCATTCTGGCACGTTGTTGTATGGTACCTTCAAGAATTGTCAGTCGTCTGAGGGTTAAAAGACGTGATCACACGGCGAAAGAAAATTCTTAGATTCCAGAATTCCTGGAACTCTACCTCTTCGCATAGTGGTCGCGATTCGAACTCCTGCGCCCTCTACGCGGATAATACTGTAGTAGTTTCCGAGATATGTAATCGCCTGTCTTGGGAAACGTTGCTTTGAGAAAAACGCATTTAAAATTTTAATAGACAGTATCTTAGGTACTGAAAGTCCAATCCTTTATATTTTTGATAACCATTTAAATTTTAAAAAATCGGTTTGTAGAAATGTGTGTCACAATAAAAGCTATGGGATAATGTTAGAAAAATTATTTTTTCAAACCTGTACGAGTTATTCCAGCGGAGAATTGTTTTGTTCGAATCCAAAACAATATTTAACACTATTAAGAACAACCGAAATACAATAATTTCTGTTGATGTCGAGATACAGTAATGACTTTTATGAAAAATTAAAATAAATTTTCCTTAATTGCAAGTAACAAGAATACATAGAATATTCGTGAATAATAACTGTTAAATGATATCAAAAAGAATTTCCCTCACTGATAACTACGATAAGCGATCGAAGTAAATTTATCCTAAACAGAAATGGTTATCTTTAACGAAAAAATTTTCGCTCGCTTATAATCGTTATTTATAATCAAAACGTTTAACATCGACATTTTTTAACTATGTGGTCTTCGAAAATTTTCTTCGTATTTTATTAATAATATCCTCAACTTAAATAATAGATCGGTTTCTGTTACTGACAGTTTTAATACAAATTTTTGGAATACCTAATTATTATTTTTGATCCGTGCTTCACACTTGTAGTATTAATTATTAATTGTGGTAAATATTCACAAAAAGGGTGATATCTCTGATTTCACTTTTTTTCTTATATTATCAAGGTATAAAGTTCAAGATCAGAATTATCATTTATTAAAAACAGTATTTACAAAGGAATTATCTGAGTAACCGAACTTAAACTGCTTTTTAATTAAATGAAAATTAGTTTAAATTAAAGCTACAAGTGTTGTTGAAAGAAAGTTACCGATCTATGCACTTTATTATAATGGCTAACTTAATTTTACACGATTACGATGCAGTTTTATTTATTTTTTAGTCTTACAGTTATGTAGTTTTTCATATAGGGGAGAGTGGGGTAATTACGAACGCGGGGTAATTGCGAACACTGCTATTTCAGTCTATTAAAAAAGGAAAATAGATCAAGTCCAACCGCCAATCGACAGGTCCGAACGCGTTCAGTATCAGGCAATAAGTGGTAGAGAGTAGCAGCACGTACGGTTTAAGGTAAATACACTTTAAACTTTTCGTTACTTTTCATCTAATTTTTTGTAATGTTACTTTGTCATATAGCTACTACAGTGAGAGTGATACATTTCAGATTTATAGAAGTAGTTATAAACACGATTCAAACGAGACTTTGGCAGTAACAAATTTTTTGTTGTAAGTTTCTAACCTCAAAAATAAAGCATGTTTTATTTCTATTACGTCTTGGGGTAATTGCGAACGGATTGGATGGACCAATTGCGAACGTTCGCTATTACCCCGAAACGTGTATCAATATACGTATCAAGTGAGAAATCTTAAACACAAAAATAGTAATATATAAAAAACAAACGAAATACCAAAGAAGATAGGGGAAGAAGAAGACTATGAATATCATTGTATTTATTGTAATGAAAAGTATGAAGACCCACCTAGTGTTGATTGGATCATGTGCTACAAATGTGATTTATGGGCATATGAAAACTGTAGCGGTGATGCAAGCACATCCAGAGGCTTTGTATGCGTGTTTTGTGACGAATAGATACGTTTATTAACTTGTTCGTGATCACTCCATGCCGTGTTCGTAATTACCCCACCAGTAGTCGGGTAATTGCGAACACTAAGGGTTTCGTTTTTTTATAAAAAGTATATTTTATTTTCAAATTTTATCGATATTGATTACTATAAGTTATAAATGAATAGTCAAACTGCAATTATAATCAACAAAAAAGCTTTTTTCATACTCAGCTATTGTTATATTTGAATTCTTGCTTAGGTGTTCGTAATTACCCCACTCTCCCCTATGTAACTGCCAAAAATGTAATTAAAACATAAGTATTGGAAGAAAACATGTAGTCACTAGTCAAACATGTATGTTTCTTCAAATATAAATTTTACCAGATAACGGTTAAAGTATAAATGATATTCAAAAAACGAATAAACTTCCAAATAAACAACGTCTTCCAAACTTTCCCAACATCATTCAATGTGATCACAGCGTATTGAGCAATTATCGACATCGGATAAGGATTGTGAATATTTACCGAAACGGTTTAACCTTCAAGACCAAACGAAGTACCTTGAATCTTCGATTAAACTGATTTTCTCCGAGTAAGCAGATCCCCGATTCTTTTAAGCGCCGAGGAAGAGACAGCGCGCGCGAGGAAAATCGTATTAAAGAACTCCATAGACATTTCGACGAAGAAAACCCCATCTCGTTTTTGTTAAGTGCTCGGCGCGTCTCGGCTCGCTGATGGCACGCGAGAAAGTAGAATCATACTTTTTTTACGTCCGTTCTTCACGGTCGCGTAAATATCCCCTTTCAACTTTCCCGGACTTACGCGAGCCACGTTTCCGGGGTTCCACCTCCGCCCCGACGTTGCTTTCTCCCGATTTTTTTATCACGCGCCACGGCAATCTATTTCGTTGATCGTACTTTCGAGAATGGCCCATAAAAGTTGTTAGATCGGCCCACGGAACCGTTCCGAACGAACCAGGGACTGACCAGAATGAATGATCGTTCGACGCGAATGGAAAAAAATAGCCGGCCGACCGACGAGAACTTTCATAACTGTTTGCAGAACAATGCTGAGCTTCGATCCTTGGCTAAGGAGAAAACGCATTTTGAAAAGTGGAACGGCGAATCGTGGCCGATCGATCAGTCTGCCAGTCTTTGTTTCGCGTTCTCGCCCTTTTTTTCCCTCCCGCTGTCGTAACGCGCGCAGTAACACGTTTGGCGTGGCCCTTCTCCCGCAGAGGGCTCCGCGGAAATATCTATCAGCGTTACGCGACGAATGTCGACGCGAAAGGCCCGCATTAACGAGCAATCCCTATCGCTAAATCGATTCGCTCGACGAATCGTGACGAGCATCGAACGAGCCCAGTTTTGATTGAGACGCAACAGGAAACACGGAGACGCTGGTTCGTCGACACGAGCGAGCTACTGGCTTCGTAAATATTTCAGGCGGCGTCTGCTGCGACAAGTCTACCGCGGTTTGCGATAAATTAATAAAACGGATTTCGAAATATTGGCAGGAGGAGTTGAAAGCTTTCAACAGGTGAACCGGCTTCTAGAGAGACTTTGGTTCGCGGAATGTTTGCCACAGGTGCGTTGTGAGAGCACGTTATGCCACAGATTATGGAACGATTTCAGAATCTTATGGGAAACAGACAATTTTGAAGATTAGTAGAATCGAAATTGCTCTTAAAGTAGCAAGGAGTATCACCTAATTGAAATAAGTTTATTTCGATGGCATTTGACCTATTAGTAAAGCGTTTTAGGCGACAAAGCGGGTTCAAAGCATGAATTTAGCTTTCAACGTTTAAGCATTGTTTACTCTGAATCTCTTGAAAGCTAAGAAGGGACGCAGAAAAGTGAAAGAAACAGAACTTGAATTTTCATAAGGCATAATAAGTGCAATTCGAACGAAATCATAGATGGTGTTACACTATCTAGAAAAATACACTTTGATCAATATTTATCGTATAGATTAGTTTATTTCCTTATAAAAATTCAAGTAAGTTTCGTTTCTATAATTTCTTCAGGGTTTATTAGTTTTTGAGTTACGTGGCGTATAAAAATTTCAACTCTCAATATAGAAGAGTAGTTTCACTTATTAAACATGTTTTTTAGCCAATAGAAAAAGTATGTGTTTAGTATTTTTTAATGCTTCACCTATATCCTACGTATCACAAGAATTGTAGTGTTTTAACGAGATGATGCTCTTTGTACAAGATTTGCCAATTTTTTCCACACAATTGTATCAGGAAGTGTAATCATTTGTATATGTATGTAAAATCACTATGTGTAAGTACAAATAAGAAAAAAATGTTACTTCAACATAGGCTTTTAAATGCTTCATTCAAACGTTATTATAAATAATAACAGATTGGTATTTTGTCGACATAGCATAAAAACACATTCGATTATGTTCTCCAGTACATAATTGCACTACGAAAATGATTAAAAGACTATTTCTCCCAGTAATGGATAGGCCTAGAGTCTAGGAGAATAAGTTCCTTGGTCTCTAAGATTTGGACATTTGTACACCAGATATTATTATTATTATTCTTATTAAACGTCTTTATTAATATATGTTACATCGTAATATACAGTGGTGTACGTAATAGCCGAGGTGCAGCCGAATAAATTGTAATAGAAAACAAAACAAAAACTTTGAAATAGTAATTACATTAATCATAGCGACTTTTTATATATTTTGCGGTAACATACTTAAATGTGGAATATAAAGGAGTTGAATGAATGTCCAAAGGAAGAACATTGTACTAATGGGAAGAAAGATAAGTACGAAAAGAAGGTCTTGAACTTAGAAAAGCGATGTGACAAAATAGTTTTTCTTTTCAAAACTTTAGAAAAAGTTTTTCTTAAAAACAAATTAATACATGTTTGAAATTAATGCCAAGGATTCGTGTCACAGTTATTGCAATTAAAGAGAATAAACATTTCAAAAAGAAATTATAATGTAAATCAACAATTTGTTACTATATAATATCGATGAATGAAGCAATATGTTGTCGGTTTGTATTTTTATTATAACTTTTTAATAATTCTTAAATAAATTGTATGGGGAAAATTGACATACCTCGTATATTTAAAGGTCTGTGTTTTATTCCTGCACTGGCTAAACTGGTGCAGAGTAAACCACCTGCTATTTCCTTCCGTTTTATGAAATATCACAAGATAATGATTGGATCGTTCTGCACTAGTGCAGCCAGTGGAAAAATAAAACATAGACTTTATAAATGATAGTTTGAAACTTCTGAAAGATTTCCTCTAACTGAAAATTTCCCAGTGTTATCAAATACTTAAATAATAATTCATTGTAGTCAATAATAATTCTGAATTTCTTCTAAATTATGTTGTTCTCAAATGATCACTAAATACTTCCTCCATCGCAAAAATGCATACTGAATTCTGAACAGTCACCTCTTCAAAACCTGGAAATTACCATCCTAATCTACGTTTCTAGCTCCTTTTTTCTAGCCTGCCATTTTATACTCTTTAAAGTATTGTCTGTAGTAGTATATTGTCTTCAATATACACTGAGAAAAATAAAATAATAAATTTTACTACATTTTGTACTAAAGTAGCAGGATAGCAGCACATGTGGTGAAAATCCTAACACAGTGTAGTAAAATTCTGAACCTATAGTGTAGTAAATATTCCTAGGAAAAGCTGAAATTCCAGATGTCCTTACTATACTGGGTTGCGATTTTTACTACACTGTGTTAGGATTTTTACTACACGCGCACCTATCCTGCTAATTTAGTACAAAATGTAAAATTTGGAACATTATTTTTCTCAGTGTACTGTACTATGAATTTTATGTGCGTAGACATGTGGTTGACTAAAATTTAAGCGTGTGTCTGGTGTAACCGAAGAGTGTTTAAAACTGAATCAATAAATTGAATTTTAGAATCAATAGTCATTAGTAGATAAGAAAATTCTTAGAACACATGTGAAAAATTGAGGCGTTGCGTGTCTCGTGTGCGTGACGTGTGGGTGCAATTCTTGAGTATATGGTATGATTAAAGACCAACCATCAGTTGAATTGTAAATATAGGCCGAATGTATACGAGCGATACTATCTCGTTGCGATTGCGCATCCATGACGCTGAACGATTAGGCAGGTTTACATTTCTAATGATGTAATGCACACGAGTGCAAATCATAACGACATCGCATCGTTCGTGCATATCGAGTCTTATCAGTAACAGACGTGGCATCATCGATGTGAAATCACAATGAAATTGTCCATAAACATCTAACCCTAAGGTTCAACTCTAAAATTGTAAATATTCAAACATTTTCAACCAAGAAACCGACACGACACGTTACTTTTATCTTTATCATTATATTAACCGCAGACGTGGTGGTTTAATAAATTCGTTCACACCAACGTGAAAAATTTCACCGTCTATTTTAATGCTGCAAACTTCTCGTTGCGAAAAATATTCAATGTTGCTGCGAATTTTCGCGTTCGTGTGTAACTCTTCTAAAAAATTAGTTCGTCCAAAAATATCTCACTTCCTACTCTACGTTTCTGTTTAGTACCTGCACCTGCTTTCGCGTTAAGAAATTCAACGTTTTTAACTCGAAAGCAAAACACCAATACTGCGTCGCAGCGTTAAGTTAGTGGGAAATGCGGCGCAACGAGGCGAAAAAGCGGAAGCCCGGCGAAGGGACAAAGAAATTGGGTTCCTTCGATGATGTATGCTCAACTCTCGTTACGTTTGATTACTTGTCAGCGCGAGCCAGCGCGACCGCAGCCGCATTTTCATTACTCTACGCGTCGTCGTCGCGATTCTTCTTGAACAGGAAATGAAAGCCGTTGCTTAGCTCGCGTTTCGCGAGCTCCGCTTTTGAGCCGAGCCGGACGCCGAAGGGCGGGAGGGGAAGAGAATTATTTGAGAAGGACGATGAAAGAAAGGAGCCGGAAGACGGAAAAGGAAACGGACAAAGGCGGTTGTTTGAAAATTCTAGTAACAGCGTTTTCCTCCCGTCTTCGATAAGTTTCAGGCCGACCGGAACACTGTACAAATGCCTCTTTGTTTAACGTTCAATGAGACTGTCGTTGAAACGGGTAGGTTGAGGAAGGACGAGGAACTCCCTCATTTCCTTCCTGTTCCGCTGCCAGCCAAGGATATACTTAACGCTGCGACTTTCTTGGCCGGAAATTAAACTCCTTGCTTGTCCTGCAGTCTCATCCGCGTGTACGATATTTAAATAAGCATACTGGCAGGAACGTTGGTCGGAAATCACCGTTGCACCGCGACACTCTTGTACGCTTGTTCGCGGTAAAATCGTAACGAGCCTCCGTGTTGGCTGTCGCCCGCATTTACGCAGACTTTTAGAAACTTCCACGGGAAAGCTCCACTCGCACGCGATGGGATTCAAATTTCCCTGTTCCGCTGGCGGAAGGCAATCGGAACAGAGACACTTCGGTAATGGACCCTATGGGTCCTCGACGCGTTCCATTGGAAAACTGAAAACTCATTTTCGGCTTGTCCCTCGGCCGAAGCGAGGACTCGCAATCACGTCTACTACCGTCAGGAAGACCATTTTTCGTTCAAAAGCGGGGAGTGCCAGCCGATTTCAGTACTCGAGGAGATCGACAATCGTAACAGACCCTTTGTACACGGGCGACCAACGAACGAGAGAAAGAAAATCCTCCGCCGTTTATACGAGCCGCTGTACGTTACCTCCTTTGAAGTCCGAAGAAATTCATCGCGTGGGAAATGGTCGAATCATCGCGGCCGCAACAAAGCGATCGTGTCCGCGACGAGCATTGCTTCTCTGACCATTATCCAATCGGCCTCTCCGCTCGATCGATCCCTCTCGCGAAGAATTCCGCTCGCCCGCTTCGAGTGGATCGACGTGTCGCAAATCCTCCACTCGTCGCCGAACGGATCCGTCGGTTTTGACTCCTGGTTAATCGTCCGTGACGCTCTCACGGCGCATCAACGAGCAACTCGACAAGAACGAGCCGCACGCGAACCAGCCGAGTGCTCGCCGCGCGATCGCATACTGTTAATCCAGATTAGAGTTCGAGGCGATGCAGCCCCGTCGCAACATCCTCTCTGAACGTTTCCGATGGTGATCAACCGAGATCCTGGGAATGCGAGAACGAAGGCCCGCCTTTAGCCGGCTCGTCGGTGTGCTGCATTGGTCACGTAAACTGATACAAACGGATATAAATATTTTTTTGCGATCCGATGCGCTGCGGCGAATTTAATCCGAACGAATGTGTTTATGCGACACGGTTACACGGGGCTGTCGGGATTCTAGCAAAATGAAATTTGAAGCAGCCCGGGATTATGAAGCTGCAGATTCTGCTCTCCCTCGCCACACTTTCCTTGTGGTTGACAAAAAATAATTGCTATTGGGGATTGTATGATGTAGGGGATTCCACGAATGTTATTTCGGAAGGCAAATTTAGCGCACGAAAATCGTAAAAACGTGCGGAAGAACGGGGGTTGCATGGTAAATGCGGTTTTGTCTTTGCAGGGATCTGTGTTCGATGAACGTATTTTAATCGATCGCGTCGCATTCGTTGCGTCGCGCGTATTGAAGAACAGTTACTAATGTTATACGCCGGTAATGAAACAAGTCTGCAGGAGCAATTATGTTAGCTAACTTCGAGTAGAAATTTATGCAAGCAGAACCTGTGATTTAATAAGTGAAATGTGTACTTAATTCCTTTTTGAAATTGTCCCTACCGGGAACGATGCAATCTCTGGAAATATTAGTAGCACATTTTCGTCTATGTTCTCTCCTCAGAAAATCTTGTTTCTCAAGAGAAACATGGAGAATGAAATTTCTGGACGATTCGAAAGAAATCGAGCATCACGCGGACTGTTGCGATAGCTGACAAAGGAGAGCAGCGGTCGGCGCACGCTTTTAATAACGAAAAGTCGGGAAGAATCACGCGGACGAGAATTATGAAATTGCGCAGAAGGGAGAAAGACTTATGCAACGTTCAATTTGTGTAATGTATTCAAAATACGGTCGTGCTAAAGTACGGCCGGTCGAATTTGCAATTATAATCTTTCGGATTAAGCCGTGTTACAGTTCCGGTAATACCAAACGTCCCACGTTTTTCCGGAAAATCCTTCAACAAACACCCAACGCGGAAGGAAAAACTGCCGCACCGAGCCGCGCGCGCGACGAATAACGAGTTTTCACTTCGCCGCAAAAAATATTTATATCCTCGCGTTCACGTGAAACGACAAACAAAATCACCAAAATTTTTATGTACCAGAAGGATTTGAGGCACAGCTGCTCGAAGCGAGGCTTCCGCACGACAGAAATACGTGTGTCACTTGTCGATTCGACGCACAGTGTTCACGAAACGCTGCACACCGTGCATCCCTTAACGTTTCGTCGCACACCGCGAACAACTATTTTCGGCAAACGCCCATAGCACACTGTATCAGGACTCTATCGACAGCCGGTGGCACTTGATCACAGATCACGATCCCAAAAAGCTGCGAGTTCGATACGTACGTCACGCGAGATTAACCATAGATCTCGGTGAACGTCACACGGGACACAGCACCATGGATCGACGTCAAACGAGGCTAGAGGATAGAAAATGGGGAAACAATGGGAACCGATTGAACACGATACGATAACAAATAGAAAAACTCGACGACTAGGTCCGACGGTCGTTGTGGCGCGCGGCGAGCCACTGACTGCCTCCACCAATTCCACGCCTTTCCCCGTCCTCCCACCTCCGTGCACCGCCACCTACGCCGATCACCCTTGCACACCCTCTTCGCGCTGTCCTCGACAACCCCAGGCGCAAACGCCACGACGATACCCGATCCCCCGTTCTCCTCTCTGTCGCTCCAATCCGCTCTCTCCCTCGCGCGCTCTCTATGCCTCTCTCGTAAGCCTCTCTCTCTCTCTCTCCCTCTCGTCTCTCCATGCCATCTCGATTCTTCGTCTCTTTCATAATGCTCACCGTGTTATTTCATTCTTCGCGTCGTTCGCCGAATTCCAAACTATATTATTTTTGTCCATTTCTCTTCCCTCCAATTTGTTCTCTCCTTCTGTCCAAGAACAGAAGAAAAGGGTCCAGAGGTGCATTTTCGGAGAGTCTTTGTTGTTTAGAATTCCGTTTTCACAGAGTTTAGTCAAGTATTCAGAATTTCTCTCTGACTATTTGTTAACCCTCTATGATGACAACTAACTATTGTTAATAATGATACATAACATGTCTGTCACATAATATCTAAACTATAACTAAGGATAATTTATTTTACGCAGAATTTAATTTCGAACTTTCATCAATTCTTTAGACTAGCGATTTTCAATCAGTGTGTCGTGAAAATTGTTATTATATGCAATCAAATCTGTAAATCTTCAACTATTCGAAGTATTCGAATAATTCGAATAATTCTCCTAATTACTCAAATAATTCTTCGAACACTTACAGTTTTGGTACGAATATGAGATAGGGTAATAATTTGCATTTAAATTTGATTTCTATACAATACTGACGTTTACGACATTGATTGAAGACTGAGGACTGTAAAAACTATTATTACTATTCTTATAACAAGCGTCGTCGTTTATTACCATTTTCTTTTGCTTTGTTTATTTACTGCTTCATCCGCAATGGAAAGTTTGTGTATGTATACTTAAATATACTTTTATTTTGTAATTTTTTAAGAATTAAGAGGAATAAGTTATTGTATAATCATCATAGCTTAAACATGTTAATGAAGATTTCTTTTATTGTAATATAATAACAAAAATAAAATAGTAAATTGATAGCAATATCAGACACATTTAATACTTATTACTAAATACTAAAACGGATTTGACTTACTTCTTCAGATGCCAAAAAGGAAGCTAAATACAGGGACTTTGTGGATTCAATGCTTGACATGGCGATAGTGGATTCATTATGATTGTGTAGGTTCAAGGAGCCGAATTGACGTATGCAATTATTGTAAATAAAAAGAAATCAGATCATGCTGTTATATCTATCACTTGTACGTCAATAAGACTATTAGTAACGTCTTAACATAGTTTTATGAATTATTTCTTCTTAAAATAATACTATCTCTCATATTACAACCCGAATTTCTGTTTACCCAATTTTGCTTCAGTTTTTCAAAAAAGTGAAAAAAGAAAAAAACGATTCTAGAAGGTTGTGTAAGCCTTATAAGGTTTATGTTGTTCATCCTTATGCATACAGCACATATATTAAGTTTCTAATAGTTATTTAATTGATTTCTTATTTATAGCTGTTATAAGACTTTCTAGATCCAAAACTAAAATAAGTACGGTACTATATTCGTACCATCTCTTCTATATTTTGGTATACAACAGAACTTTAATAATTAGTTTATGTGTTGCATAAAATGGAAGCTTAGATCATATATACTTATGAACAAGGCTTTTCACGGAAAGATAAAATTCTCTACGTAACGTCATACGTAGGCAAAGTAAGTGAGTAATTTCCTGAGCACGCCTAATCTCGTCCAGCCACCGCGAGGAGAGATACTTAGTAATACTTACTGATGATTAACAATTAATTGCAAAGAGTCTCTTACAATTGCTGTTTCTAGCGTGCTCCTAATGTATCTAATGTAGTATCATACGGTATCCATCATTTTGACTATATCTGACGTTTCATTTTCGACGTTATCTTGGCTTGACTCTGGTTTATGCGTTCTTATGCATAGACCGTGTCTTATTGTATACAGCGTGTTCGACAACGTGTGTAAACCATTTTAAAAGGAGATTTTACTGAACAAAACAAGACAAACATCAAAAATGAAAAAAATGCGTTTGAGGCTTCGTTAGCAAGTTATTAATTGTTCTATGTTCGCACAAAAACGTGTCTGACCCCGATGCCTATTCTACTGTCGACGCGCGCTGGCTAGGTCAGACACGCCGCTGTCAGTGCCGTAGCTACTCAAAGGAACCCGCTTACTTCGAAGTCGAATTAATGACGCCATGCGAAAATAACGTCAAGGACCCAACAACCGATCAGAACCCAATTCCTGATCAGCTGAGTATATAACTATCATACAACAAATTATCATGCTAAAAATTGATTCTGAACACTAACTACATAGTTATTAACTGTTTTGAATTTCAAAAGTAAAATCTGACAGCTAATATTGGAGATAATTTGGGTGATCAGAAATTGCTCCCTTTGCTGTTTTGACTTTGGAACTTGGATAATAATTTAATTATTGCTATTTTTGTACTTTTATACATAGCGAATTAAAAATTAAACACGGGTTTACTCAAATATCACAAAAATTTTAAGATTAGGTTAATGTTGACATTTATACATTAAAAAAAAACATAAAGTTACATTGAATTGATCAGGAATGGGGTCCTTGACGGTACAAAATTTTTTTCAAAATTTGGTTGAACGTCATACAGCAACTCGGGTAGGTCTTCAACCAAATTTTGAGAAAATTGTATTTTCGCATGGCGTCGTTAATTCGACTACAAGGTAAGTGGGTTTCTTTGAACGGCTACGGCACTGACAGCGCCTTGTCTGACCTAGCTAGCGCGCGTCGACAGTAGAGTAGACGCCCACGTCAGACACGTTTTTGCACATATTTGCAACAATTAATATCTCGTTAACGAAGCCACAAACGCAATTTTTTCATTCTTGATTTTTGTCTTAGTTTGGCCCGTAAAATTTCTCCTTAAAATGACCAACACATGTTCCGAACATCTTGTATATGTATGTATGGTCTATGGATGGAAACGGCTAGAGATCGCTGATTCAGACAATTTGACATGTTCAGTAAACAATATTTAGTATTCCTTTTAACGCCATTTATACGAAAGAATGATCATTTTCTAAATCCTTAGACAATCGAATGCCAGAAATTTCAAAATTTTATTGGAAAATTTTGTGGATGTAACTAATATAGCTGTGTTACACATTCTTTTAATTATCACGCCCCCCCCCCCGGCCATTCGCTATTTTTATCTCCTCTAAATTTTGCAATCGCATCTTTTTTACTTCATTTCCCGCTCATATTTTTTCCTATCCTCATATCTCTTCTCTTCGTTTTCCTCGTACCATGTATTCAGCAGTGATTTGCAAGCTCACCCGACCTCCGTTTCCATTGCTCGTTCCCTGCTTATATCTGGGACAGTGGAACTGACGTTCCGATACAAACCTCTCCGATCAATTGAGCGTGTAATTGATAGGTTTGCTCGGTCCGCGTTGTTCCGCCTTCCAATTATTTAATTAAGAAACCGGTGCGTTAAGTTTTGAATTGCAAATGCGCCTGGTTCGAGCGCAGTGACGGTGGAGGGACAGAGAGACGGAACGCGAGAGGGAATCGTGTGCCGGGAAAATAGCGTTAAATTAAAAATAGCGTTGACTAGCGAAATTCCTGCAAATTCCACAAGGTTTCTGTTCGGAATCGTTTGTTCCACTTGTTCGTTACCTTCGACAACCGGAGCCCCGGGATTATTCGCGATACGAAACGCTTTTGGAGAATCCTGTTTGAAATCAATTGGGCCAGGTAGTTTGCTTTTTATGGTTAACCAATTCCGCTACATTTACGATTACAAAGATTAGATTATACACTCAATTAACTCTTGTTTTTTTTAAGTATAGTCTCATGAAAGAGTTGAGGTAGGGGAGACCGGGGTTAGTTGACTAACTTTTAACATTAGTAATTATTTTTAGATGAATCATTGATACGTATTTTGTTGATTTGTTGTATACCAGAGTTTATATGATTCTTCAGCTATGCAGACTTAATTTTTAGAATCGTTTTAATTGCGGCTACGTTGTAGTTTTTATCACACTTATACTAGGAAAAACATTAAGTCAATAAGCCTCGACTGTGGGATTAATTGTCTTGGCATATATCATTAGTGCTCAAGAAAACAAATAATAGCATTAATGAAAATTAAATATTGATTTGCTCGTGGATGTTTACTATATTGTATGTATAACGATCCATATGATGGTTTGTGGACAAAATTAAAGTTAGGTCTGTAATCATGCAAATCACCGTTATTTAGACCTGATGCAGATTGAGAGGTGGTTTCACCCCCTAAACATGGAAAAGGGGTAGAAAAGAAAAACGCATATTTTTTTATTCTTCGGTCGTCTAAAACATATCCAAAAACTAAAATGATCGGAAACAGATATCCAAAAATTTTTCCATTAGTCAAGTACCTAACCCTGCACGAGATTTTTCGTATCTTCAGTACTGTGCGATGAATCTTGCACGCGTTAGATATTACGTAGTACTGGAAATTATAGTCAACGGAACGCACTTTCACAAAATATTCACGAAAAAGTATCAAGCTTAATGGGCAGAAGTTCAGAAATAATCGATGCAAAAGTATTCACTCAACACGGATGTTATTAGATTGTTAGATTTTTTGTTCGTACTGAATGAGGCGCGAGTGTTTGTCACGAAGACGTATTACATATTGAGCTAGTCACTTACATGTTTCAATACTATGAATAGAACTGTAAATTACATCATAATACAATAATTACAAGACATTAGTCAACTAACCTCATCAGTCAACTGTCCTCGCTCTCCCCTACAGTTAATTCGAGAAGTTAAGGGGGGATTTCCATATAGACTGCAAAGAATAAGTCGATCTTTGTGAATTTTTTACAAAAAACCTATTAAGGGAATCATTTTGAAACCTTCGGGACTGTATATACACTGTTTAAAGTTACAAAAAAAATTTGTTTGCAGTATAAATATTGGCTGCGGAAGTCGCTATTGAAGAAAGTTGTTGCAGCCTTGCCGCTGGAGGTATAAACTGGTGGGCACTCTAGCTCCTTCAATTTTTTCTAGAATGAAGAAATTCAAAATGTTCCTTATTATTTATGAAATTATATTGTCGATGAACCAAAAATATTAGTGAAAAGTATAAATTTTTAAAGATCGCAGGGCTTGTAAATCAAAAGTGTTTTTTTTGGGGGGGGGGGGGGGGGGTAATTTCTGGACGCATTTGTGTGAAATAAAGTTGCTTAAATTAATTTTTTCATTAAACATGTAGGTTCATCGACTATAGTTTGCTATAATGTAGTTGTATAGACCGAGATAGATAGATTGGTTGAGTAGTTTTTGTTTAATCGTGCCCGCCAATTGAAAGAAATTAGTTTCGAGAAAAACGTATCTAAAGTTTCAGCGGCGAAAAACGAAAAGTGGCAAAGTCTTGTAAAACTTGCAGTTGTTCAATGTTAATTTGCTGTTCATGCTGAATAAGTAACTCTTTAGCTTCCTCAAAAAATTCAAATCTCTATTTCCGATAGAACTACCGCATTCACCATAACTTTTGTTATTTTATAATGCTCCATTAACTGTATTTCTAAAAATACCTGGAATTCTGGCTTAGGGCTTTAGGATTATGTCCTTGAAGTGTATTACTATTGATCAAGCACAAAAAAATTTGTTGACCTGCTATATGGAAATCCCCCCTTAAGGGATCAGTATGGGTTTATCGTACATATTTTTAAGAATATTTTTTTCACACTAAAATTTATTTTTACATTTGCATCTTTTCACACATAAAAATAGAGGTTTTAAAGTAATAGAAAAAATTTTTTATTTCAATTTTTTATTGATTTATCTTGGTGATCTGACCGCTTGAAGTGAGCCCTGCTTGTTCCTGACCGACATGATATCTGGACTTTGGAGCATTTAATAACAAAAAATCGAGTAGTTTTTTAAAAAGTAGAGTTGTCGCTATGGTTGGAAGTAAAATTTTTCACTCCCGGTGAAAAATAACAAAATGGTGGACTTTTGAATTTTTCAACCCTTTTTTTACAACTTAAATTGTTTAAAAATATGGTTAAACATAAATGAATATTTATAATTCTAATTCAGACTGAAACTATGCGTGTTCAGAATAATCCCTAAAAATTTGAGCCCAATCGGTGCGATAGTTTTTTGTAAATCATGTCAAGAGAAAGAAGTCGAAAAACGTTGTTTCGAAAAAAAACGCATTTAAAGATTTTATCGTAAAAGCGTAAAAAAAAGCATCGTACCCTCAATCAGCGATGCCTGCTCCATACATTATTCCTTCAGCTTCTTCATAAGCACCATTGTCTTGCAATCTTTCCGATGTTTTTAGAAAATCGTATTTTTGAAAAAATAAACCCATACTGATCCCTTAATTGAGCCGCGTAAGAAGATAGGTATCTATGAAAGCCGAAGGGATATAAATTATTTGTCGGAGTGTTACGATTAACTGAATGAAAGACTTTGCGAAAATAATATTTCTATAATGGAGCGATGCAAATTAGCATAAGCCCCACGGAGCAGAGTCGCGATATTTCTCGAGTCTCGATCGTCGTTTGAATAAAGAAACGAAGGAAACACGCTGATTTCATTTCCCGCCGCCGCTGAAGATTCCATTTTTACCGGTCCCTGCCTCGCTTCTTGCGCCGCATTATATTTAAATCGACGCCATCTTCCGCGTCAGCTGTTTTTACAATCGTCCCCCGCATTATTCCGATACTGTCTGCCCAATGAACGGTATATTGGAACATTATGGAACGCGCGGATATTAAACGCCAGCGAGAAGCAACCCCTAATTTCGCATGGCAGAGTCGCTATGCGAAATACGCGGAATTCCTCCGTATCGTAACGCGTACGAAGAAAAATAATAATAATAAAAGCTCGAAAATTACGGAGTCTAATTTGCCATTGCCTTTCGTACGGTTCGTAGTCGTCGCGTCGCGTTGGTCGGGTTTTGTTCCGCGAAGGAAAGAAGAGGAAATGACGGAAACTGGAAAGGCAGGAATCGAGGAAAAGAAGAGCCTTACGTTAAGGTAGCTTTAAAAATGTCAGCCACTTCAAACGATATGTTTTGCTAACTTGACACGCAAAAAAGTCGGCGTAATAAGGATAAAATCAAGCAGTGACGGAAATCCGAGGCTTTGAGGATCTAGGTTTGAGTTCCATCAGACATGAATGATCAGTGCGCCAAATTAAGGATACTCTCTCATCCGAATTTTCCAAAAAATCGATTAGAGACAGCAATATAAAAAGTTGAATTAGAAGACAATTTCGAAGAAGTAGAGTGGTTATTTTATGACGCAAAAACAGCTGATTAAAACGTAATATCAATGCAAACACAAATTTCAAACGCGGTTTTTCTCAGAACGAGCTTTTCTAAAACTGCAAAAATCCTAAAAAGAAAAATTATGAATCAATTTTGACAATTCTTACGGAATTTTATTCATAACTGAATTCTCCATGGAATAATCCACAATTGTTACTTTTTGACGCACCATTCTCTTATTGTAAACATTTTTCTGCCTACAATTACCTATTTTTTCGTAACACAGGATTTAAACGTTTCCCAAAAAGTAAGATTTTAACATTTTGCCATAAATGTAAACGTTTCTATACAGCATCTTACAATAATATATCTTCTGTTTCTCATTTTAGATGATTCTACGAGGGTTTATCATTTCCGCAAATAAGGAAGCGTTCTGTTGTCATCGAGGCAATCGGCGCCATTTATAAAAAGTACTATTGAATGGAATGCTCAAACGAGTTTGTTTTATTATCTCCAATAGTATCAGAATAAAATACAAACAATTCACTACCTCTATGTCGTATAGTTTCTTTTACATGAAATCTTAAAAATGAGCTACTTTTAGAGTGATATGATTGAGTGACTAGTTAGTATTCACTAGTGTCTTCTAATTATTGTATTATAGCGTAATTAACGTTTTTATTCGCAGTATGGAAACATGTAAATGACTAGCTCAATATGTAATGCGTTTTCGTGACAAACACTCGCGCCTTCTATTAGTAAGAACGAAGAATCTACCAACATCCGTGTAGAGTAAATATTTTTGCACCGACAATTTATGAATTTCTGTCCACTAATTGTAAATACTGCTCGATATTTTTCGTAAATATTTTGTGAATGTGCGTTACGTTGATTATAATTTGCGGTAGTATATAATATACAACGCGTGCAAGTTTCTTCGCATAATACTTAAAATATGAGAAATATCGTACAGAGTTACTTGACTAACATGGAATAATTTTTGGATATCCGCTTCCAATCACTTTGGTTTCTGGTGTGACGTGCTTTTCGTCCCCGAGCCGTGAATCGAGGCCGGAAGCACGCCGCAAGCCCTTGCCGATCTCTCCACGCCTTTTCGAGAACCGAGGAAGGTTCTCGAGCGCCAGGTATCCGAAGATACCGGCGTGGAGAGAAGCAACTCGCGAAGGTCTTCGGACCGGCTAGCTCGTGCGAATTCGCGGAGAGACGGGTGTGGGTGGAACGAGGGATCAGGATCCGCAGAATTTAGCTCCCACGGCGGAAGGCGAATAAAGCAGAGACACGTGTTCGCTAGTAAAAATGACTCTATTGAAGCTTCGAGAAATTACGACGTACTAAGAGAAGTGTGCACACCTTGGCGTCGGTCGCCACGCGGCGGGATCGTCTCGCCGGATATTTTACAAACTCGCGAATTTGAGAATCACGCCTCGATACCCGGAATCTCCCGTTTGCGCGACCACCGAAAAGCCCCGACGACGCAGCGACTCGATAACCACCCGGGAAGGCAAAAGGAGGCCCTTACCGCTCGGAATTCCAAGAGGAACAGGACGAGTCGTTACGACAACTCGCGCTAGATCACGATCGCGCTCCCCCCTCCTTAGGCCCTCCCGTATTGGTTCAACGCGCGCGACATCGATTATCGCCCAATTAGATCGATCCGCGGAAGACGGTGTCGGCTGCTGGCTCTCTCTGGCTCCTCTTCTCGCAACCAGGCCGCGGTTTCGGCCATTCCGAGCGCCACCCCGGCTTTTGCCCGGCGGGAGAGGAACGTCGGGACGGAGTGGCCAATTCCCCCCCCCCCCCCCGGCGCAGACGACGCAGATAGGAGCTCCGTGGCCCTGCCGTACTCCTGCGTCGACCTCTAAGACCTTACTCCTCGGGAAAATCGACCGAGGCAGGTTTGCCCTGGTTGCCTGCCCCCTGACAGGCAACGTCCTCCCCGAACCACGCCGGTTGCCGGAGGAGCCCTGGTCAGCAGATTGGTGGCACGACGTCGGTTCGTCCATTCCCTCCCCCGACGTTTACGTTGCCACGCGACTGATCTGCTGCCGCTGTTGGTCCGACTTCCTTGCCGTCTTGGTGTTCCGGGTCCGCCTTGTCGATGCCGCACGCATGTCAAACAGATTTTCTGTCAGTTTTTAAGCTACGCTCGAGACTCCCGGTGGTGCACGCCAGCCTCGATAACCTCTGCTCCTCTTCCCCCCCCCTTTGGAGAGCGCACACTTGTGACGCGACAAAATGTCACGTCACACTGGATATGTTTTAGTGTTTAGAGGAGCGAAAAATAAAAAATACACGTTTTTCTTTTTCGTATTTTAAATCACGATGACTTGGATGTTTATAGACCTAACTTCAATTAATATTGCCTACAAACCACCATATGGTTCGTTATGGTAAACATTCATGAGCAAATAAATATTTAATTTCTATTAACATCGTTATTTGTTTTGTTGAGCAATAATGATAAATGTCAAATTAACTAACCCCATCATATAAGTCAACTAACCCCACAGTAGTGATCGGACCGATACCAATACTATCAATGATACCCAAACAATTCGATACCGATGTATTGAAAGGTATCGAAAATTTTAGGTACATGGTATCGATTATCAATACCTATTTCTCCTGGAGGAATTAGTACCCGTTTGATACCCTCTGAAAGTATTGATATCCGCTTAATACTTTACGAAGGTATCGATACCTATTGATACCTCATGAAATTATCAGTATTGATATTGACGATCGTTTGATACCTAAATTTCTTTGGTTCTTTGGAATTTAACAAGGAGACGACCACAACTTTGTGTTGCCGATGTTAATGAACAAAAGAGATTTGGGTATTAAACGAGCATCGATACGGATTCCGATACCGATACTTTCGTGAAGTATCAATAGGCATCGATACCTTTGTTAAGTATCAAATTGGTATCAATACTTTCAAAGAGTACATCAATACTTTCGTAAAAGTATCAAACAGATATTGATTCTTTTCGGTACCTTCAAGTTTGATACTACTCCATGCAGTATCAGAATTTGTTATCTCGTATCGATACTATTAGTTCGGTATTTGTATGATCACTACGTTACAGTCGGGGCTTATTGATTTAATGTTTTCACTAGTATAAATGTGATAAAAACTATAACGTAGGTAAAATTAAAACGATTTTCAAAATTAAGTCTGCATACCTAGGGAAACATGTAATTTTTTGGTATACAAGTCAACAAAATATCAATGATACATCTAATAAAAATTACTAATGCCTTAAAGCTAGACGACTAGCCCCGCCCCCCCTTCCGTTAAAGGCCAGACAAAAATTTAACTCACCAATAATACAGTAAAATGACATTGTTTCATATATTAAGGTTTTATTATCTTCGATATGTATTGATCTGGTTATACACGCATTTAGTCAAACAATAATAGTGATAATAGTAATTTTTTAATTGCTGTATGTATAATATGCAGAGTATATAATATGAGGGTAATATGTGTAACTTTCATTGAAATCAAATAACACTTATCCGAATTCAAAAAGTTCTATTAAGTTAATTTAGAAAAATATTGTAACTAAATATTTAATATTAATCTTTACCAATATTAATTAAAATCCTTAAGGAATCAGTGCAACATTAACTGACGTTTTGTTGTTAGTATATCTTTTAAACAGTTTTGCATGGAAAATGATTTATCATATAATATAATTAGATCTTTTCCACTCTGGTACGTGTAATTTAATGTCTATGAAATTTCTGCATATTATCCTCACATGGTCCATACACGCACTGCACACAACATTTTCGAAATGTTTGTTGTAGTCTTCCGTTTATGTCCATTTCAATAATCAATACGTGGATCGAATAATTTCAATTCGTACAATACAATTTCATTCATATAGGTAAAGTAATTACTATTGTATAGAAATGTATGCAACGTGTTATATAAAGTTCCGACATGAAGGGAAATTTAAATCTGTAATGTCAATAATATCAGATAATATTAAAAACTTCAAAATATTTCATCGTATATTCTAATTTTGATGTTATATATTTTTGCATTTGTATTCAACATTGTACATTTTACATACATACTTTCGTGATGAGTGCATAAACATTTGCAGCATAATAATTATTAGAAAGTACTTTACGAATACCACTAAATGAAGTAAATTATAGTATTTACATAATAAAGATTGCTTTCCTTCGATAAAAAGGAATCAAGTACCACGCTATTTATCGTCAGCAATTTCATATGAACCAGCTTGATACAATATTTACTCGCTCTAAATTTGCGCCTCGGTATTCAAAAGGATCTTCAACAGAATATACAGCTATACTGCCTATACAGGGTGTAACAAAAATGTTACAGTTCCTTGAAAGGGGTAATTCCTGAGGTGATTTTAAACAACTTTTTCCTTAACGAAAATGTTAGGTGGGGCTTTGTTAACGAGTTATTAACGAAAAACACCGACCAATCGGAGAGCGACTACAGCGGATTAATGATAACGCGGACGACGGTGGGCCAATACTACTCACAGCTGGAGCTCGCGCTGAAATTCATCCACTGTATTCGCTCCCTAATTGGTCGGTGTTTTTCGTTCATAACTCCTTAACAAAGCCCCACCTTACATTTTCTCAGGAATTACTCTTTTCAAGAAACTGCAACATTTATATTACACCCTGTATGTATAGTTACATAGAATATAAAACGTTTCTCCGATTAATTCATGAGATGGTAGCTCATTTCCATGTCAACAAGGAAGAAGTTAGAGAAAACGGAAAAGTAACTTGAGGTAAAGGGGGTGGCAGCACCGAGCTTATAACCAGAGAACATTGCATCAACAATAAGAAAACACTTAACCTTCTGTAGCATCATCCTTTCTTTATAAAATCGAAAAAGTAAAATAGGTATATTATAAATACAGCTTCTCACAATTAAATGTATGGTTGTTCGAAAAATTGTCGAAGCTGCTCCGCAGTCCTTTGCGTAGCTCCGCGCCCCGCGAGACACGAGGACCTTACGCGTTCACGAAACGTTCGTCAAAAATAAAATATAATATTCCGGCGGCGTGTGCGCGCATTGTCGAACACCGCTTGTAACGACGAAGCCTCAATATTCGGCCCCAGACTTCGTTGTTACATTTCCAGTTATTTCGTTACATGGCCGCGCGTTTATTTCGATATACGCGAAACACTCGGAATTCGAAGCTACGTATTTGTCTTCCGTTTTTTTTTTCTCTATGCTGCTTCCAAAAAAATTTCAACGGACGCTACGTTTTGGGTATAGGTACTGCGAAACACGGTTACGCGCGATTTCAGTTAGCCATGCGTTGGTTTTCGTAATTAACAGACCGAGTGCGAATGGTTCAGTTAGCAGAACAGTGGCGGTGCGAAGCCAGTGGATGTAGATAGTCGTATTTTACGAAGTAGCTGGTGCAGGGCTTTAAGTTCGAGGAAAACAGATCCGGAATTCTGGTGATCGTGAGCGTGGCTGAGGTAACTTCGCTACTGTAGTCAGACAGATGGGTTTCTACTTGTGTTTGTATACAATGGGATAAAATCTTCTCACAGCCATTTAATTACTCTGCGTCTTACAAGAGAACTAATTTAGAGCATTGCGCTCTTTTTCTGATAAGCGTCAGCAAACTGAAACAAGTTGAAACACGAATTACAATGGTAACATATACTTATTGGGCAATACTTTGCTAAATATTGAATGCTCCATGCATAGTTAAACCGGTAACATAGTAGACAATGAAAGAAGTATTGTTTTTGCAATTAATTTAAAGCCCCTATTATGACGCGTTTATGTTTGTTTACTTTCTTTCGATCATTTTTTAAAATCGGTCGTCTATACAGAGTGCTCCAAAAATGTTTGAGATCCTTGAAAGGGGGGACTCGTGTGGTGATTTGAAACAATTTTTTCTTTAGCGAAAATGTTATCGATGGCTTCGTTAATGAGTTATTAATAAGAAATACACGGGCCAATCAGGAAGACGGTACAGTGGATGAATTTTGGGGCGGAGATAGTTGTAGCCCGCGCTGAAATTCGTCCATTATACCCACCCTCTGATTGGCTCATGTTTTTTTTTGTTAATAAATGGTTAACCAAGCCTCTAGAACATTTTCGCTAAGGAAAAGTTGTTTCAAAGCATTTTTGGAACATTCTGAAGAAATAAGTACGTGTGTCCAACAATTAAATTAGAGCATACTTGAGCTTTAATATTTTGTTGCTTGGACTTCGGCTTGAATGTTCCTTCCGTGTGATTTTAGTTCTAAATATTGACTTGGCCAATAAGATTGTGCAGTTTATTACTTTTACTGTTTTCTTAATTTTACTTATACTTATTAGTAGACTGCGGAAGTTTATGCATTTATGGCAATTACAAAAACCTATAAGGACGCCTGCAGGTCTGAAAATGCAATCAAATATAAAAAATATAATGCATTTTATAATATTTAAAAAAAAAAACACATTTATTTAAGATTCAGTTACTGTTGTAGTTCTATAAAAATATTAATTTGCATAAACTTCCGCAGTCTACTTATTAGCATTGTAATTACTATTACCTTTAGCACTTTCTATAATTTGTAGCTTTCAAAGGCTTTGCCTCCAAACCAATTAGTCTTTCAAATCATGACTCATCATTAAATTGCAGATTTTTATGCTTTGTATAGGATTAATAGCAATGTCAAAGTAGGATTAATCGATATTATCGACCATGTGCATTGCATACTAACATTCCGTTCACAAGATATGGTTTTCTGACCGATGACCGAATCGGTAACAGGCGAAAGCGCGGTTTATTATAGAGGTGTTCCGACAAAGCACCTCTACCTGGTTGATTTTTGTGATTAATAGATGGAAGATCCCCTGGTCGCCACTAGGAGCGTCATAATCAGAATTCCGCGTATGGTATACATGTGTGCGAATGAAATGTGTCACAGATGATCACAGAGCTTTACTCGCGCTCGGTCTCATCACCACTTGAGCTTGCTTAACCAATAGGAGCGCTTCCCACAGATGTTTCTACTCAGACGCACTCTAGCGGTCGCTAGAAGATCTATCTATTCATCACACATTTCTGTGGGAATTTGCAGCACCTGTATAATACACCGTGGGCGAAAGCAACATCCACAAAGTCTTGCATTTTCGCCACCACATTCAGCTCCCAAACATCCTATATTTGTTTGTTTATTGTGGCTCCTCAATTTACTATAAATCCATATTGTTGAAAAAATTGACAGAAAGCACTTTAAATTGACTAAATCCCAAATCTTTCGATAAAAATTGAGAAACAAATGTTCCTTTCGTCTTCACTGGTGAGGAAGGTTTTGCTTTACACATGAATTTATTGAAACCTTGCGGGGGACTACATTTGGACAGAAAAAAGCTAATATTTAATTATCGTTTAACTCGAGTCAGGAGATATGTTGAGTGTGCTTTTGTATATAAACCAATAAATGAAGGATTTTTTACCGTCCCATAAATATTTAAGTTTTTGCATATTTCTCTCCATGCTTTTTCTTTTAGATGTTTGTCCTTATATTTACGTATCTGTTTTCTTATCCTATATAGCGGGCCTCTCTTCTACCAATGAAATTAAAAATTGACATTTGCACGATTCTTACACACCATGCCATACCGAATTCATAAATTCATACGTTTGAGATTTGAGAGCTGAATGTGGTGGCAAAAATGCAAAACTTTGTGGATGCTGCTTTGGCTTGTTACCAGATTCGGTTATTGGTCAGAAAACCGTATCGTGTGAACGAGCTGTAACGCAGCAAAATTTTCAAATCCGCTTTTCTCTCAAAATAAGCTTCTGATGAAAATCTATTATTCTACAATCCTTCATAAAGCCCGTTAACCAAGATTAAGAAATGCCAGTGCATCGAAACGAAATTAATTCAAGACTCGGCGTAAATGGTTCACCAAACTCGAAGAGCAGTGATCTCTCCGAGGCGTGAGAGCTCGAGCCACGGAATGACCTCGTTTCCCCATTCAAATCACCGCGTTCGATCCACTTCATTTCCATGCTCATTTTTTCCAACGACCTCCACGCACGTTCCTTCTCCCTTCTCCTACAGTTCGGTGGCAACTCCGGACGGCCGTAAATCAAAAGACAATCGAAAGGAAAATCCGATCCGGCTTCTCCGGCCAGGAGATCGCAGAGGCAACGGTGGCGGCGACGCGTCGACAGAAATGAAGTGTCAACAACAGTGAACGGAACGACCCCTTCGTTTTCGCTCGTGTCGATACACCTTGTTCCTTTCCATCGCGCTGACCATCCAGCCGGTGTAAATTACGTTTCAACCCAGTGTTTTCGCCCGCGAAGGGAGCCACGGGGACGAGGGTTTCCGAAGGTAGACACGGAGGGTAATAAAATAAATTGCAGCACTTAGCGAGATGCTGCGACTCTCCGCGCCCCCCAACGTCGCTCACTCCTCCCTCAGGCCGAGTTGCTCGCTCTACTCCGCTCGGCGGCTTCCGTCGACTATATCACCTGCCTCGATTAGCGATGCTTAATACATCCCTCTGGCAACTTCGTGGGCTCGAAACATGCGGACCACCTTAACTGCTCGATTGCTACTCCACCTAGCAGCCACTCGTCTCATCCTTCAACTTTTAAATCAGACCAGACCCGGAGCTGACAGCCGTGATGCGGCAACAGACACCCCAACAAGGGGACGCGGCGCTGAGACAGAGACCCGGGAGTCTGAAATTTGCAAGATCAAAGGAAGAAGCCGACTATCGCGCGCTTGAAATCCGAGATCCAGGTTCAATATTGAATTTCGGTCCCTTGAATATTTAAGGTCCGATGGATCAAGCACACACACGAGTCGTGCGTTTAGCCTGTGCGGCCGGATCTCGCGGCTTTGCGGCTGACACAGGCGGCTGTGCCCAATTGGATAACGAAATTCACGACGAAAATGTTTGCCTTCTTCCGGCGAAGGGAAACCGAAACCTCGGAGAATCGATTCGAGATACCGCGGTGGGCGTCGCGCTGCATTCATTTTTTATGGAGTCGAGGTCGGAGGCACGGTTAACTTTTTTCATCACCCGGTCGAGGGTTACTTCGATTCTTAGAGGACTCTTTACGGAATTGCGCGGAAGCAAACATTCGACATATTGATTTCCCTGCGACAACTTCCATTGACTAAACTACTTTAATCAACAGTACTTAATATGTTCTATGGGGGACGGCGTGTGTCGTAGCTCATGGTAACTTTGCGATTACTTCTTCACGGGAGTTCTACTTCTTGACTAGTGGCTCCATCCAACTTTCGTAGAAATGGTCAATTTGGCTGAGAGTTTGTCGTTAAACGACTATGGAGCTAAATTTTATATGAAATAGTAGTAACGGGGTGGAGAGAAAAGGCAGTATCACTGGTAGAATCTTCAACTACCGATGTCTTGAAATCGTGAACCAAGGAAAACTATAAGTATGAGGTAATAAATGAAGCTAATGAAATAGATCTACACTGGATCATCACTGACGAGTAAATTTCTTGAATTTTTGGTTCCCACTTCTTAGAAATGTAGAGAAGAAAATGTATAAAATAATCTCATATAGTTATCAAGAACACTTCTCTTCCGGTTTTCAGAAATGACTGATCAAAAATGTGAAAAATCACGATGAATATTTCTCAGAAAGAGTCCAGTTTGTTTGATCACCGCTCAACATCAGCAGCAATTTCAATACTTTTAAGCACTTAGTTTCAAAGATTTAGGAAAAGTGTCCCTTGAAACTTTCCGATTTTATTTTGTATACTCTTTTCTACGTCTAAAGAAAAGATCGATTAAAAGGTTCGAGAAATACTTCACAACATCTCCTGCTGAGTATATTATCACCCGCTTGTATTACTTCCTGTTTCTGTGCAGTTACAGGTTTTAATAATGAATGCAAATACGGAAGCTGACTTTCTATTTAACATGCTTGGCGAAAATGCATTATTACTGTAATCATCATGACCTTTGTACTTTGATAGAATATATGTATACATGAGTAGTACACATAAAAGTACAACAAGGAACGGTACACATGTGCGGCACATGTCATTTTGTACTCAACGAGTACAATGCATTACTTTTTATATTGAACAGTACATGAAGGGCGTTTATAAATTTCTGCCGTTTGAAATAACTGGTAAATAGCACGATATGAAAAAATGTTAAAACATTTTTTCAATTGTTTCATGTGTAAATTATTATTATGCAAATAAAAATTTTACCTTCAAAGTTTTCAAGATCATTTGTAGGTTATCATGCAATTTTTAAGTTGGATAACATATTTTTGTTTCCATATAATAAAAGAACAAGAAAAGACAAATTTAGATATTTTCAAATCTTATCTTTCTAATTTTCTAATATAAATCTTATCTCATCTTCAATATCTTGAATCAGTGTAGGGTCGCACTCGGACAAATACTGTTAAAATGGACGAAAATTGAATTCTGCTGAGAGATTGAGTTTGGACATCAGTTATTTGTATACGAAGAGTATTTATTTGTTTTGGTACACATACATCAGCGCGTAAAAAGTGTTTTTTTTTTTTTTTTTTTTCAACGCAAGTGTAAATTATTATGAAGATTATGCGTATCATCAGAATCATGACAGTCTGCTATCAGCTACCTTGGCATTCTTTATGAATCGCGTTCTACAAGGAGATGACAAGAACTGCGGAATCTCGAATGATTTAACCGCATGTGGCGGCCCAAAAAGAGGCCCAAAATTTGAGTTGCATGATATTTTGTTTTCGAGAAATTAATAAAAAAGTATCCTAGCAATAACGGATTGGCTTGTGATTTCTTCTTTTCCAAGTTACAGAATATTCTCCACAGCTTGGAAAAAACAGATAATCCATTGTTTCCACATGGTAAACAAGAAATATTCCATGGAATTGTATTTGTGATCTACCACATTTTATATCTACCAAAGCTTGAGACCTTTGGTTAAATTCTCGGAGAAACAAAGGGCCATACATTTAAATCGTTTTGGGACTCTTTTGTAATCAAACTAAACTATTCAATGCACATGCAGCCAAGTCATTGGAGATTTCACAGCTTTTGTCATCTCCTTGTTAGTATTCTCATTTTACATTAATGGCAAGGAATTGTTTGGATAGAAGTAAACTAGCCTGCATGTCACCATACTTAACGCCTTTGGACTATGTCTTTATAAAATTTTTGTTAGAAGCATTGTTTATCAAATGTACTAATGGCTCGTGCAGATATGAACAGAAGAATAATTGACGCGTGTGCAGATGTATCAGAACAAAGGATACCATTAGTTGAGAAGACGCTTTTATATGTAGAGGAAAGACTTATTCTCGGGCGTGATTTTCCATTTTCGAAAAAAAAATGGAGGAAACATAAAATTTTAATGAGATAATGATGGATATGTTACGGGCAAAGTCTGAACGGTGTACAGAGTCGGCATTGCCCGGATAATGTCAGCACTGCACATCGCTGTTAGGCAAAGTCCACAGAAATGATCTATTAACGAACATTGCCCACTTTAATGTGAGCAAAGTTGACATTGTCCATCACTGGATGGGCAGTGTCAGCAACTGTTACTTCTTTGCGAACTTTGTCCGGCTTGAAGTGGACATTGTTGACAATGATAAATTTATCTAGACAGAGCCGTTGTAGACATGTGTTTAATATGTATTTAATAAAATGACTCACAATTAGTACAAATTTTAAAATATTTATTTTGCGTACGCTGGCGAACAGTTCGTGAGCACTGTTTGCACATACTGTTTGCAAGCAGTTCATAAGATTTCGATAAACACTACTCAATCTCTTTTCATGTGTTACGCGAAGTACTAAAAAACCGTATGCGAACAGTTATGCGAGCAGATGATTTCAACGAAATTCAACTGCCATATTGTTCCTGAATAGTTCGCGAACGCTAGTGGAGACGCACCTTTACATTTTAATATTTATATTGAAAACTTTAAACCGAATGGTTAAAAATAATACATGATCACCAACAAACTCTGCACAGTTTTTTGTTATAAATTTATTACAGTTTTATAGGAAGATCATTAGAAGTCACCGGTTAAATTACTGCGAACATGTTAATGTACTCAAATGTATTGACATAAAATGAAATTATGTGGTTGATAAATCTAAATTATACAGGGTGCGGCACAAATTAGTCCCCGCGATTTTTCAACCCCTTCGGATGGTCTGACAGAAAAGTTTTTCCTACCAAAGTTAATCAGTATTTAATTGATAAGAAATTGCAGTTTTGTAAATTTAAAAAAAAATTGATTTTTAACAAAAAATCGTGATTGCCGTCATATCTTTAAATGGAACTGGGTATTTTTAGCTTCATAATATTGTAGGCGACGTCGAAACGAATTCAACGACCTGCTATACGATGACCTTCAGATAACCTTGAAAGAAAATATCGCCATAAATATGTTGCCAGAATATTTGTTAATTACTAATAAACAGTATAAATCAAAGTATAAATTTGTTTTTTTTTTTGTGAGTCAGGTTCTGAAGCAATGACTACATTTATTTGTTTACCTCAAAATGCGAGGCATTGCTATTTGCTATTACGTATTGTCGAATTATTTCAAATATTCTGGCAACCGATTTATGGCGATATTTTCTTTCAAGGTTATCTGAAGGTCATCGTATAGCAGGTCGTTGAATTCGTTTCAACGTCGCCTACAATATTATGAAGCTAAAAATACCCAGTTCCATTTAAAGATATGACGGCAATCACGATTTTTTGTTAAAAATCAATTTTTTTTTAAATTTAAAAAACTGCAATTTCTTATCAGTTAAATACTGATTAACTTTGGTAGGAAAAACTTTTCTGTCAGACCATCCGAAGGGGTTGAAAAATCGTGGGGACTAATTTGTGCCGCACCCTGTATAACTAGAGTTAGTAATTCTGAATCCATTACATTGAAATTATGTTATAAATAGGATCAAGTAGAAAATATTTAATACATTTTAAGTTATCAATAATTAATAAGTTGGAGTTGGAAACAACTGACCGGTTTATGCGAACCTTCGTACGTAAACCAAGTTAATATTCATACATTCTTAGGAACCTTATTATGGTGTATTATCGACTATCGGCAGGTTTATAAAATATTAAAACGCACGGGATAAGAGGTAATTATAAACATATAATATGAAATTTTTGCATAACTCATTTCTTATGGCGTTATTTATCGACATGCAATACATGTAAATCGGTTGCGAAAAATTATCTACACCGAAATATTTAATTAACAGAAATATTTTTTATAAATAGAATGAATAGAAATGGAGATTCGATCTTGAAAAAGTGTCTCAAAGTCCATACAATACTTATTCATTTATAAAACCAATTAACTTGGAAAAAATGAAGACTGCAAAACAAATGTACCTTTACATAAGTAGACGATAATCTTCAAGGACGTAGTAGGTCATAGAAGTACAAGTAGGATTACTGAATGATTGCCCATGGAAATAGAATTCATATGATGTAAGGAAGTCAATCGTTAAATCTGAATTCGGACAATGGTGATCTTCCATGACTTTTTAAAAACTTCCCGCAAATGAAATGAATGTACATATTCAGAGTCAAGTACGAGTCAAGTAATTTCAACATAAACGCGGAGTAGGACTTTATAAATACCTTCCGTCGGAGTCTGCCGCGGAATATTCAAGTTAACACGTTAATCGGACACAGTGTACTACGCTTCTATGTAGATAACATTCTGTCTACCGAAGGCTAGTTGTAAATCTAAAAGCGTAATATTCGCGTCGTTAGTGACAAATTTCTTTGACTAAGAATCCTCGTTTTACTTCGTGTGTTTGGATTGAGGGACAAGCAGAGTGTTAAAAATGGGTTTCGTTGAAGTTTACGATTTTTATTGGAATCAGAAGGCCGGTGAGTGACTAGAAGAAGTACATAGATACCCGTTTCTGTGGAAACTTTGATGAAGAAAAATTACTGTAATCGTAGAACGTTGACGGTTCATTAATCACTGCTATAGGCGTAAAAAATGATGATACCATGTTAAAAAGTCGACTCTTAGTTCAGATTTTTCCCTAGAAATTAGACAACTTAAAAAAAGAACGATGTGGTACAAGTATGAAATTGGAAAGTTGTATTAACAAAGTTCTAAATTCGATTCTCTGCAGAAAACAGTCACGGCAAATGTCTAATCAGTGTCGGGAATTTTTAACCCTCCCTGATTTCAGATCCACGAACAAATAACCTACCATTCATGGGATCGCCAGTTCTCATTCCATTTATCATATTCTCGTACCTGTACTTCGTTCTGAAAAGCGGGCCAGAATACATGCGAGACCGAAAGCCGTACAGCTTGAAAACCTTTGTGAAATGCTACAATGTCTTTCAAATCCTCGCCAATGCGTACATAGTGCAGCAATTCATCAGCGCGGGTTGGTTCACCGAGATATCGATCTTCTGCGAGATGCCAGATTATTCTTACAAGCCTAGCTCTTACAAGGTACACAGAAATCATTACAATGCATTGATATGGAGATAATGAAACGGCGAATACGAATCACGGCAACGCTAAGTTTCACATCCACTGCGTTCAAACGAGTTATCATTTATACACCGTATTCCAGGCTTTTTTCCGGGCAAACATTATCAATATATTGCATCAGTATAACTAATAAAAAATTGTATAGAATTATACGTTATTTAAAGCTTTGTTAAAATAAGATTTAAAAAATACAAAATAGGGTAAGTGCACCTTAATACTGCCGACGAAATTTTAAAGCGTTTTCAAATAAAAAGTAAGTGGTTTATATCAAATTAGACTCGCACGAGAGATTATTTATATTTAATGTACATTAGGTTTAAATATCGAAAATGTCACGGTCTTTAATCAAGATTTAAAAAAAAAGGTAATCAAACCAACATCGTCATTTTGGAAAAATGTCCCTAATGTCGTTTACCTCAGAGATTTTGTGTATTGACCTGGTTTTATGGGGTAGGATTATTAATATTATATTTGAAATGTACAGAAATTAATATACCATAATAATTTTTTCTTAACGATTTAGTTTACCAGTTCACCACGAGAACGAAGAGTTCTTCGCGGGACGCCAAAGTTGAAACAGTTGAAGTACCCATTTCTTCTTTTAATAGTCTTTGCTGCTTGCATCATTTTTTCTTTATCTCAACTTTTTAATCATTTATTTCCATCTATAAACTTAAAAGTAATTGTATCAATATTAGAACTAGAAATATCGTTAATTTTTTTTATAAAGATATAGAATATACATTAGGAATTTGGATGCTTCTTACGAGGCAAGGACCCCAACTGAAAACACGCTTTTATATCCAGTCTAATATCAAATAGTAGAATTTGAGGAGCTGATTAATACAAATTCCCTTTTTTTGGGTGAACTAGCTATTCGTTTTTAACATATCTGTGTTTAATAATTTAATTACGATAGCTAACGTATGAAATGTGCAAGTATTCCAATAATTAATAACATCGTTGGTTTGCAAATCTTTGGGATCATAAATTGATTCCCGTCAGGAACAAATTATTTTAATAAGGTGAATCTTACCTGTTATATATTATATTGCTTTCTTTTTCTACTTCAACTTCTCCTATAATACACATTTGTGGATGATATTCGTCATAGGGTAAAGTATACAGTTGTTGACCACCCTATACAATGATTGACCCTTTCAAGAAAAGTAAAAAATATAATCCTTTTCTGATATAGTAAAATATTAATTATATCAGAAATATATATCAGATATATCAGAAAAGGATTATACTATATTTTTTACTTTTCTTGAAAGGGTCAATCATTGTATAGGGGGGTCAACAACTGTATACGTTACCCTAAGAAGCAGTGGCAACAAGACGATCGTCTTGTAAAATGTGTTGAAGCCAGGAAAAGAAAGCAAGATAATATATAGGGTGTAACAAAAATGATATAAGTCCTTGAATGGGGTGGTTCGGAAGGGGATTTGAAATAACTCTTTTTCTTAGCGAAAATGTCCGCAGATACTTTCTTAACGAGATATTGTCAAAAATCCCTGACACGAATACAGTGAACGAATTTCTGCGCGGATTTAAGCTATGAATAGTATTGGTCCGTCACCGTCCGTGACGAAATTAGTCTGCTGTACTCATTCTTCGATTGGTCAGTGTTTCTCGTTAAGAAACCTCCACCTAACATTTTCGCTTAGTAAAAAGTTGTTTAAGGCCAGAAATCACCCCTTTCAAGGACCTGCAATCTGTTTGTTACAGCCTGTATAACAGACAAGATTCAAAACCTTATTAAAATAAGTACATTCAGATTAAATAGCGATAAAAAAATATTTGTTCTTAACGGAAATCGAATTCCCTCGTTAATCCAGAAAGTATCACACAATATCGTCGCAATAATAGGCGATATTATTTAGGCGATATTAAATGCACATTGATCAGAATGCAAAATAATAATTATTTCTGTTAAACAAAACTGTACGAATCGATTAAACTGTTTAAATGTATCATTAATTAGATTCTTCTGGTAAATATTTATGCGTCAATACAATTTTTAAACTTATCTTGTATTGATATAATCTAAATGTATCTCAGCGAAATAAATTCACGCACTCTTCCTCGCTCTCGAAGTTTATTATAATATGCATGTAGGCGTTATTATGTGCTGTGTGATGATAGGTGCACTTATCCTACGTTTATACGACGTAAGAACGATAACGGACATGTAATTAGTAATTACTACTATTATAACATGTTCAATAGGAATATATAGTATTATTTTATCTTTGTGTTTATACGTCTTGTGTTTGCTATTAACACTATGCATATTACGAGTGGTAGGATTAATACTTTGACAATTCAAATTCGTAGCTCTAAAATTTTATTTTTGGGAATTTTTAAGAGAAAAAGCACCTATATTAAATAAAGATTTACACTCACTTTGAACTGATACACAAAATTAATAGTATATTAATAAAGATGAAAAAGATTTAAAGCGAATCACATAAAATAATAAATTCGATTTTTTACTCGACATGCTTTATTAAGTTTCACCAGACGATAATAAATACAACTCGCGCGAACTAAATGTAAATACATTAGTATCGTTATTGTTTCGTTCATATTTCATACTTTTCTTACAATTTATTAACAAAGTTTTAATAAAATAACCTGTACTTTAAAATATACTGACTCACAATTAGTTTGTTGCTTTAAATCTCAGGCACAATGTATACATTTTCAAAAATGGAAATACCGATGGACAATAAACGAACTAACTACGTTGATAATAATGATTGTTAATTATTGGTAATGAAACATTAATTAAACTTTGACATTATTATGCGCGGATTGTTCATTGGTTCTTCATCAATATGTTACCATACTGCATAATTTGATACGACTTCTGATATAAAAATACATTTGAATATCTCATTAATATTCAATACTGATACTCTTCGTTGTTGCAGATATCTTATTTAATGTGGCTCACAACAATGTTGAAGCTGATAGATCTGGCCGAAACAATCGTATTCGTGCTGAGGAAAAAAAATAGCCAGATATCTTTTCTGCATCTCTATCATCATGTTTCCACGTTACTCTTAGTTTGGATGATAACAAAGTACGTGCCAGTGGCGATGGCATCCTTCGATTGTCTCATTAACTGCGGTGTACACGTGATTATGTACACTTATTATCTAATCAGCACGTTCGGTGAGACCGCGCAAAAAGCACTGGGTCCATTCAAACCTTTATTGACCACTGTACAAATGGTAAGCAACAATATTAGGTGTTTTAACGGGGTTCAAGAAATTCGAGAAATACTAAAGATTTTCAGAAATACGGAATCCGAATTCTTTCGTCCCTTTTTTCAATTATTGTTCGCATTGTTACAAGGCTTCAAACTAATTTTGTTTTACTGATATTCCAGGTGCAATTTGTCATTCTAATTCTCCACAACATGCAATCGTTCTTTCCATCGTGTTCAGTATCGAGGATACCAGGCATGTTGTCAATATCCGACTTGATTATCAATTTCTATCTATTTTACAACTTCTATCAGAAGAGTTACAAGTCCGCTGTCAAAAAGAGTTGAAGCACATTCAAAAGCTTAGCGACTGGAAACGATACAAGCCGACTGCAATACCATTTTGGAATTTTTATTACTTGATCATACTAGTTTAAATGATAAAATTCACTTTTTCATTTCGCGCATATTTGAAAAACGATTTCCTTTTAGTGTCAACGTCGGGTTTGGGATATGCTAAACATTTGTTAAAACTTGTGACGTACTGAATATAGGAACCACGGAAAATTATCTTATTCAAATGATATGCGTTATCTTCGTGACATTACCATATTCAAAACCATAGAAAAAACGACAATAGAATCAAGCTACATATTCAAGCGAGCCGCTATTTATACGGATTAGAATCGAATACGCCGTCTCATTCCTACGCAGTCGTTTATGTATACGAAATTCTAGGCTGCCGTTCTGAATTAAAATGGTAACAAACTCGACGCAAATAAATAGACAAAAGGGTGAATAAGATAGAGGAATTCTCGAGAATAGACCCATCTGGGAAATAAATGCTTATTACGTCAATCTGAATACCTGTAAAAACGTAAAAGCTTTCACTTACACGTGTAGGCTGTACCTCGTTGCGAATGAAGCCAAAATGGTACTCACCTGAAACAGAAAATTATAAATTGATGTAGCAAATGCGAAGAATATGTAATAAATTATTATTACTAATAATATAGTTCTACTTCAATCCAAGTGACTAAAGTGATTTAGGCAAAGTGATTTCCTTCCACTTTTTGAACTTGTACAAATTTTATTACTAAAACACCGAATCACGCTGATAATGAATGAAACTCAAAAAGTGGAGTTGGTCATTTTGGCCTGAGATCGATTCAATTATGCTCACTACCATATATTTTACTACGACAAATTAGTCCAGCCATACTTAACCCGCGGCCCGGCAAGCTTTTGTGTGCTGCCCGATATATGTAGTTACACTTATTACAAGGTACTTTTTTAAGTATATAGAAATTTCGGTTTTTTAAATTTTGAGATGTGCGGTAACAGACGGTCGCTTGTTTTTTTATTTGCGTAATATCAGCGATGTCCGGCGATGCGTGACCATAGTTTCCTACAATTTCGAGTGTCAGATACACGTAACGAATATATCAAATTTGTGATTGTTTTGAAATATATTATTTGAAGTCAAGTTATAACTTAATTAATTGCAGGAGTATCTTCAAAATGGAAACAAAAAATATCCGACGAACACCGAGTATTTCAAGACAATTGGGAAAAAGAATATTTTGGTGTGCCAAATAAACATGGTATGGTAACTTGTTTGATTTGTCGTGAAAGTATTATATTAAAAAATATAACATTCTTCGCCATTATACCACGAAACACAAATCATTTAATGATACATTTCCTTATGGGTCTTTAATAAGATGCGAAATGTTAAATTTCTTTAAAAAGTCATTGCTACAGCAATAAAATGTCAGTGGCCATATCACAAGATGCAGCGGTGACAAGAGCGTCACATGAAATTTGTTGTATATATACTTGGTAAACATGTGAAACCATTTACTGACGCAGAAGTTGACTCGGCGTAAAGTTTTTTGTTTAATAGCCCATAAATGAAGCCTCAGTTAACATTTTCACTAACGAAAAAGTTGTTTCAAATCTCCCTTGAATCACCTTTTTCAAGAAACTACAAGATTTTTGGTACACCCGGTATTATGAGGTACGGTGTATTATGTTGCGGCCCGCGTAACGTAGCAAATGTATGTATGTGGCCCGAGAAAAGAAAAGGTTGAGTATGGCTGAATTAGTCTATTAGTCAAATTAGTGATAGCATTTGTATTAATAACAAAATATCTCAGCAATTATTAACTTTGAGTCTGTTTCTGATCAATTTAACAAGTAGAGCTTTTAACGTATTAATTGCGTTTGGATATCATCTTTAAGCGAGGATTTTGATATTGAAGGAATCGGAATAGTTGACTCAACTAATTAAGATTCAGCTTGAAGAGACGTTCATGGACTCGGCGACAACTCGTTAAGTATAAATGTATTTTTAATAAATAAAATCCACGATTTGAAAAATATTCACAAAACATTGCAATAACATTAAAATCAAAATGTGTATAAATCGAAGTTTTATATTTGCGAGCGAAATTGCGTTTGGATTATACATGTGAAATGGAACAAATAACGAGGAAACATGAGAGAGCATACAATCACGACCGACACAAAGGACAATGCAGAACATTTTTGCAACGAAAATTCGATTTTCTTTTTTTTAATCGAGATCACAGTGTTCTGTGTGTATGCTGAGAAATAACGAAATGGCCTCTGCGAATTCAATTAGCGGCGCGGGAGAACTGCAAATATGTAATACAGTTTTCGACGAAACCAAAAGATTAATAACAGTTCCTACAGAGATTCTGTTCCGAGATACAACTTCCCAAAGTAAAGTTGGAGGAAGTCTGTTTATGCGGCGTTGTAAACGGCAACGTGTAGTTTTTAGAAACAAACGAAATTCAATCTACTTCATATATCGTCTGTCAGTCAATCTAAAGTAGGTAATTTAAACAATTTTGTAGGAAACTATGCACATTTTATTATTTCAATAATTATAAGAAATATATTACTTTATAAAGTAAATTGGTATGTTTTTGGAACACAGAGAATGTATTAATACTTCAACTCTAGAGTTATTATCCGAGTTATTACAAAAGAAATGGAACATTTCTAGAAGATAAGTTCTATATATGAAAAATAAGTATTGTACTGTAATTTGTCCAGAGAAGAGACTTGGAGATTCCATCTTGCGATGTTGCCGGTCCTTCAGGATAATTGTGGCTGGATAATTATAGAGGATCTAAGAGTAGTGTTAACTTTACTGCCTTAACTCTTAAACAATGTCTGTTAATATTCGTTTCTATTCGCTATGGGCCCTTGGCTGTTCTTTGTCCTTGACAAGTATCTATCGCTATCCTTTTTGAGACGATTTAGTCACCACCACATCCATAGTCATAAATAGTAGTGCCGAATCCTATTGGAGAATGCAGAAGGCAGAAGGTTGGCGGATAACTGCATTGGGTCTCGAGGTTCAAATCACAAAACTCAACAACTTGGGGAATTCCACTCTTTTGTGGAAGAAGCATTGTTATTTTCAAGCCGTTAGCGATGTCTTTAGTGTCGTTAGGTTCACTACTACTTATCTATACATCTAATAGAGAAATCCTTTCGCGTGAAGTCGGTTACATTTGTCGAAATAATAAGAAAATAAAGCAATTATTTTTCTAATAGGTATGAGACTACCTATACTTAAAGGCGGAGACTGTTTCGAGGGTACCTCCGAATCGATCGGAGCAGCATTTTTTCTAAGCGGCCGTTATCAAAAATAAATAATCGATAAAATAATTCGGCGCGGAAATGTGACAGCGCGACTTCTAACGGTGATTTCTATAAAGAAATTCTGTTTCCTTTTTACCTACCACATGAGTATAAAGATGAATATTATCTTTACATAAATTATGTAATATACGTGCTTTGATACAAATGTCGTCTGCGATCATTGCAATTTCATGTCAGTGACGTTGCCCGATTTGTTTATATTTGTGAAAAACATAGGGCCGAGACCAGAAATGGGCAAAAAAGTTATTTAAATAAAAGCAGATGACAGATAACGTCACATTTATCCGCTATCCAAACATAGAATGGAAATAACCACGGAAAATAACGCGATTCATCTTTATTCGAGGCTCATGGACGAAAATAATTTATTCGAAATGAAGTTAGTTGAAATAAAAGATAATTTTTTCATTCTAAGCATGGATCCAGTTACCACTAATTAATTAAGAATAAAAGGGCTTAGATAGAGTTTAGATAGTTCAAATATTAGAATATTAAGGGAATAAGGGAGTTAATTTGAAAGAGAAGATACATTTAAATCGAAAAACTTGCAATACTCATTATATTTCATTAATTAATAACAATAATTATTAACAATCTATAAAAAAACGACGAGTGCGATTGTTATTAACAATACAGATAGCAAAAATTAATGAAAATAGGGTTCTAATAATTATTTTATCGAAAATATAGTTCTCTGAGAAATTGAATTAAACTGATGGACTTCCAAGTAACCGTCAATGTCTAGGTATAAGTATGGCAGGGGGTCGTGAAATTCCTCAGTCTGCGGCGATCCGCCGCCGGGAGCGAATCGCCTTCGCGGGTCTCACTGGCCATCGGGAGTGTCTGGGGGATATCCGGAAGACCTGGGGTGTCCAAGCGGTCATGGAGGGACAAGAAGTGGACATCGCTGACCATGAGTGACCACTGGTCATCGGGGGAGTTTCTAATGCCGCTTGCAGCGGATCGCTTCAACTGGCCTCTGGGACCTTCCAGGACCATCGCAGCCTCATAATGGACATCCAGTGGACATCAAACTGTAAGATTTTTTATTTATTTACCTTACTAATAAGAAATTCTTCCACAGGTTTTCTTCGAATGGTTCGAATCACCCGTCTGATTCTTTCCTCGTTGTTCTCTCTTTTACAAACTTTCAACTGACATAGAATGGTTCGAATCGCCCCTGCGATTCTTTCTACATTGACATCATATGGTTCGAATCGCTCCTTCGATTCTTTTTACATTGACATCGTATGGTTCGAATCGCTCCTTCGATTCTCTTTACCTTGATATCGTATGGTTGGAATCGCCCCTGCAATTCTTTCTACGTTGACATCGTATGGTTCGAATCGCTCCCGCAATTCTCTCTCCCATTTCTTTCTTGATCCTCAGGGAGCTGCGGGAGTACTCCCCCTCCCACAGTACGGGTCTGGCGCACCCGGGGTCCCGAGCCCTCCGCCCCTCGTGGGGTGGGGCCCTGTCCTGTTGTTAGGGTGCCCCATAGAACCCATAGTTAGGTAGGCTACTGATCAATTGAATTTTTCCCTCCAGCTTCTACGAGGAAGAAGAAATACGGAAAGAAGACATCGAACGAAGACTTCACAACCACCGTGGGATTTAGTATAATTTAGTTTAAGATATAGGATTTAAGATATAGGACTAGGATTGTAACAGTCAATGTAAAATTGCCAAGGTATCATTTGTTACTTTTGTTTGTTCGGTAATTCGCTCCTCATCTCTGATGAGGAGATCACCTCTGCTTCTATGGATAGAAACAAGTGATCGACTGTGGAATCGGTATCGATGGGTCAGTCCATCCCTTGGGAGAGCGGTCGAGGGAAAAGTGTCTCGGACGTAGGGGGATGCGTGGTAACACGTATCTGCCTGCCGAAATCTCACGGGGGCAGCCCTGTAAGCCTCTGCAGTAAGTCGTTCCGAGTCAGGTTCACGCTTGCGTGACTCCTGGCAGGGCGCAGGGAGCGTGGTCTGTCGTCGTGAGGTGCCGATCACTTTCCTCTTTACTGCGATCTCGAGGTGGTAGGATCTGCACCATCGAATGTCGGTTCTCAGTTGCGACGCGGTAAAGTAACTTTTCCCCCTTTCTCATAATGATACCTTGGCAATTATTCGAACTGAAAGAATGGATGGAACTTTGATTCCATTCATCTGCGAGGTTCGCTAGATTAAGATCCGAGACGAAGGGATGGAGGGAACTTTGATTCCTTCCACCTCTGAGGTTCTCTAGTTTTAAGATTTTTGTGAAGGGAGATCGATGGAACTTTGATTCCATCCGTCTCTCTCTGGGTCTCCACTCGCAGCAACCTCCACGTGGTGAGACCTGGGCAATCGATATTGATCGAGCTAATTGGCTGCGAATTTGTAATGAAATAGATATAAAATCGCGTCTATCAGACTTAGAAATTTAAGATTAAATGTCATTGAATCGCCCCTGCGATTCTTTCTCCGTTGACATCGTATGGTTCGAATCGCCCGTGCGATTCTCTCTCCCATTTCTTTCTTGATCCTCAGGGAGCTGCGGGAGTACTCCCCCTCCAACAGTACGGGTCTGGCGCACCCGGGGTCCCGAGCCCTCCGCCCCTCGTGGGGTGGGGCCCTGTCCTGTTGTTAGGGTGCCCCATAGAACCCATAGTTAGGTAGGCTACTAATCAATTGAATTTTTCCCTCCAGCTTCTACGAGGAAGAAGAAATACGGAAAGAAGACATCGAACGAAGACTTCACAACCACCGTGGGATTTAGTATAATTTAGTTTAAGATATAGGATTTAAGATATAGGACTAGGATTGTAACAGTCAATGTAAAATTGCCAAGGTATCATTTGTTACTTTTGTTTGTTCGGTAATTCGCTCCTCATCTCTGATGAGGAGATCACCTCTGCTTCTATGGATAGAAACAAGTGATCGACTGTGGAATCGGTATCGATGGGTCAGTCCATCCCTTGGGAGAGCGGTCGAGGGAAAAGTGTCTCGGACGTAGGGGGATGCGTGGTAACACGTATCTGCCTGCCGAAATCTCACGGGGGCAGCCCTGTAAGCCTCTGCAGTAAGTCGTTCCGAGTCAGGTTCACGCTTGCGTGACTCCTGGCAGGGCGCAGGGAGCGTGGTCTGTCGTCGTGAGGTGCCGATCACTTTCCTCTTTACTGCGATCTCGAGGTGGTAGGATCTGCACCATCGAATGTCGGTTCTCAGTTGCGACGCGGTAAAGTAACTTTTCCCCCTTTCTCATAATGATACCTTGGCAATTATTCGAACTGAAAGAATGGATGGAACTTTGATTCCATTCATCTGCGAGGTTCGCTAGATTAAGATCCGAGACGAAGGGATGGAGGGAACTTTGATTCCTTCCACCTCTGAGGTTCTCTAATTTAAGATTTTTGTGAAGGGAGATCGATGGAACTTTGATTCCATCCGTCTCTCTCTGGGTCTCCACTCGCAGCAACCTCCACGTGGTGAGACCTGGGCAATCGATATTGATCGAGCTAATTGGCTGCGAATTTGTAATGAAATAGATATAAAATCGCGTCTATCAGACTTAGAAATTTAAGATTAAATGTCATTGAATCGCCCCTGCGATTCTCTCTCCGTTGACATCGTATGGTTCGAATCGCCCGTGCGATTCTCTCTCCCATTTCTTTCTTGATCCTCAGGGAGCTGCGGGAGTACTCCCCCTCCCGCAGTACGGGTCTGGCGCACCCGGGGTCCCGAGCCCTCCGCCCCTCGTGGGGTGGGGCCCTGTCCTGTTGTTAGGGTGCCCCATAGAACCCATAGTTAGGTAGGCTACTAATCAATTGAATTTTTCCCTCCAGCTTCTACGAGGAAGAAGAAATACGGAAAGAAGACATCGAACGAAGACGTCAGAACCACCGTGGGATTTAGTATAAGTTAGTTTAAGATATAGGATTTAAGATATAGGATTAGGATTGTAACAGTCAATGTAAAATTGCCAAGGTATCATTTGTTACTTTTGTTTGTTCGGTAATTCGCTCCTCATCTCTGATGAGGAGATCACCTCTGCTTCTATGGATAGAAACAAGTGATCGACTGTGGAATCGGTATCGATGGGTCAGTCCATCCCTTGGGAGAGCGGTCGAGGGAAAAGTGTCTCGGACGTAGGGGGATGCGTGGTAACACGTATCTGCCTGCGGAAATCTCACGGGGGCAGCCCTGTAAGCCTCTGCAGTAAGTCGTTCCGAGTCAGGTTCACGCTTGCGTGACTCCTGGCAGGGCGCAGGGAGCGTGGTCTGTCGTCGTGAGGTGCCGATCACTTTCCTCTTTACTGCGATCTCGAGGTGGTAGGATCTGCACCATCGAATGTCGGTTCTCAGTTGCGACGCGGTAAAGTAACTATTCCCCCTTTCGCATAATGATACCTTGGCAATTATTTGAACTGAAAGAATGGATGGAACTTTGATTCCATTCATCTGCGAGGTTCGCTAGATTAAGATCCGAGCCGAAGGGATGGAGGGAACTTTGATTCCTTCCACCTCTGAGGTTCTCTAGTTTTAAGATTTTTGTGAAGGGAGATCGATGGAACTTTGATTCCATCCGTCTCTCTCTGGGTCTCCACTCGCAGCAACCTCCACGTGGTGAGACCTGGGCAATCGATATTGATCGAGCTAATTGGCTGCGAATTTGTAATGAAATAGATATAAAATCGCGTCTATCAGACTTAGAAATTTAAGATTAAATGTCATTGAATCGCCTCTGCGATTCTTTCTCCGTTGACATCGTATGGTTCGAATCGCCCCTGCGATTCTCTCTCCCATTTCTTTCTTGATCCTCAGGGAGCTGCGGGAGTACTCCCCCTCCCGCAGTACGGGTCTGGCGCACCCGGGGTCCCGAGCCCTCCGCCCCTCGTGGGGTGGGGCCCTGTCCTGTTGTTAGGGTGCCCCATAGAACCCATAGATAGAATGTCTTTAATACATGAATGTGCAAAAATCGTCCATAATAGGGACACCATCCGTAATTGGGACAGTTACCCTAGTGATGTTACAAAACTGTAAAAACTAAAAAATGTCATTGCAACAAACAAGCCTTTATAACATGTGGAAAAAATAGAATTTTGACGAGTTGGCATCTTCGGAACTCGACGCTTTCAAAAAACGTACCTTGCTGGCCAAAGCACTGCGAAGTCCTGAAAGATCGAACACTGAAATTCATAAGATTTTCAAGTAATAACATACGATACTTTAATTTTTCGAAGCATTTTAATGTAATTTTTTTGCAGGTGAAAATCATTTTTCTTTTCCAAAATACTGCCTAGCTAATGTATTATGATTATAAAATCTCTTATGAATGTCATTCTACGATCTTCCAAATTTCGTGGTATTTTCGGCCAGCAAGGTATATTTTTTTTTTTTTGATACTTTGCTATATTAATTATTAAATATTAATCTTTATATTACCATTAATTTTAACTGCTCGCATGTGTTCGAAACAGAAAAAATAGTTACAATTATAGTGTTATAGTAACAGGAAACTTTTGCCACAATTTTTCATTTATTTCTTTTAAGTTTACGAAAAAGTGTGTTAAGCAAAATTTAGCCAGTTCTTGGTTGGTAACGTATTCCAGTAATGAACATTACCAAAGAACATTTTCATTTAATAAAAAATTGATATTACCTCAACTTTTTTTTATATAATTGTATATTTTTCAAGCATTAATCGATGTATTCTTGTATTCTCTTTAAAAAAGTATTAGGATAATTAGGCCGAAAAGTAGTTAGTTTGGAAGTTATGATTTTTGTCCTGTTTTTGAAGGTAATCGAAATCTCGGCTCGAGCCGTTCAGGTTTTCTTGATGGACAGATCATAGTAAAGCAAATGTGACAACAGCGTAACAAAACTCTCGCGGCGTTTCGGCAACTATGCTTTTCGTCGCGCTGTCAAATGCTTGTCAAATACATTACCGACAATTACAGTTACATTACATTTACCAACAGATTTATTTTTTCATCGATTTTGATGAAAACGTAATCAAACTGATTAGCAAATACCACAAGCGCCGTTAACGGAAATTTGTTGAAGTTTTTTTGACGTGGCATCACATGGCGATTGTATTTCCAAGTTCCCGTCTTCCAGGAGTGCTTAATTGAGAAAAATCGGATTTCAGTGATATTCCATTAGTGGTAGGAAGTGCGTTCAGAGTCTGTATGAGTGATTAAACCATTAAATCGTGAGATATTTGGGAAAATGTGGCTTCGGCAGCCATCTTATTTGCTTTGATTACATCTGTCTCAAGGTCTCACTTTCGTATTTTCCAATTTTTTCAACATATGGTGTTTATTGTTGTTCAAACGGGACTCTGAGCGCACTTTATCTAAATCTACTGATGAGTGCTGTACCCGCAAAAAATTTATTTATGCAATTTTCGAGACGGGAATTTGGAAATACAAAATACCCTTGTCTCTCTCGCGCATCACGTGCACATATACTGCTCCCGTTGTTTGTGTGAGTGTGCGCATACTCTCACATTCGGTAAAATCTCCGCCCCGCAGAACATGTTCAGGTTGTGGTCAATTGCATTTGCTGTCATGCACAAACGATTAGTAGTGTCAGACCTATAGAAACTCAAGGTATAGTTTGCTGGAAGAAATTTTTGTGACTTTCTGAAAGAACGTATTGGCGCATATAAATTAATGAGTTCAAGAAGTTGGGGACATTTAATGAAACCGTGTACGGTTTTGAGGAGAAGCATCAATTCGGAAATTGTTCTTCCACTCTCTAAAGATATGAGTTTAAGCGTTTCCATAACCGGAAGATAGTTATGATCGGTGACTAACATCTTTTCTCCTATCTTGAACTCAACATTATTCGAAGCTTTTAATTGTGTGCTCAATAACTTCAATTTAAATTGTGAGCAATAATAGAGGTAAATTCAAGTGGTCGCAGCGAGACAAGAAACGTAACCACACGATTCGGAGGCGTTTCTCCGTGACCTTGGAAAGCAAGCCAATTTCATCCTAAACGCAATCCTTCGGAATACTTCGAGCTAAAACCATCACCGTTCCAGATCGATAATCACCAAGTAGAAAACGTCTCCGGTCTTGTACCATTTCCTTTCACGTCCCATTAGATCCCGAGAACCCTAATTCTGGCCCCTCGCGGGAGGTCCCCACGCCCGATCAACCTAAATGATAAAAGTTAAGTCAAACAGTTCCTCAGCATCCAGTCCGCCTTGCTTCTCGAAGTTCCCTCGCTTCACAAAGGATCCTGATGATCCCTGAAAACTCAAAATCGACCGTCCTCATACAGTGTCGAGCGTTCTAGACTCCTGCGTCGTAACAATGGAAATATCTCAGCTGGGAGCGTGATAAGGTCTAGAAATTATTTCCGATGATCTCCGAGGCTCCGACTTTTTATCACCGCCCTCCATTCAACCATAGCCTCCGAAGTTTACTGACGAGACTTCTGAACTCCTTTCAGTCCGGGCAATTTTTTGAACTCCCATGGAGAGTCGTTTGTAATCGTTAATTCTACGCCATTGAAGCGGGAGGGTTCAATTACCGCGACAGCGACCGAAAAATCTTTCATTTAATTTACTGCTTCTAATTTGTTCTATGACTCGACGGCGGAGAAACAAAGAGCATCGAGAGATCAGAAGGGAACCGAAATTTAATGGGAAACATCATTAACTTTTTCACTAGTCAGTTTCGTTTTGAGTAATAATTTTTCCCTTTGTGTTAATTTGTATTGCAACTTTTTTAAATTATTAGTGTTTGAATTGGGTAAGGGTGATGATTAATATCAAATGGAAGAGACACAATGGAACTCGTCGCTCAAAAAATTATCGCGCGATAATTTTGCTGCACCACGGGACACAAAAACTTTTCGCAGCCTCTGTAACCAACCCATTTTTCGTGTTTTTGGTTTCGCGTCCGCTTTAAAACCCCATTATCTCACGGTATTCATTTCATAGTCATCGTGCCAGCCTTTCGTATCATATTCCCAATAGTTCTCCGCGAGGGAAATAAAAATAACGATATTTTTGCAAAATTGTAGCGAGTGATTATTCGACGTGACATTACGGAAAAATTTAGTAAAATAAACTTTTCCAAGCTTTTCTGTGGGTTTCATCATAGCAGAGATGGGTATTATCTACATAAAAAATTATTTAAATGACGATTCGAATAACCTGAATAATCTTTATTATATATGCATCATCGAATAGAACATGGATTTATTCGATGTGACATTATCCGACGAATACACGTATCTTTTTCCATTCGAAGAGAGTTTCGCCGAATGAAACTCTTATGTCTGTATCTTTATTCGAAATTTATTCGAAGGCTTCGAATAACTCTCATAAGCGCGTTTATTCATTTGTTTGAAACGCTGAGCAACAAGCATGTATACTATACATATTAGGGCTATTGATTATGAGATACCCGGGTATACCAAAAATACCCGCACTACCCGGGTATCTCACGGGTACCCGAACACATGAGATAGACAAGAATCTCATGCCGAATTAAGCCGAATTGAACCGAATTGAGCCGATAGTTTTTTGGTATGTGTTTCTGGATTTTAAAGTAGAGCGCGCGCGAGAGAGAGAGAGAGAGAGAGAGGGAGAGAGAGAGGGAGAGAGGGGGAGAGACGGGGGAGAGGGAGAGAGGAGAGAGGGGGAGAGAGAGGGAGAGCGAACTCATTTTCAACATAATCACGGTCCATTAAATTCAATTTTCATCATGTATACAGAATTCATTTCATTCTGAAATTTTTTTTTATTTCTAAAGCCACAAATACGTACCGAAAAACTATCGGCTCAATTCGGTTCAATTCGGTTTAATTCGGGATGAGATTCTTGTCTATCTCATGCGTTCGGGTACCCGTGAGATAGCCGGGTAGTACGGGTAATTTTGGTATACCCGGGTATCTCACGAGTACCCGGGTATTCGGGTATCTCACTCGGTTCACTTGAAATCTCGAGCCCTAATACATATAGCATCGGAGGCGTTTTTTATCTGCAACTAAACATTCGAAAAGCGCCGTGTCTTAAATCTTGCACCAGACATTTATGCACAATAATGAAAGCGATCAATTGCAGTTTAGGAACATTATCTAATATTCCCAATACAATTGTCAAGTTTCTGTAGTGGTTATTATAATAATATTAATGTTTTTTTTTTTTTTAACATTCACCATGCACGATCAATAATATTGTTACGTCCGCGCCGGGCTCGCTCAATGGTTTTATTGTATACACGTTTACACGTTTACAATCGTTTACAATCAATATACAGGGTGTTTCGCAATTCGTGGGAAATCTTCGAGATACAGGTACTAGGCACGAAAATAATAAGAAAAGTTCTTATGCAATATTCTCGGAAATGGTTAGTTTATTAGTTACACGCGGTTTTATATTTTGTACAGCCACATAACAAAGGCTCATCCCCTGTAAGGTCAGTGACCGAGATTTGGGCCCCTGCATCGTGGAAAAGTATCAGGTGTGTTACATTCGTCATCATTTCAATTTTTAATTACAAAAATGTGATTTTTCATTCGAGAAAACATCTCATTCCAATACACGTTGCGAGTCACCGCGGCCCACTTAGGCCCAGAGAGGTCTGGGCCCTTAAGCGCGGTCACTGGCTTTAAAGGGGATGAAGCAGTGTTACGTCGACATTTTACGAAATGTAAAACCGCGTGTAACTAATAAACTAACCATTTCCGAGAATATTGCATAAGAACTTCTCTTATTATTTTCGCGTCTAGTACCTGTATCTCGGAGATTTCCCACGAATTGCGAAATACCCTGTATAGTAAAAGGTATAGTCGGTGACTGCTTGCCCGATGGCTGTCTGTCAAAGACTGGCATTTAATCAATGGGTCCTTCTTGTCGCTGGCTTCAGCCTTGTCTTGTGGCGAGCTACAGCCAGTGTACCGGGCAGTGTACCGGGTGCGCGTAACAATATTGTTAATACCGATGTGGCGGCCTATGCGACGAATCGAGGCCACTTTATAAACAGTCACAAGCGCTAGAAATGTCGGCGACGCATTTTGGTAAATCGACATCCAACGCGGCGATAACGAACCCCGATATCGGCGACGGTTCGCGAAAACGGCGAGACAAAGAGGTCCGTTTTAAGAACCGTCGGAAAAGATCGGATCGAGCTCCAGACGTTCGAGTCAGTCGAACAGAGATCAGCGACCGAACGCTATCGTAGAAATAAATCTCTGTTAAAACGAAATCGTGCGTTTTCACTTTCCAGTCGCCCTATACTGATAAATACTGACAATATTATTGTTCATATGCGAACTCTTTTAAAAGTTACAACTGAAGACTGATATTTTGATTGCATTGAACATAAACATTCATTACCTGTAAAAAATATATAAACCATCAGAAAGTATTTCTTTAATGAATACTTTAATCTGTAACTGTAATTAACTAATTGACCACTAAGTGTATCTCATAAATTATTACTGAGAAATTATGATAAAGGATAGCATAATAGGGAGTCAATACATATTTTCAAATGTTTTTTAGTTAGCAGTTGTAGCACGTGCTGCTTCATGTGCTTCTTCAATAAATTTACATTGTAGCCTGTAGGCAAAGAAACGGTGCCTAGCTCGCGTCGAAGTCTGGGTCTCGGAAGACCCGATGTTAAATAAGAGACGCTCGTCGAGATTATTCGAACTTCGAATAAACGTTCAAATAAAGATACACATACTTTATTCGTCGAATAAATTCATTTATTCGTCGAATAAATTCATTTATTCGTCACTTATCGAATAAAGATAATTTAGGTTATCTTTATTCGATGCATAACGAAACATTTATCATTTTTCACTCGAACCATAAAATTTTTATGTACAAAAAGTTTTGACCATTTCTGGTTTGGAGGAATTTAAAAAATTCGTAATTTACAGTTCACGAACTAACAGCAATGTGCAAAGGACTTTGGAAACAGCGCAACGTTATTTGAAACTGTTAATCAATTTTGCCCCGTAATTTACCGACTACTAATTCGTATTCTTATTTATGAAATTAGTCCGTATAATACTCGAATGCGTCGTACGTCCGTCGTTGCCCCAGAGGTCGAAGGGGAAGTCGAGGAATCCCGTGGATTCGTTTACTAGAATGATTTATACGTTCTCGGAAACTAGAACAGAAACGAATAGCTTCCAACTGTGAGAATGCAAATATCAATTTTACAGCGTGCGATGGCGACGCGGGGGAAAACGGCGAAAGGCTGAGGGAGGGGCAGAAATACAATCGAGAGATCGACATAAGCGTTTTAAACAAGTATACCCGCATCGCTTTTGTTCCCTGTGAGCTGTTATATCGTCACTTTACACTGTGCCTGCCGCGACCATTGTTCTTCCTATGAAGCGACGGTTGACATACTTGCCTACGTCGGCGGTTCTCCCCTCGCGAACAATGTAAAATAGCAAACTAATGTGTATCTCTGCTCCTCGTTCAAGGAAACAACCTGCCTGTTCCTATTATTCCATTCGTTTTCCTTAGCCACGTAGGACTGTCGATCTAAATTTCAATCTCGTGACTCTAATGGTATGAAACCTTGAAGACGTTCTTAGATAGGCCAAAATGAGAGTTTTCTGTAAATTTGTGATGACGATCCTGCAATATTTTATTTATTACTATACTGCGGATTTTATGCGTTTATGCATTTATGGTATGGTCTTATATATTTATTTTTCTGGTGAATCTAGAGCACAAATAAGCCTCCACGTGTTCGGCCGTTTTTGTTAATACTCATTGTTTAAGAAGATATTTAATATCTTTTTTTTTAATTTTGTATTAAATTTTGTCGAGCTACTTAAATATTGAATTTTTGTTCTGTTTTGATTTTTTTAATGAATATATTTAAATAAATAGTTTTATACGTTGTTTCCTGTTACAATTTTTTTAAATTATTTTATTAATTTTTCCTTTTTCAATTTTTTATTTTTTTTAAATAACATTAATGCGGTTTTTATTGCACATTAAATGCGTGCCGTTACAATTCGCTATACAAATTTCCTTAATATTAATAAAGAATGTTTCTCACAATCAGATAATATGAGAAGACTTAAATGCTCTTGTAATGCATCTGCGTTAATTAAATGCTCCTTGTGTTGAAGATTTTTATGCTTTTCATGTTTTTATAACATGAGCCATCCACTACATTATAAGTAATGCATATGACACACTGAAGAATGAAAAAACATTGAAAAAGGACAAATTGATAAAATAATTTTTTAAAAATTTTAACAAGAAAGAACATATAAAACTATTTAAATATATTCATTAAAAAAATCAAAACAGAAGAAAAATCCCAAGGAATTTTTACCCGTGACCCCTAATTGCAGTACCTGATACTTTACCACCGTCGCCACACAGCTATTACAACAGAATAAGGTAATTCATCATGTAAGTAACTCGACAGAATTAAATATTAAATTAAAAAATATATATATCTTTTTAAATAATGAGTATAGACAAAAACGGCCGAACACGTGTCGGCTTATCTTTGCTCTAGATTCACCAGAAAAAGTTTCGTCAAAATCGGTGACCCAATGACTGCGACCTCTCCTTGCAAGTGTACAAAAAATTTACGAGACTATTAAAACATGCCACAATATGCAAAATATAAACAATATAATTTAAGTTGCAATGTTTCCAATATAAAACATATTGTTATTTAAGTTTCAATTTTTGATGTATCTGTAAAAATGTGATTTTGCATAAAATCATACACTGTGATGTTCATACACGATGTTTCAGAGACAATGATAGGAAACAAAAGTCGGACTTATCATATATGGATAAATTCTCTTCGAGAGTGAAATGAATTCGCTACTTGCACTAGATTAGATCATGTATAGAATAATTTGATTCATTAGAGACAGATGGAGTTACTAAAGTTCTGAATGCATTTGTTTTAAGCGTTTTAACCTCCAAAAAGTTACTGTTGCGTGAGCGCGTGTTTAACATTTTTATAGAAGTGACAAACAGTGCCTGAATTATTTGAATAAAATAATAAGTAAACAATTCTTTAGATAATTTCAATGTATACTAATGTTTAAAGGAAATGTAGAAATATGTATTGTTTGTGATATATTTGAGTTTTATTAAAAATTGAAAGAGAAACATGATGGTAAAAACGAATGTATTATATATGACGCAACAGGCGTTTGGGTGCATAATTCAGTAACTTTTTTCTTCGTGTAATTGTATTGTTTTTATTTAAACTTGAAATATTTTTCATTATAACACAACTTATTTATAATAAGTATAATAAAATACTTGAGACCCTATCAGCCATCAGCTTGCAGATCGGCAGCAGATTGTCAGCAGATGTAAGGAAACCTGTCTGCAGATCTATAATCTGTTTCTGCATTAGGTTGCTATTTTGCAAACTGAGCCTGTTTCTAGCAGATCGGGAAGCAGATTGGCGTCAAAAACCGAGCAGATTCTGTCTCATGTATAAACCTCTACACATAAAAACATGACCACTAATTTATATTTCTGCCCTGGAAGGGATACGGCTCGGTTATATACAGGGTGTAACAAAAATGTTGCAGTTCCTTGAAAGAGGTAATTCCTGAGGTGATTTTAAACAACTTTTTCCTTAGCGAAAATGTTAGGTGGGGCTTTGTTAACGAGTTATTAACGAAAAACACCGACCAATCAGGGAGCGAATGCAGCGGATTAATGATGGCGCAGACGATGGCTGGCCAATACTACTCAGAGATGGAGCCCGCGCTGAAATTCATCCACTGTATTCATGCTTCTATTGGTCGGTGTTTTTCGTTAACAACTCCTTAACAAAGCCCCACCTAGCATTTTCGCTAAGGAAAAAGTTGTTTAAAATCACCTCAGGAATTACCCCTTTCAAGGAACTGTAACATTTTTATTACACCCTGTATAAATCGGGCTTAATAGCTAGTATTCACTTAATAGCACTTTCGCCTGCGAAAGCTAAAGCAAAATCAGGGAAAATGGGCCTCTCGTAGACAAAACTGCTAGCGTTACTGATTCTGCTCGGCACTCGGTTCGCCAAAATGTTCAGGTCTTTATGGGATCTAAGAGCTGAGTAGCTAGGATATTTTCGAAAACAGCGGAAAGGTAGAACTTATTTGGCTAACACTCGGATTCATTCCTACCGGACAGTTGGTCATATAACACTTCTACATTGTGAATTTATTTTTACAAGTAGAATCGTCAGCTTTCCGTTTGCACCATCCGTTCCGATAAGTAAGTAGGGACGTTTCCACGTGAAATAGGAAAATGAAGTATGCTATGACTTCTAGGTATCACTGAATAATTTATCCTACGGTAGCGGAAAGTGTTGAGCCGGAAAACTTTGACGACTTTTGCCGGGAGGGAAGGCGAAGGGTAAACAGCATTAAGGCGAGAGTTCAGGGTATATTGAAGGTCAAAGAGCAAGTAAAAAGAGTTTAGCGTCAAGGAAATCCTAAAAGCTTCCGGTTGGTCGAGTCAGAAGTCTCTTCAGGTGGACGCAAGATTTATGTTCGCCCGCATCAAGGAGTAAAACACCGGTCGTGGTATAGTTTAAAATAAACACGATAAATTAGAAGGTTTGCTGGTGAAGTGTAGCAACAGCACAGTCGCTTAAGAAACAAAGAATGAGAAAGTTTCCTTGGCGTGGTTGATACAAAGAGGATATTTTTCTTTCGGGTAGAAAAAGTGGCGGACGATAAGACACGGAATTACCCCCCATGCAGTAAAGACTAGCACCATTGTTAGGAGACGTCATACTCTAGGAAAGAACTCGATTACTCCTGTTACCTGAGTCAGCCCGATGAAATATAGCGGGACGTGCTTTTATGGTAATAATAAGGACGCCAATTCGACCGCTTCTCATTTAAAACTTTCTTAGGCGTTGATTTACAGAAGCAGGGTAAACTGTCAAGGAAAAAGGCATGCGAAGGAAAAAGGGAAACCGCTTCTTGTACACAGAAAACCATGCACAATCATTTACTAATAGATGACAGATTTTTTTGCATTCATAACAAATATCTATGTACGAACCTGAACAAATATCTGCAAAAGTGTAAAAATGTACAGGGTATTCCCGGTATTATTGTGCATGGAAATTTGTATTGACAATATACTATGTATACAGGGTGTGCCAAAAGTATGGAAGCGGTCAAATATTTTGAAAACGGAACATTTTTGGGAAAAATGTTTTTGAGCAATGTTTTAGGGTTTTAAAAATTCTATTGAATGGTGGCATTCGTTTGACCATCGGATGGGTCAGGGGGGTGAGGAACTGTCAGGGTAATGTCATGGTTAACATGATTTTTTTTAAATGGAACACGCGATTTTTGATCATGCAGTGTTGAAGCTGACGATATGACCTTTTCAGAACACTAGCTGATGACCTATTTCTCTTGAGAATTGCCTGAGTGCTAAGCTATAAATGCTTCGATACTGTCAGCCTTATTGTTAACATTATTTAGGGTGCACCTTGAGGAAGTTTCTTGATTGGACTTCGCACAATCATGGTCTTCACGTATGGGCTTAGGAAGGGCGATTTTAGCATAAATACGCATTGAGGATTTGCGATTTGGCATTAATGTGCTTTAACTAGGTAAATGTTCGAATTGTCTAATGCCTGTTTCTTGACAATTCTTGGCAATCCTCAAGAAAAATAGATTATAAGCTAGTGTTTTGGAAAGGTCTCATCGTCAGCTTTAACATTTCATGATCAAAAATGGCGTGCTCCATTTAAAAAAATCAAGTTCACCTTGATATGACCTTGACCGTTCCTCTGAAGGTCAAACAGATACGACCGTTCAATAGTATTTTTAAAACCCGAAAACATTGCTCTAAAGCATTTTTCTCAAAAATGTTCTGTTTTCGAAATATTTTATCGTTTCCATACTTTTGGCGCACCCTGTAAGACAACATTAGAAAATGTTCAATTTATTATTTTCATATTTGACCTCATATGACCTTGGAACGTATTGTATTACGTATGGATGATTTGTCTTAACAGCATTTTCATATGACATAAAAAAATACATAAGATCACTTTCGTTTCTCTAAAAATATTGTAAATGTAAAAAAAATGACGTAGATGTGTTGTTAGTAAGATATAGTATAAATATATCCTCTTCCATTTTATTTAAATATCTATTGTCTGTGAGAGAAGGCTTGGTCCATATTGCAGCGAATATCCTATATGTATAAAATGTCAAAAAAATAAACGTTATAACAAGTAGGAGGTAAAATGCATCTTTATCTATTGTAAATGTCAATTGTTCATTTATACTTGCATGAATATCTATAGACTATTCCTCTTAAAAATCTGATTTATTTAAATTTTAATTATTAGTACATCGATACATATAAATGTAGACAATGAAACTTGTATAGAATATCAAGGAACAACAAATGTAGGTATTCCCTGTAACTGTCTGATATCTTTTTTTAAATTAGAACATTTATTTACGGCAGGCTTCGGAATCAACTGAACTCCTCGGCCGATTTTCGAAGGCAACGCCTCCTTTCTCCTGCTGCGCGTCTCACTCTCCGCGGCAGCCGTAGTGCTCGGTAGGCCTCAGGCGCGTGCCACATCAATCGCACGTGGCGCATTGGGGCGACGCTTGTATCAACAGATTTCACCATCACCCACGTGGTACCATCGTCGATTTGTTTTCTTTTGTCAGTGGTATCTCTTGTAGGCCTATTTATTTATTTATTTATTCCACTGTCTCGTATTAATAATTTTGAAAATCGTGTACAAAAAAAATAAGTGCTCGACAAACTTAAAATATCAATGGGGACGCTGGACGTTGCTGTTCGCATCAAAGACGAGAGCGAAGAATCGTTCAGAAATATGCGCTTTTCGCAAACGAACATTCTTACAAATAAATCAATCCGAACATTGAGAAAAGTCGGAGCGCGAAATTTCTAAGACAGGGGTACGTAGATTCATCTAGAATTTTGAAGAATTCGGCTCCTTTTTCTTGCCTCGTTTTTCAAGAAATATCGTGTTGAAGATCGCACAGTTCTTCTTGATACTCGAGGAGTTGTTGACACTGACAAAAAAAAAAAACGCATCGACGATAGTATCTCGTGGGTGATGCGGAAATCTATTGATGCAAGCGTCGCCCCAATGCCCCACGCGCGATTCATGTGGCACGCGCCTGAGGCCAACCGAGCACTATGGTTACCGCGGGGAGTGAGACGCGCGGCCGGAGGAAAGAGGCGTCGCCTTCGAAAATCGGCCGAGGAGTTCACTTAATTCCGAAGCCTGATTTAAGGACATAAAATGCATGATTGGGTAACAACAGAACCAAAGACTGTAGTAGGGTTAATTAAAATCCTACTTTTTAATTTTTACACAAAATTTGTATTTTTAATATCTATTTCTTCGATATGCTATCTTTCGATATTTTACAACATATACCCGTAAATTTACATGTTTATATTTGCACTTCTTTGATTTGAAGAAACCATAGCGGTTAACATTGACAATGGCTTCCTGTATCATGTAACGTTGCCGTGATCAAGATAAAAATACAAAATTTTATAGGACAATGTAAACTTTCAAGAGAATTCATGATACAATTGAAAATTTCCTCGAGATAAACTTTCGCCTAAATTGCACGTTTAAATGACGAATTACTGTTACGTTTCTCGCGCAGTTCGCCAGTTACTTGAACTTCTGCTCGTTGCTGCGCACTTCTGTTAATGTGTATCACGAATACTAATACATTCATGCGAAATAGCACATACAGGTGGAAATTTCAACTGTAGAAATTATGACAAATCAAACGGCGGAAGTTCGGTGGACTGTTCATAGTCAATTGATCGCATTAAATCTAGAATCTAGAGTTGGAAATCCTAGAATCATAAAGTGGTCACGAGAAAGTCAATTTTAATTAGTTCATCATTTTCGGTCTATTTCCATTCCAATTTTAAATTTCATTATTATATTAATCTTCATTGCAGCACAGTTTGATTTCGGGGTTTTATTACGAAGTTTGAAAATTAATAAAAATATTTCTAGATCCATAATTAAAATTTTTTACAATAACTGTATTAAAATGCAAAAGTAATCAAAGTGATGTATGTATATGCAAAAAATTTTATTTGATATACATATACAGGGTCTTCCCGTTAAGTTATGCCACCATTTTTTAGGCATTTCCGATAGTGCAATTAAAAAATGTTTCAGACAAAATTTTATCAGTACTTAGTTCACTACATGTTCGCGTATTCTTAAATCTCAAAAAATGCTTTTTACGTAAAAAAGTCAAGGTCACCTGGGGGAAGACCCTGTATAATTATAAAGCTCAACGTTTTGGACACTTCGGAAACATTCTTACAATTAGATGCGAATGTTTATGGAAATTCATACTTCTAGAAACATAAACGTAAACTGAAACTTAAAAGCTGAAACTTAAAAACTGAAAAGCGCATTTTATCTTCTAAATATTATAAAATGTATTTTTCTGATACATATTTTTGTACTTCTGAACCTTTTTAGACGTTCTTACATATAAAATTATCATAAATGCAGAAAAATCCGCAGTCTATTTATAATATAATACTTATTTCTCTCAGAAATTATTACAGAAAGCTACTAAACTTCCACCAATGTTTTCTAATTAATTACAATTACAATTCCTTGATACATGAATATTTCAAAATGACTACATGTCTACATGTCTACATTATGAACAACTTTATACAATTTAGTCAAAGCAAAAATATGAAGCCACAGTGATCAAAATATGAGAAACTGACGTGAAATGAATAAAGTCATAACGTTTCCCATGCCTCGAGCAAATGTGTTTCTCACCGAATAAATATGAACCCCCAATTTATTACAGTTTAAGCACAGGGAATATTAGAAGAAATAACATTTAAGAGATTTATGGAAATTATTTCGTATTTTCAAACGATGCTCGATCCACGTATTTACCACGCATCATTTGTGCAAAATTTATATTGCGGGAAGCTCTTTTAAACGCATCACTAATTACCTTTCATTACGTATCGTCGATCACACGTATCGCCGATCAAACGTAGCATAATTAATGAATTCGTCGAGAGGAAAAAATGTGGAGATGTGCCGATATCGATGAGTTTCAGTTAACCATTAATTTCATCTGCCGAGTATTATCCGGCGTAATGATATGCATTTGTAAGAAAATAATTTTCCTTAGCGTATGGATAAAAACGAACGCGTTGCGGAGAGGAACGGAAACGTCAGCGAGAACGTGATACAGCGGACGGCAAAGGAAACTGAATTTTCTGGAATCGATTCGCATTATTAATGTAACATTTTCTACGGGAGAACGCTATCGATAGTCGAGATATATGAACGACCTAAAACCCCTCTCAACAATTCACTCCGCTGGCTGAGAACGAGAAACCGTTCGCGGAAAGCCGAGTGGAAAGAAAATACGACGATGCAAGATGGTCCAGCGAGATGATTTAGAACTCCTTGGCCCCACGATTCCTTGGCGATCGCTTCCCTCTGCTGGATTCTCTCGATTTTTACTAGTTCCCGTGATCTCGGGAGACTTTGGCGCCTCTTCGAGCGTTTACAGACTACGTAGATAAGGAAGAATGGATGAAACCTGCAGAGAATTTTTGTGTCGTATCCGTTTCAGAGCAAGGATGTCACAGGGGAACCTGTGGAGTATGTAGAATATCTTTTGCAAAACGAAACAGTTAAATTTGTCACTTAAATTAACTTTGTGATTTAAAATGATAGAAATTGTGGTAATAGCAAATTTCAAACATTAAGTTTGCGATGACATATTAAGTTTTTCGTAATAGCAGAAAAACAAGTGCGTAGAATACGGTTAAGAAAAAGGGTTTCGAAGTTTTTGGGTTTGAAGGAGGTCATTTTGCCTTTTTTACAATATTCGAAGAACGGAGCAGCTCTTTTTGACATCGAGAATTTGATAGAAACAGTGCGTCACAGAGTAAGATTAGTTGATAAAGTACTAAATTTCTTCGATAGCATTTTCCACATATGTATAGGGCGTTCCAGATATACAGTGTCAAACTTTGTTATATTAAAAAATACTATTAAAATTCTATTGTTATTTCTCATATAATTCCATTGTCGATGAGCCTTAATAACTACAAAAGAAAAGTGATGAATTTAATCAAAAATTTTCGTACAATCTATGCACAAGAAATTGTCTACTTTCATTTTTTTATAAAAATTGGAAGTTAATCGATAATTTTCAGTTTTTCGGTTTAAAGAAGAATTAAAGGCTCATGAATGTCCGAAAATTTGACTGGTCGAAGACATGAACTTATGCACATCTGTTTCTACGCACAATTTTTTAACGAAAAAATGAACTTTTATTGTAATGAAGCTCCTGATTTTGTGCCCTAAACAACAAATTCCTTCGCATACTGATTAGACGCTCCCAAATATTCCCGGATGGTCTAGACGGAAACGAAAGGATTAAGATCAAGAGTAATTTCGTGCTGGCGCATTTCGACGTCCTACTTTACGGGAATACGACGCCTGCATACACAAACTTTGCCTCATCGAATCGACGTTTCTTTGCCCGCCTATCGAAGATTCGATGATAGATCACGTCTTAAGCATTGCGGCGTTCGATCGGCGAACATTTTGCATGGAGGAGCGATGAAAACAGTCGGTGGGAAAGGATTACGCGTGAACCGTTCGTGAATCGTCGAAAAAGGGAAAGGAACGCGGTCAAGCGGCAGAAATAGTAAGAGAACTGGGTGGAAGAAACGGCGGTAAGATTGATAGATATAGATTGAGGAGGAAAAAGGGGGCTAAGAAAACGAACGGGGGAAGAGATAGAAGTGTTATCGAAGGTTTGAAATTTATCCTTTAGCTGCGAGGAGCTGATAGATTCATAGACTCCACTTAGGTCGTCGGCGCAAAGTTTGTGTGCACTTAAAGGCTAAACGAAAACGTTCAAGTTGGATCTACACTCGAGCGAAGAGAATCGTGCACTGTTAATTCGCCTTTCAAGTTTTTTCCTCTACTGATCTCGTCAGACTCTGAAAACATGGATCTTGAGAAAATACTGTCTGAAATATTTATGCTCGATGCTTTGCGACTAACAGCGCCGTGTAGCATTTGAATATCGTCAAATCTGGCTGCACTTTCGTCCACGCGCGATCGATACGCACCTCGAGTTACCGTTTTCCACGAGGCATTCACTTCTCAGGGGGGCATGTTCGTAAAACTTCCAGAAGCCATTCTTGTAAGACGAAGTTTTCTGCACCGTGTCGTTCCACGATCGATATGCTGTGCATCTGCGACTACGGCGTTTTGCGAATTAAATTTTAAAGACTTCGTCTGCGACTCCCAAGTCTACTTTCTTTCTCCCCAGACAGAACTGTTTGAATTCGTGAAGCTCCGCGTTTAATCATTTCATAAACGCTTGGAAAATCCGAGGGGAGGATTTGCACGTTCAAAGGACCATTTCGCGACGGTAAATAATAGCAACAAATGTGTTCTTCTTATACGACACGCCTGTAAGAACGCTAACGAGAATTTATTTCGTCAGAGCGGTAATCTAGGTATAGGATTAAACTGTTGCCGTCGCAGCTCTTGGTGTTGCGCTTTGTAAACGGAAATTAGAGTGACTTGTGGCACTGCGTATTTGATACTATCTCGCGTCACTGTAAGTTATCTTTTTGATACGTTTAGACTTTAAATCCTTTCGACAAAGAAACTGCATTGTAATCGGGTTACCGTTGTTAAATGACACGAGGGAGAACTAGTACTGTTTCAGCATAAAAGAATAACGATGGTCGTTCGCTTTTTCACGTCGAAATCCCTTGTACTCGAATTACAAAATAAGAAAAATGCCCACGAACACGCGGAGATCGTACCGTTTATTCGAATGTATCGAGCAACATCAACGTGAATCATAACAAATCGTCGGAGCATCGCACAGTAGTCCGGATCGAAAAATTTAGTGACTTTTTGTCAAAAAGTCAACTTTCTCATATTGATATCTACTGTATGTGTATTATTTACTAATTGTCCATTAGTCTCGAATATAAAAATATTACTTAAATCTAATGGAAACAATAGTGGCAATGGACACTTAAAGTTAAACATTTTATAAGGAGTATTTTTCATCCCATGAAATTGTTTTCTTTTGTTAAAGTATTCTGATACTCTAACTCAATATTCTTATTTCATGTTTTTTTTTTAAATAAAGAGTATTCTTTCGTAATACAAAATGATGCCTTATATTAATAGTTACTGTATCGAATATATTAAAAAAATAATGCTAAATGAAATATAAACAATTCTCAAAGTTCTGTACAAATACTAAGAGATATCTTTCAAGTCCCAAGGAGTCCCACTTTCTAACAAATTAGAATGTTTTCAGTAAACTTTCCTTTACATAAACATGCAAAAATCAGTTCCACCTTCGTCCGGTTTTTCAAATTATAGTTTAAAGCTGTCGATGTTACGTAGCAATCGCTTTTGCTTTACGCACTACATTCGTATTCTCCGACCCAACCTCTCAAACCGATGCAGAGTTCTTCTCAAAGAACTGTTTGGATTAGAGTCACTTGATATGTTTATGCTATGGTACAGATAAGCCTTCGAATGAGTCTTCGACTTTCTGTCTGCATTCAGTTAAAAGAGAACCATTCGAACGTCCACAGTGAGACTGTCAGAGCATTTTTCGCGTGTTGAAAGTTACTGTTCATTTTTATTTCGTTTTAATCATTTCATGTTTTGTTCTAATAATAATTCGTAATGTTTTAATTTTTTTTATGAACTAAACTTGAGTTATATTAGTGTTTTTACTGTGTGTGAATTAAATTTAAGTTATATTATTTAGTGTTGTTTGTTATACTATTTTGGTCTATTTTATTTCACATCTACAGAATACTTCATTAGTTCTGTTTGGTAAGTACAAATGACTTAAAAACTTCTTACGTAATTCATTTTTTACATTTGACATTTTCTTCTTTGTTATTTAGATATTATTTGTTCTGTGAAAATGCAAGCTTTTCGCAAAAATAACGACTTATATAAAACCTTGAAAGACTCAAAGAGAGATATGCGTGATTATTTATTTTTGCACACGAGAATATCTGAAAAGATCAATATTTCTCCTAAAAACTTAGAAGTATTAAAAATATATTTAAAGTACTAATTGTAAATGTTTCAGGCAGCAACGTCTTTCAATTACACGGACTATAAATAAATAATGATAAACAAAAGAATTTGAGAGTGAATACTGACAAAGCATAAAAAAATATTATTTTTTAAATATTTTGTTATTAATTATATCTTATTATTGTTATATTATAAAACCGTTATTGTTATCACATTTTTCTCTTAACCTAGTAATAACCCATCACCTCTATAGTATTTATTTCAAATTTGGTATCAATATACATTATGGTTCAAAAGTTATACAAAAAAGTCACTAAATTTCTCGATTCGGACCACTGTGCGTCGTTCCCGCGAATAATGAAACCGCGGTTTACGAGCGTTTATCGAGCAATCCGAAAAACGGAAATTGCTAAACGAGCGATTAAAAAGTTCGCAACGATCCCATCGCGTAAATCAGCCTGATTCAGCGTCGTGACCCGAAATCCATCGCGTCGGTTCGTAAAAGACGAGCGTCTCTAACTATTATCTCCTTCCATTACCAATCGACGATTCGTTGTAAAAACGGACGAGAGCGCGACGCGACGTACCCGCGCGGAAAGCGGCGAGCGAAGAACCGGACTCTCTCTTGCCCGGAGTTAGAAATTGCGAGTCGTAAAGCGTACTTTATATAACGGGGGCATGTTTTAGGCCGCGCGTAGGAGACGGCAAACTATAAAATATAGCTCCTTGTAATGCAGAGCATGCATCTTTGGCGACTGCACGCTCGCATACGCGAGAAGCGTAGGAAGGAAAGGGCGAAGGGTAGGCGGAATCGGGGGAGGGCCTTGTGGAAGAGAATTCTCAGCGCGAAGGTTCGCGTTGCGGAGAGGAGAAGAATGACGAAGACCCGCGAAAAACTTTGCGAAGCCTTGCACGAGCTGGAAGCAAAGTCTTCCGTTGCATTTCCTGTTTTTCTACCCATATACGCGTGTCACGGGACGGGAGCAACGTGTCTGCAGTTCGAGGAATCGATACGTTAAAAGTTGAAGAGGAGTGGGGGATACGCGCAGATATCTTATGAATGGGAGGGATTCGGCATGGATAACAGTGACCGTCGAAAACATGTGGGGCATCATGTAAATAGACTTTTGGGCTTGCGGAGCTCGGTATACAAATTCATGAATTCGGAGGAACTGGTACAGAGGTTCTCAGCGTGGTAGAGCGTAATGCGGAGGGATTTGGTCGAACACAACCTGACCCACGGACCCAGATCCCTTGGACCTCGATACATGGGACTGCGAGGTAATAGGATTTAACGCGGAAGCCTTAGGACTCGTAGAAGTCCATATAAAGGACTTTGAATTAGCGGAATAGGTCTTCTAATGAATACAGATGAGAGTGGCGCTGACGTTTCAGCTATTCTGCTGGTGGCACGGATCTTTAAGTTCGAAAAAGAAGATTTAGAAGCGGCTGAGAACCCGGCGTTTTGAAGGGAAATATGGAACCCTTACGGATTGCGGGACCTTCTGCTTCCTGGAACTCTGAAACCCTCCGGGACCTCTAGACTTTCCTCGTGCTTCCTGAAACGCTTGAAACCTCCGAGTCCCTTAAACATATCCAACCTTCCAAGATCCTTATGTCCCTTGAGAGGAGTCCACGTTTGCGGAATGGTCCGTATCCGAGAGTCTCCGGAGGTGAAGTTGTTGAGTCAATAGGAAATCAAAATTTCAGGAAAGTTTAAAATTGATAAGAACCAGGATTTTTCTTCATTAGATAGCAGTGCCGCTAAAAGGAATCCGCAATTACGAGAAACGCTGCCGAGATAAATTGAAGAAGTTTCGCCGTGATGGATATAAAGAGAAATTGTAAATGTTAAGACAATTACATTGATAACGGTAGCGCGGAGAAGGAGCCAGGAAATAAAAAGCAGGGTAGCGCGGACTTGGATGGAAAGAGGAATCATCTGTGTGTAGATCCGGAAGATATTCCGCCTTATCCTTTCGTTCTTCGCGTTTTATCCTTTTATATTCCTTCATCCCAGAGGGGAAGATTTCAATTGAAAGAGGCTGTAAGGAAGGACGAAGGAAGAGAAGGAACAAGATAAAACGTTCGGATAAAGTGTGTCATGTTTCAGCGAAACGTCGTCGAAAGATATCGTGACAGTAAAATTCAAAAGAAAATTTGAAAAATGTTCAGCTCGTTTCATTCGTATAAAAACGAACGCCGAGGGCCATGAACCGAGCGCATTTACGATGTTGATGCGGTTTCAAAGAGAAGAAAAGGGTCAAGAGCGAAAGGATATGCAAAGCAGAATCGACAAAAGAAAAAAATCGATGGACAATGCTTAATCTAAGATTCCCGGCTCAGAACATTTGTCTGTTTCTTCATAAACCTGCGGCGAAGCGATGGAAATTTGTTTGACCCACCGTTCCCGTCACTCCGCAGAGTCTTTCCCTCATTTTCCGCCGCCTAAAAGACGTGGCTTTTCGTGCTTGAAACGAACGCCACGTCCCGTTTAACGAGATTTCTCTCCCTCGTTCTTCCCTCTTTTCTTATTTCACCTGCATTTGCGTTTCCTGCCGCTTTTTACGCGTCCCTGCATCGACAAACAGTTGCGACGAATGCAAATACGCGCGCATATTTTTTTGGCTGGCCGATAACAAAAACGGAAGAGCATAAATATTCGGCAGCGGCGAAGAGACCCGAGAAGGAGGGAGAATTTCAGTGGAACGAGAAAGAAAGCGATATGAACAGTCACGACTACGTATCGAGGTATTTTAAATAAACAGGATATTCCTAAATGATCCTTTCAGAAGAGGAAAATGAAATATTGAATGAATTTGAATATTACGTATCCCAATAACGGCCCATTTGAATCTCCAACAGAGTAATAGTCGTAACGCGTTACACGTTACCCGATGGAAAGTATTCTATTCAGAATCATGAACGTTAGATGACCATTCCATTTTTGAAACACCATTTTCCATATCCCCAATTTTATATTATGTACATTGCCGCTGGGTAAATTTGACCGAATTTGGGGCTACACATTGAAATTCTCGTGAGCAGACTAGTGCATTTATTCTTTTTGGTATTTTTTTTGGAGGAATGGACAAGCAAAACTGAACAAGTGTAATAAGAGTAAACACGGTATACAGGGTGCGGCACAAATTAGTCCCCACGATTTTTCAACCCCTTCGGATGGTCTGACAGAAAAGTTTTTCCTACCAAAGTTAATCAGTATTTAACTGATAAGAAATTGCAGTTTTTTAAATTTAAAAAAAAATTGATTTTTAACAAAAAATCGTGATTGCTGTCATATCTTTAAATGGAACTGTGTATTTTTAGCTTCATAATATTGTAGGCGACGTGGAAACGAATTCAACGACCTGCTACACGATGACCTTCAGATAACCTTGAAAGAAAATATCGCCATAAATCGGTTGCCAGAATATTTGAAATAATTCGACAATACGTAATAGCAAATAGCAATGCCTCGCATTTTAAGGTAAACAAATAAATGTAAACATTGCTTCAGAACCTGGCTCACAAAAAAAAAACAAATTTATACTTTGATTTATACTTTTTATTAGTAATTAACAAATGTTAGGTTGCCAGAATATTTGTTAATTACTAATAAAAAGTATAAATCAAAGTATAAATTTGTTTTTTTTTGTGAGTCAGGTTCTGAAGAAATGTTTACATTTATATGTATACCTCAAAATGCGAGGCATTGCTATTTGTTATTATGTATTGTCGAATTATTTCAAATATTCTGGCAACCGATTTATGGCGATATTTTCTTTCAAGGTTATCTGAAGGTCATCGTATAGCAAGTCGTTGAATTCGTTTCGACGTCGCCTACAATATTATGAAGCTAAAAATACCCAGTTCCATTTAAAGATATGACGGCAATCACGATTTTTTGTTAAAAATCAATTTTTTTTTAATTTAAGAAACTGCAATTTCCTATCAGTTAAATACTGATTAACTTTGGTAGAAAAAACTTTTCTGTCAGACCATCCGAAGGGGTTGAAAAATCGTGGGGACTAATTTGTGCCGCACCCTGTATAATAACGCCCGCATATCAAAAATTTAACTTCCATCATTTTCACTGTATCTTTATAAAAATGATCAGAATACAGTGCGGTGCATAAATATAGTATCACTTAAATTAAAATTCCAAAACATCATCTGTATGAATTGAAAGGGCGTCTTGAATAATGAACTTTAAACAATTTTCAGGGACAAATTGATCCAAACTGAACCTTCTAATTTAATGCGAAATACGTGTAATGGTCAGTTCATACTTCGATGTGACGGTCCGATAAGCCGAGTAAAAAGTATTGATAGTCTTTTGTCATTATCAGTACATATTTTCCATTCTTCGGTAATATATGTGTAAAACTTTTGTTAATATTCTGCTCGGCTCGTGCTTGTTATGTTGAGGTATAAATCGACATTAATTGGATCAAGCGAATATGTGAGAATCTGCATGCGATGAAATTACCACAATAACGTTGGCGCTATACACAAGTATATGCAACACTTGAAAATCATTCTTTCATGGATCTATGCATTCTTTCAATTCTATCACTTCATATAAAGGACAACTTCAATAAGATGTAATCCTAAAGTCATTTTAATACTGTTTCTGTTCCTATAATTGAATTTTTTTAATTTTTATCGCAAAGTCCAAACCAACCAAAAATTTAGATGGTATTATTATGCACCATACTGTACATTTTTTCGATGAAAAGAAATCCATGTACGATCGAAACTGAACTAAATTTAATAATAATAAACAATTACTGCCATTATTATCCAGAAAATATTTAAACTAATAATTATTGAAACTAATCAACTTTGCATCGAATTTGGGTTCATTTTTATAAGGAAAAAAATTGAAGAAAATGAACTTTGAAATTATGTCACACTTGCTCAATGTAGTATAATTAATCTCGCTCACTTTCATTATATGTATTTGTTCATTTTTTTTCATCGAACTTTAAAAATGTCGACGGTAACATACAAAATCATTACGTGGATGATTAATTCAAATCCAACCCCGCTTAATAAAATTTCACCGCACAAGTCTGCAGCAGAAAATTTCTCTCTCTATGATTTCACAGAAATTTCTTCTATCCCGCGTTCTACACATACAGTAAAAGGCTGAAATCCCAGCGAAAGGCAGGGAGAGACAGGGAGCCAAAAGAGAGCACAACCGCGCGACGAGGGAACGTCGCGACGTCGATGAAATTTCCCAAAACTGTCGCAATCATGGCTTCCCGGATTACAGTTACGATTACCATCATCCGAATATAATGCAACTGGCAACCTAGGGTCTGAGAAACGCGGTCGAAGCTTGTATCGTTTGCGGTTCACCAGCCATACGACGCGGTCAGAGAAAACGACGCGCTACGAGGGCGGAAACGCGACGGCGGCATCACGGGGTCGGGAGGGCGACGGGGTAGGGGACAAAGGGAGAGGGTCACATGCAATCTCACGGCTGATTGCGCAAGTTTTACAAGTTCATTCGATATCGCACGGTCGCAATACCGCGGAAGCGGACAGGAGTAGGAATCGTCGACGGTTCTCTTGGTCTTCCTCCGGGTTCGTTGTCACCGGGGACCCCGCAGGAGAACGAACAAATACGAATGAGAAGGGAAACGCGGGCGGGAGCGGAGGAATCGATAGTCGAAGTAGCGTTTCGGAATTATCGTTATTATGGAAGTGTCGGTGAACTTTGGCTGGGGAAATTAGCCAGAATTGGTCGGACTTTGTCTTTGACTCTTTCCTGTATGGATTAAGCTAGAATATGATGGACCTTTTACAATAAGACCAACCAGCTTTGTAAGTAGACAGCGGATCTTTATGCACAATAAATATGCAAAAAGCATATGTCGTTTATGCACCAAAAATATGCAAAAGGCATGTCATTTATGCACCAAAATATGCAAATACGCATATAAAATAAACAAATATGCGCTAAAAATATGCAAATATGGATATACATAATGATATACGATATGTATACCGTATAATGTATACATGTAACATAGCGTACAGGTTTTATACAATATTCGTAATGTATATATATGAATAATAATACTTAATAATACTTTTTTAAATCATTTTCCATCCTACAATTCGTGTTAGAATAAATTGAGAATTTTTTCTAAATGTTTTTTAGATTTCTAAAAATTAATTTAAACGCAGGGAATGTCGGCTCTAAATCAAACAATGTAATTGGTGCGTATTTAAACTTACACCAACACCGTTCTGGCACATTGCTATTTCTTTTCAATTGCCATTTTTTATCACATTTCAAATTTTTACTGCAAATTCAGCAATAAATGCTTTCGAACTACCTTTAGTCAATAACAAAATTTCCAACGCAAAATTTGCATCAAAACAGTTTAGGTTTTCGTACTTTTGGCATTTTTAAAAAGCATAATATTATACTTTGTTACATTATTACTACATTGTACATATTACATTAAATTACACTGCTATACAGTATTATGTATTATTATATGTATGTTACAGCAAAATACAGTTATTGTTAGTCACTTTTCACTATTACACTCAAATCCTGTTGGCTGCGATGAGCTAACTAAATTGTTTGAATTTCAAACACAAACTGTGACAATTAACGCTCAATTACAGATCACTGAATTACAAAAACATAATTTCTTCTTTATGATTCATAAAGTTGTAATACAAGAATTTACTGATAGACGAAATAAATTGGAAAGATAGATATTTCACATAGACATAATAAATCCATATGCAATATATTTTTCCATATGCTGTTAAACATAAATATGCAAAACATATCATACACAAAATATAAAATAAAAAATATATTTTTAGAATCCCCTAATAACAAAATAAATATCCGCTGTCTATTTATAAGTTTTAGATCTGTAGTTAAATAGCAGAATCTGATATGTCAGAAGTGGATATATCACACTTTGCAATCTGACCACAGAAATATGCGTTGCATTTTACAACCCGTTGCCCTATTTTAGTTCCATATAGTACTTTTCGATGGAAGTTTATCGAATTGTCTCACTTTTATGTAAAACGTTAGTATTTTAACTTTCTAATTTCATTCGGATTTTACATTTTTATTAAGTTAAATTATTTGTTAAGTTTTCTAATCTACATCTTATAACATATATAATAATTAGACTTCAGATAATTATGCAAATTCATATTTTCATAAATATAAAAGAACACCTAAAACTTATTGATTCCGATTTGTTTTATCATGTAGAATTTGCATGTTTCGGCAAGCTGTAATCTCAAAATTTAGATTGTAAACCTAAATTTAAGAAGTATTTAACGAAATTATTGTAAAGTTAGACGATTTTATATTATGTATATTATGTGCATTTGTATAGCAGAAATAAGCCTCGAATGAGGCTTCGAACGCTTTAAATAAAAAATAAAATGTATCACAGAAGTGTTAACATGAGTGTCTTCATTACAACTTGTTGGAAATCTAATTTTCGTTTTCTATTCAATCTAGTTTACACACTAAAAAAAAGCGATAGCAGCATTTCCTGTTTAAGAGGTACGTGTAAATTTGTTTTCAAAGATTTGTTAAACAAGTTAACTGCTCAGTTAATAATTAATTCATTAACCGGTTATTTAATTTGTCTAGTTTATTGTATAGCCCAGACTGATTCACAGCTGCACCATGATAAGACAGAGTTTTAAAACAGAGTAGAAAAACAGATAACTCAAAAATAAAGTTTTTGATTGAAACGAAACCCCATGTAATACAGCGCTTGATGTAAAAAATCAAATAACCAAAATACTTCTTTTAGTATTTTTTAGTGTTTGAATTTATTAAATAGTTTATCCTGTTAATAAGGAGTTGATTACCACTAATTCTGTATCATTGTCTCCGTTATTTTTTATGTAATAATTATTTTTTCTTAATGGATACAATTTAGGCAAGTTTATTCTACAGATTACAAAACCGTGGTATATAAAAATGAAATCTATTACATATTCTGCGAACGATTGATTGAATACTTTCCGTTTTCTGCTGCAATAACAGATGCTAAACTATTAAAAAATATAAACCAAACGCAATTTCTACTCGAATTACGCGACAGTCAAAGGATTAAAGGGAACTTTTAACGTTTTTTTTATCGAGTTTCTACAATGAAGTCCGTAATTTCTTTACTCAATGGCAAACTGCATAGTTCCATTCGTTGGATTTGTTTTATTACGAATCCTATTTGGTTGGTCAGTTAAAGGTTCAGAAACTTCAGAAACGAAATTTCTCATACCTTTTGCCTCCAATTGGGTTTCTTGCATAATTAAAAGTACGGCATCGTTCGCATCGTTTCATTCCGTCGCGAGTTTCGAACGGATCGACCTCGATTACAGTTTCATCTCTGTGAACTCGCGGAAAACAGTCTTGGCAATCATCTAATTTTTTCACATCCACGCACGATTAAACTCTGCTGCGCACGGAAAAGAGAGGCAGTCCATTTCGTTTCGAGACCACGGCAGAATGCTTCATTCCATTCTCTCATCCACCATTTCGATTGGAACGAACACGCTGGATTTCAATACTGAGCGAGATCGACCAATTTTCGTGATGGTCCTGCGAAACTGCTTTGTCCTTTCCTAATCGAAAATTTAGAACCGACAGATCGGTGTACCAACGAATTGTGTTCGATCCGCGCTTATTTTATTTCTCTTCGTTCCAATTATTTTCACCTTTACGGACATCCGACGTTAAACAATATATTATTCAAAGTCAAATGTAATGCTAGATTCTCTCCATTCTCCATTTGAATATGCGACATATCCGAATATCCGACATCAAAAGCGAATAAATGTAACTGTACATGGTGGCAGGAGAATGTGATACAGATGCAAAAACAGGCAGAAGTATGTATTTACAATAGAGGGACACTGTGAAATATTTAAATGCAATTTCGCTGTTAACTCAAGTGCAGTTGAATGCACCATGGCGATTGGCTACGACGCCAGATGCGTTAAAGTCTCTCTATATCGATTAGGTAACCAACAACTTCCTGTCAATTTTTATGTATCGCAGTATAAAAACGTAACAAGGTTTGATTCATTCCTGAACATTTGATTCGTTCCTTCGCAAATTTATTTTATAGCCATTCTTCGAATTATTGTTCAATTCAAAACAATAGAAGTTTCATGGTTGTCCACTACAATCAGACAAAAAAATATCCTGAAAAACATAGACATAATCGCAGGTTTATTGAAAAAACACGACGTATTAAATAAAACAAGTAAATAGAATAGTTTCGAAAATGTTAAATATATTTGGAAAAACGATAATTAAGAAAAATGTTAGTTCCAGAGAAGGAACCGTATTCAGAGAGTAAGATATTTTTTGGTCGTTTGTGGATACGTGGATACAGTACATACGTAGATACGAACATACGTGAATATCGAAACGTGCCATTCAATGTGTTTCTCAATTATTTCGTACAAAGCATTCCTATTCAGTGCACGAGCAGCTGGAATTTTGTCAAACCGCGCTCTGCGAGTTGCACTGGTTGAATTTAACGGAAAACATCAACGATGGAACTCGAATCATTTGCATTGACGCTTAAGAAACAGATTAAAAATACTGACTCAAAGAAGTACATAATACTGTATATTCTATGGACACATAAAGGAATACTAGAAGATTGGTTGCAAAGTTATGTAGAAACCTACAAACACATAAAAACCAAAGAAAATTTAAAACAATATTAAAATACATTGTAAAAGAATAACAAGGAACATGAATATGCCCAACAAAAGTAAAGCTATGTATCTTTTGTAAAAAAAATAAAAATCCGTAAACTAAATTTACTCGTTCTGTAGCTTCCTGCATAACTTCATCCAATTTGAAGTGAACTTTTTCCAAACAACGCAAAAATTTGCAACAATTCGTACGAGATGTTTGTTCGCCGACGTCATCTTTTTATATGTTTGCTGCTATAGATAATGGCGTTAAGCATATTAACACACGGTATTTACAGAAATATTGGAAAACCGAACAGAGATACGGGCAGAAACCAGTTTGGATAACCGCATTAAGGGCTGCAGCGTTGCAGAAAATATGCTTTAGATCCATTCGTCGGGAACCTACGGTAATTTCCGGTTAGCCCCCGACAGCCCCCATCACAAGCGACGCAGCAAGTACGGAAGTCGAAAGGGAAGAAGACCTGGACGCGACAGGACGTCGATTATTCTGTACACGCTTCCGCAAAAATCGAAAATCTTTTAATAGAAGAGATTAAGCAGCTTTGAAACGCGGCGAACGAGACTTTTCAACTGCCTTCTTTTACCTTTCACAATTCCGAATACGACCGCGACCAATACGTCAGGTAAATGGGGACGTCTTCGCATGGATTTCTGGAAAGGGATCGCTCCCAATGTAGGAATATACAGGGTGTCCCATTTAAATCGATCCGCTAGAATACCTCTAAAATTATTCTCGATACCAAAAACTGTTTCAAAGAAAAAATGAATGATGTCGAGGGGGACATAATTTAATGTCAATCGGTTTTTGTAGGTAGAGGCGTATTTTTCTTTTATGGAACTGTATATTTTTCAATATAGTGGTCGATGCAAGTCGTCGTTCCCGGTACAATATGATTACTTATACCGAAAAACGGTTAGTTTGGGAGATATTTTAATATTATTGCAAAAAAGTACTCAATTACTAGTTAACTGATGAAATCAATTGATTAATGCCTTGTAATTCTTATTGTGTAATGATGTAATTAAAACTTCAATTCGCAGTATTGAAACATGTACAAATGTAAATGATTAGCTGAATATACAATATACAGGGTGTAAACAATATACGTTTAAATGTTTTAACTGATCTATTTTCATTTTGTAGTAATGACACCTTTAGCTAGCGGTACAGTTTTGAGATGGAAACTAACTATGACACACCGACGAGACAAACATATGGAAGCAAGCAGCCTTTTAGGCTTTATCTGTGTGCATAGCCGACGCTCTTTCCCAGAAACATTCTCGATTTTAAAGCTTTGTAAAGATACAACAAACTGCATTAAAACTTTTTTGCTCTATTGTTTGTTGTCAATGTGTTTATACGGGGCGCAACAAAAATGTTGCAGTTCCTAGAAAGAGGTGATTCTTGAGGTGATTATAAACAACTTGTTCCTTGCTTCCTTTTTCATTGCCATTGTTGTGGCGCGGCGCGGCGCGGCTCGTAATAGCACGCTCCGTGGGAGCTCAGCCTAAGGACGATCCGTTCGCATAGTAGTAGAAGTAGAATCTCCATATCCGCAGTACGAAGATCGAGAACCATGTATATGTCTTCGATAATTGTATTCTCCTTTTCCGTGTAGAATTCACAACAGTAGGAACAAACTTGTGTATGATATAATATTATTACAATCGTTTTTCAGTCTGCTGTTTTTCTATAAGTTCATCTACAAGTTTACATGCGTCTGTGTACACTTCATTCTTGGTTGCTTCTGCATCGATAGTTTTCGCTATGGACTTGTTCGGTGCTATTGCGCCTGAGATTTTTGTGTAATACAGTTTCATGCGATTGGAGGCTGCTAAAATCGTCTCGTCATACTGTGTTTCAGACATAGCGCGTTGAACCGTTCGCTCTTGCAAGATTACTCTTCTAGCGTAGAGGTTTATCATTAGATTCGGTCGTTTCACTTTATTGTTGAACATTCGAGCCTGTTACCAATTAATTACGTACAATATAGTTATAATACGTCAGGCTTCATATCATCTAAGCACTCTAAACTCTTTCATCCACTATTGTGTTACTCGAAAATTGTATACAGTGGAACCTTGTTTAAACCGCCTAATAACGAAATCAAAATTGAAGCATTTACAAAATGCAGAATTTTCCTATTTTTAGCATATCATCACTAAATGAAAATTCGAGATTTACACGAAATTATATTGTAATCGTATTCCTAGTGTATGGAATAATTAATTAGCGAATATACTGAGGCGGTGAGCGGTGAGTACAACGGCGCGTACAAAATAAAACAAAAGTATTAGAAACCCTCCGTCTTTTACCATGCTGTTACCTCACCGCTATCCTCGTCGTTCACTGCCTCCGCAACCTTGGAATTCAAGATAATAAGAATAGAAAATAATTAAGAGCTGGTTAATCGAGATTCTACTGTATTTTTATGTAAATATTTAGAACATCCTAACAGTAGAATAACTTATTAATTGTAAAATAATGTGATTATAAGTTCAACTTAAATTTGGTATAACAAGTTCACTACCACGTTAGGCTGAGCTCCCACAACGCGTACTATCACGAGCAGGGTTGCCATCTGGGTGTCGTGCCATACCCCTTACCTTTCCGCCCCTCGCCAAGCTGTGCTGCGGAGCCCGCCTTCGGTTCCTCCACTCTTCCCACTGAAGCTAAAGGGGAAATCCAACGGCGCGTGGCTCGGCTGGTGTGGATCGTAACATGCTTGAAAAATGGCTGGATAACGACACACGCGAGAGTCGCGAAGAGGCTTGGTGAACGCGTTAGAGCGCGCGTTGGTTTGGCTAACACCAGGACGACGCGACGCGTCGAGCGCGTGACGTGTGTTGTGTCGGAGTCTCCCCTCCACACACAAACCAACTGCGGTCGAAGAGTGACGTATGTTGTGCCGGAGTCTCCCTTCCACACACAAACCAACCGCGGTCAACGTGTTGCATCATCCTGGCGCTAGCCAAACCAACGCTGGCTCCAACGCGCTCGCCAAGCTTCTTCACGACTCTTGCGTGTGTTGCTATCCATCCATTTTTCAGGCGTGTCACGATCCACACGAGCCAAGCCATGTGCCGTTGGATTCCCCCTTAAGGCTGAGGTTCCACGGTGCTAATAGGAGCCGCGCCGCGCCGCGCCACAGCGATGGCGGCGAAAAAGCAGCTCGGCGTGAGTCAAGGCATGATCCGTGCTACACAAGATCGAGAACCGTTCCAACCGCGGTCCGTGGAGCGGGAAGCGCGTTGTGTAGCACGGATCATGCCGTGACTCGCGCCGAGCTGGTTTCTAGCCGTCATCGCTGTGGCGCAGCGCGACGCGGCTCGTATTAGCACGCTCCGTGGGACCTCAGCCTAACGCGTACCGCGTGAGGCAAGCCAGCGGGTGTTCCAAAAGAACCGTATGCTTATTCCAGCCAAGTCAAGCCGTCCATGGCGTCGTCGCGTAGTATAAAAAAACGCCCGTTATTTTCCCTACCAGTCCTACAGGTGGAAGAAAGGGGGAAGCGATAGCGGGCTCCGCAGCACAGCTAGGCGAGGGGCGGAAGGGTAAGGGATATGGTACGACACTCAGATGGCAACCTTGGTCCCCACCACGCACTAGGCGCCACAGTTGGGACCCGCTATTGATGTCGTGTAGCGCGGATCGTGTCATGGCTCTCGCCGAATTGGTTTTAGCCCCCATTGCTGTGGCGTGACGCGGCTCGGCTCATGATAGCACGCTCCGTGGGAGCTCAGCCTTATGTTACCAGAAATTGTATTATACTCCGAATCAACTCAACTGGCTGTTCAAGGTCATCATATTCTTTGACTTTTTTCGGAGACGAATGACTATATACGGTTTTTCCAAATAGTCTGAGGACCTTAAAAGGGATGGCGTTCCACCATTGAACTCTAAACTACCTGGAATGCGCATGGCAATGAGTAGGGGAAACAAAATCCGGACTGAGGGACATAATTGGTCAACGCGCACTATGCCGAAGCGCTGCGAAACGAAGAGAAAATTTTATAAACAATAGAATCTTGGCGACCGCAATTACGGCTAGAATACTAGAAATGAAGTTAGACGCTGCACACGTGCCGCAAACGCAATTGCTGTATTCTAGCCGTAATTGCGGCGACCGCTCGGCAGAAAAACGGACGTGTGCAGCGGGCCTTATGGAGCCGCGCATACTGGGCCGAAGTGCAAAAAGTGAAGCGCGGCGACCGATGTGATTTGTTCATCGAGAAATATCTATATTTCGCGTAGCTTCGCGTCGCTTTGCTGCGCTTCTGTCATGTGAGTGATGCCCTACGGAAATATTGGTATAAACAATTTGATAATGTCTATACAAGAGGAAAAGTTAGTACTTTTAGTGCAACGATATAAAGAATTATATGATTTGTCCAACAGAAATTATAGCAATATCGATATAAAAGAGAACTATTGGAAGGAAATTGCTCACGAAATGAAATTAACCGGTGAGATGTCATTTTATTAATATTTATTTTCAAGACTTAAATAACAATTAAAAACAATTAAATTTAACAATCAAACATAGAAATTGTTATACATATACATATTAATTTTTCTATGAATTTGGTATAGACATACGAAGTACGATATGTTGCCACGGAACAGAACCTATTGTCGAAAAATAATTTTTAAACTCTTCCCTAATAGATAATGCATTTATGGTGCATTCCCTCCAATTCGTGGAAAATTTTGTAACGCCCGATAAGGTATTATTTCATCTGCTACTTCCAACATTTGAATATCTTCTATTAAATAATTATGTAAACAGTAAGTTGCTAATACAACTGTGTCTACATATTCAGGTTGCATTTTCAAATGTCTTTGATAAATTCGGAATTTCTGGTTTAAAATTCCAAAGGCATTTTCAGAAACTCTTCTAGCTCTACTTAAGCGATAACTAAATATTGCTTTAGCATTATCCACTTGTAGTTGTACACGAGGATATGGAAGCATGATATTTTTTGTCAGAGGAAATGGAGGAAATGCTTCATCTCCCACAATAACATAAGGAACAGGAATGTTTGTCCCAGGAAATCTTTTATCAGGTGGAATACGTAAATTATTCTCCATCAATATTTACCTAAATTCGATGAAGCAAGAATTCCACCATCACTATTCTTGCCATAAACACCTACATTTATTGTCACAAACCGGTAGTTTGCACCTACTACTGCACATTTCTTTTTAAGTATGGCCGAAATTGTTCGAAATTTGCCAGAAGATTTACAAATACAAACAAAGTCAAAAATTTTTGGTATCATTAACGAAGCAGAAACAACTACTTTAAAAAGAAAAACTAATCAAGAGGTTTTACTATTCACATCGCAATCAGATCGTTCATCACACAATGTATATCAATCTGAACAATTTCAATCACCCCAAATAAATGACTAGATGATTAGTTATTGTGATTGAGTTTTCTAAAATACATATAGCTATATCTAGACCTTGTACTGTTGGAAGCTGGAAAGAATTCACCCACAACATTGTAGGAGCAAGGATAATCCTTCACTCGGGAAGTCTATCTGCATGTTTGGTGCAGTATCAAAGCCTCAGAAATACGTGTTATAAAATAAATAAATTATGTTATACAGGTTATGACGAGCTGCATCGAAAAAAATAAACGAGAAACTGTTGATACCTGATTATGTCTCTCTTGATACGATTTTAAGTCGTGTTCTTTTTACTTTAAACCAGGGGTGGCGAACTGTGGCTCCCGACCTTGAAGTCACTTGTTCCCCTCACGGCTTTCTCCGCCAAGCCGGCAGACAGCGGTCCCCCACCATACCTGCTCCTTCACTCCGCCGACTCCTCTGAGCGCAGTGTCGACCACGCCGTCGCCTGCCTAGCCACCAGCATATATACGTGAGCAGGTATGGTGGGGGACCGCTGTCAGCCGACTCGGCGGAGAAAACCGTGAGGGGAACAAGTGACTTCAAGGTCGGGAGCCACAGTTCGCCACCCCTGCTTTAAACAATTAAATCGACATTACAGGTGAATCCTTTCCAGCACCCAACAGTACACAATTGTCTTTTTACTTTACGGTACATCGATTAAAATTTTTGTAACTTCTTCACGATTGTTACCTATATTTACCTCAAATATCTGGTTTCAGTATTTTTAATAAATTTAGAAACTGTTCGTAGTTCATCCGAAAATATTGATGAAACTTAATAGGATTGTCAATTAAATTATGAAAGAGTGTATGAAATTCACCTTCAGCTCCACGGTTTGTTAAAATGGGATGAATCCAATACTTTTTTTTCTTTTTCTCAGCTGCTTCGCACAACAGAGCAGTAACTATGACCTTTTCGCCTGAAGAATCCATTTTAATTGAACATCGCGTCGCATCGTTTAGAAATTTCGCCTACGAAATGTAGCTAAATCTGCGTTGAAAACAATTTCTTCGATTCACTTCACCGCGCTTCAACATAGTGTGCGTCCTTTCTTAACGTATACTACCCTGTGTAAACACGAATGTCTGTGCATGCGACTATAGTGTATTCTTGCGTCCATAAGACGTGTGTGTAAAGCTGCATCTACAAATAGTGAACGTACGTGAACGCATGCGAACGGACGCGAACGAACGCCGGGCTATTCCTACTTAGGTCAAAGAAACGAATCAGCATCCTCTGTGTCGTTCGCGCGCGTTCACCTTCCCTGCATTCGTTCATTGTCGTTCGCGTGCGTTCGCTGTATGTAGACGCGGCTTAAGGGTAAAACAGAGATTCTATGTAACCGGCATCTCTTTCTAACGAGCGTGCCTGGATCCTTGAACACGTCGTGCTCATTCCAGGTAATTTAGAGTTCAGTGGATTTTACTCGTTGGGTGATTCGAAAGAATTTCTTCGTTAGTGAAAATGTTTTTTACGGTTTTGTTTACGAGATATTAATGAAAAGCCCCGACCAATTAGAGAGCGAGTACAGTGCACGAATTCTACAACTATGCCCATTATTGGCCCATCATTGCTCGCACCGTATTCGTATTCACGGAAGGCACTGTTGTACTCAACAGTGCTTCAGACAAAAACTGAAGGTTTTGCTATCAGAAAACCACAAAAGAGAAATGTTAGCTGTGATCAGTCGAATTGACCCGGAGTATAGTCTCATATGAAAATAAATAATTTTGAACCCCTTGCTCTGTGATTTGTCTAATGTTATGGATATGAAGGTTTCTTTAAATAGCACATAAAATTCTAAAATTACTGATTATTAATTGCATAATTCCTGAAGACAATGCAATATTTCATAGAGTTTCAAACACAACTATGTCACAGCTACATTTTTTCTTCATAATTTTCAATAATTTAGTAACCCTTATTCTAGTATTTGAGGTATAGTTTATACCACGAACCACGACTGTGACTCGTTATCATTGAGCAAAGGATTCAAAATCTGAAAACAATAGTGATAATGCCTCAAAAAACACATCAACACTTCCTTGGTGTCGCAATCCACAGCTTGAGAACCACCGTTGTATGTCAAGGATTCCGATAAATATCTGTTCTCTAATGTATCATTGGTGGAACGGCATAGAACAGACTCTATCAGTAAAACGGAACTAATGATCACCTGTTTCTTGCTTTGGGGGAATCCAGTAATCAGATACCCGAATGCATTCGGCTTGGCTAGCATCTCCCTCGCCATCAGTTGAACTACTATGTCCGTCGGAACGTTTAAACCCACATCCATGAACTTCTTGTAATGTCGTCCTTTCTCGCTGTCTTTGTTGATTTCTTGACGCAGTATATTTGACACACATATGGGAATGAACCCGTAATTCGTGGCCAACTTTTTGCTCAGAGTAGTCTTGCCAGATCCCGGACCACCCACCACGAAAATTATGAGAGCCCGACTGTTTTTAAGCGGGGTGGTGTCCAGCGGCGGGTCTCTCGGAATTTCCGGATGTTCACCTTTACAACAACAACAACAACAACAAATCCCCATCTCAGGAAATTCTTGTTTATTTCATTTAAAGTGCTCCAACTTCTTTTTCCTTTCATCGAAACTTTGCACTACGTTAATTTTATGTAGGGGATACTTCACGATTTGGCGATGTCGACCTTTTTCGTCGTCTCGCGACTTCGATATATTTCTTTTCTGAAATTCCATCGCTAAAATCGATATATTTCAAGTAATTGTGACTTGCGATTTACTGTTAACGAAATGCTTGACAAAGAAAGATATAAATTACTAGCTTACGAATAATTTTGAAATACAGCACGTTTTACGTTCACCTGCCAGCTTAAATTTCCTTCGCGACCGCTTTACATCTCCCCTGAGAAATGTTTTAGTCACTACCCACCTTTGTGAAACCTCACGAACTTGGTTATGGTTAAGCCTCGAAGACTTTAATACATTATCCTCCGGATTGTTTACATACGATTTCGTTTACGAACGTTTCGTTCAGAATTTTGGACGAGTAATGCACGAGACAAACATCATGCAGTGAAAAAATGAAGAGTTCTTCTTAGATGTTTCACCCTTTCGAAATAAGCACTTTAGAAAAATCGTGGAAACACAATTCCTGTTTTATGGTTTGAAGCAAAGAGGATTTGTTTGGTTTGAAGTTTCCGCTTAATCGAGAGTCATTGAATTTTGAAAATCTTCATCGAGTTCAGTTCCGAGAATTATATCGAAGGTAAATAATTTCAGACTGTAACGTTTTAACAAAAATTTTTCAAATCCTGAGAGAATATTCAACCGATCGTCTCATCTTTTTCAAATTTCGATTTATAAATTTCAACGAGACAAAAAATTAACTTTAATGCAAGATTGCTAGAAAGATGTTGAACCGATTCCTTCGACTGAATTACGTTTGTAATGGAACGAGATGCATAAGAGTTAGTATGAATGGTGTAAAGGGCAGAAAGGAGTAATTTTAACCTGCTTCGTCGAAGGTGAGTGGAAATTTGAAGCAAAGCGAGAGGCCTAAAGATCCGAGAAATAGTTTCGTTGATGCATTTCGTTATATCGTGGAAAGAACAAAAATGGACATCGACGAGAAGGCGAAAGAATTGACGGAGATGTTTTCGAAGGCTAACAAGGAGCTGAATGAGATAGTGAAGAAGAACGAGGAATTCATAGCGGATGAAGTGCGACGAGTTCAGGAGGCTATTCAACGGACTTCCAAGGTGCAGTATTGTTCCAGGGGCAACGAGAACATCAACGGTTATGAATTCGATGCTTCTGTGAAATTTATAAATCCACTCGACGCTTGAGTAAATTTACGTGCAAGTGACTGGAAAATTAAAAAATCGGGAGAAAACTTTACGTCTAGTTTTGACTTTTAAGTTAGTGAAGGGGTAATGCTACTCTAGCGCCCGAAAAAAGCAGTGCAATCTTGAGAATTTTTTTACCAACTATAGTGAATGGAATTCAAGATCATGGTCTTTATTATTTATTTATTTATTTATATACGGGAAGCAATTCCCATTAGTATACAAGTAGTTAACTACAGTTCCATAGAGGACGAACAACAAATATAAAGAAAATAATAACTATAAACTATAAATTACAAATAATATAAGGCGAGATTAAGTAGAAAGAGAAAAATCAAAGAAAGTCAAAAATTTGTTTTCTGAATGCCGAAACTGAGCCATAAAACATGTCCAAGTTATGGTCAAATGCATTCGCCGTGATGCAGACGGTTAATAGTGTCAGTTTTGGCGTAATTGGAGGTATAGTTTGCTGGTAAAAACGTTTGCGATTTTCTGAGAGATCGTGTAGGCGCATATAAGTTAATGAGCTCTAGGAGTTGAGAACAATTGATGCATCCGCATAGAACTTTGAAAAGAAACATCAACTCTGAAATTGTTCTTCTACTCTCTAAGGACATAAGTTTCAGCCTTTCCATAGCAGTAAGATAATTATGATCAGAGAAGTGCATTTTTTCTCCCTACATACCTAAGAAACTTATGTTGTACTCTTTCGATCTGCAGCTTAAATTTCGTGTAGTGTGGGGACCATATGACCGAGGCATATTCTAACTGTGATCTCACCAGCGCACAGTACAATAGTCTGAGAGCATTCTGATTGGTAAAATTCGCTGTACATCTTTTAAGGAAGCCTAGATTTTTAAGCGCTTTAGAAACTATTCCCTGTATATGCGCAGAGAAGTCAAAGAGAGGAGTAAAAAGGACTCCCAAATCACGCATCGCTTCTACCTGAGGTAGTATTTTATGACCAAGAGTGTAAACAAATTCGATGGCATTTCGCTTCCTCGAAGACCTCATAATGTAGCATTTTTCAAGATTCAGCGATATGCCATTAATTTGACACCATTGCTCAAAGTTTCTTAAATCATTCTGCATTAATAAGCAGTCAGATTTATCGGTTATAGCCCTGAAGATCTTCAGATCATCCGCGTACAATAGAAATATTATACGCACTTTGAAATATGTTTACAGTTTTTGAAAAACGTTTGTTAATACAAAATTGCGATGCTACAGCTCTGAAAATTACGAGGAAAGAATCTCCACAACCGGAAAGATTTTTCCTCCAATTTTTGACACGGAAGAAAAAGCAAAAATTTTTTTGTTCTACATGGGATTAGCTCGGGGACTGCGTACGGACTTCACGTTTTGCTGTAAATTTTTTTGTTACAGGCAATTTTCTTTACGTTATTTTTGATCCAGATATAAAACACTTTTTCAATAATGCACCATCCATACAGAAAACAGTATTTTTCAATTTGCGCATGTAGTTAGTGAGCTAATCTTATGAGAATTAAAAGATTTGTAGCTTTTTCCTCTAGGTCAAAAATTGAATGAGAACTTTTTCTGGTCGTCGATATTTCTTCCGCGTCATTTGCGGAGCTGTAGCGCTGCAATTTTGTATTAATAAACGTTTTTCAAAAATTTTAATCATATTTTGAAGTATGTATGATAAAGACTATATAACGAAGTTTGTATTTTATTCACTATATTCGCTAAAAAAATTCTCAAACTTGGGCTGCTTTTTCTGGGCGCTAGAATGGCATTACACCTTTAACAATTTTTATAGCAATTACTTCAGACCTAGATCCTGTTTGGCTAAATTTGAATGATGGCACCAAATTTAAGTGCCTTTAATTTTTATGTTTTAATAAATATGATATTTTCTACACATTTCTACGATTTCCTTGGTGAAAATGAACCCGAACGCAGTATAAATCGGACCAGTTTGGGCATGAATCAACTGGAATATACAGGGTGTAACAAAAATGTTGGAGTTCCTTGAAAGGAGTAATTCCTGAGGTGATTTTGAACAACTTTTTCCTTAGCGAAAATGTTAGGTGGGGCTTTGTTAACGAGTTATTAACGAAAAACATCGACCAATCGGGGAGCGTGTACAGCGGATTAATGATGACGCGGACGATGGCGGGCCAATACTACTCGCAGCTGGAGCCCGCGCTGATATTCATCCACTGTACTCGCTCCCTGATTGGTCGGTGTTTTTCGTTAATAACTCCTTAACAAAGCCCCACCTAACATTTTCGCTAAGGAAAAAGTTGTTTAAAATTACCTCAGGAATCACCACTTTTAAGGAACTGCAACATTTTTGTTACACCCTGTATTATCCCAAGGAATAAATGGGAATAATCGTTGATTATTGTTAAATCTAGTCCGATTTATGCCGTGATTGGGTTAATTTTCATTATTACAGCCTCACTAATTAGTGAGCATTATGTTCATAATTATGTAGTGAAAATTATGGGAACTAAAATTTTTTTTATCGGATGATTGTAACTTCTTCACTTCCCTTGTCGATTATCGATCCTTTGAAAAAATAACTCATGAATTGAATACATTGAAATATTGAACATTTGGTTGATGCATATGAAATTGTAGTTTTACACAGTGAAATTTAAATAATAGAATTTTCTGCAATTATCTTTTTTTCGTTCCAGCTGTATTTGTTAAAACTTGCAACAGCTTTACCGATTGCTGTTTCCAACTATTTTCCTTTCTCTTTTACCACATTTGTTTTCTAATGATATTCATTAAAACTTCCTATTAATATTATTCATAATTGTATAAATCAATATTATTCATAATCATGATAATTACCATATTGCATGTATGAGTGATATAACAATCAACGTATTAATTAAAATAATTACCCCAAATTTTTGCATAACATACATGTTCCAACAGCATCCAGCACACATTTCTCAGGGCAAACAGTTTATAATCAGCAATTTCTTATACACCAACCAAACAGTTTCTGAATAGTCGCTCATTTTTTATAATAAAGTTATGGGGTACACTACTTTCACTTTGAGATTGACAATATGATGGAGGAAGGGCTCAGTAAATTGCTTTTGGTCAAAATTAATTTTTCACATTTGTGGTCGCGACATAAATTTCAGACAAACTTAATGCTTGCGTCGCAGCCTTTTCTTCAGGAGCATTAAACTGCATCTCCATAGAATTCTACTTGGAATTTATAATATAAGAATTTCTAGCCGGCGTAACTGCGTAAGGCCGTTTCGCGATTAAATGACACGAGGCTGATGTAAATTATTACAGGTATGCTGGGAGGAACAGAAGGGTCGCATCCAGAACGTCAAAGGCATCTACGACAATAGAATAAAAATCTGCAACGATAGGGCAGCGGCGGGGTTTCGTGCCGCGAAGACAAAGTACGATCAGCAAATTCAAAAGGCGGATACCCTCAGTAGCACAACGAAACAAATCCTGAGAGAATGCCTCCAGACGAACGAATTTGTCAAGTGCGTCGCGAATAGAACAAAGGAAGTTGTTAACCGGCGAAAGCAAATCACTCAGAACTTAAGCGAAACGGTTAAAAATGCTGAGCTCTCCGCCGGTGAGCAATTGAAGGAAGCTACGAAATGCCACGCGGACGCCCAGATGGAAGCCCTCGAGAGCTTGCAGCGAATCTTAAAGGACACCAAAGACTGTCTTCTGCGAACGGAATGAGACACTGTTCAAGGACAAAGTCGAGAACTGAACAAATGTCTGCACTCCTTTTCGCCTACATTCCCGTCCTTTTCGCGTCACTTTTCGTTACTGATTTCGCCCGACGCATCTTCCGCGAGACACTTCGGTACAAACTTCCTCGTCGTGAAATCGATTTCCAAGGGTGTCGTCGAAGTTGTCGACGAAGTATTCCAAGGAGTAATTCCCCTAGTTGGTTAGCGAAACGAGTCAAGTTGAGGTCAGAAAGCGTTTCAACGGGCGCACGAAGGGATGAGGAGAGAAATTTCTCCACTAGCCCTTTTCAGAACGACCATTCGTCTGTGATCGTTTTCTGGTTTACCGCTTTCTGGATCCGAGAGGGTCGACAGAAAGGAATCTCCGTCTCAAAGACTGTAGTTTTATTGCTTCCGTTTGTAAACTTTCCTGGTTAGTAGGGTAGAAATTATTATACCAGGGCAATTACTATTTTACACAGATTGAGCTATATTGATCTTTCGGTTTAAATTTAGTGTATCATAAAGCAATTTCTCTATGTTATTAAATACTCATGAATAAAAAAGTAAATATGAAAGATTTATTTGAGAACTTACTCAGAGAACTTGACTAATTATAGCAATTAAAATCTTTTTTAACCTGTGGAGAAAATATGCAAAGTTTCTTCAGCATAATCTCTTTCCATTAAAGTGAAATTTTATAAGAAACATATCAATGAAGACTTTGAAGGTGGTAAGTTTTAAATTATTGAAACAGTTTCTTAGAATTAGTTTGAAAAGTGAAGCTAGTAAATTTGTACAGCTAATCGCAAAAATATTCGTATTTGGTATAACTTTAATTTTTATGCTACCTATTCGAAATAAATATAAGTAAAGCAGCAACAATTTTTTTGCAGTATACTAGCCCAGGAGCATTAGACTAAAAAGTGGGCAATCTGTGAAAAAACTAAAACTAGGTGGATCTTTTCACGAATCGCTTATTTTTGTGATGGGTATGAAATTCTGAAAAATCACTGTCGATCGGCTGCAGGCTCTCCCCCTTTTTAGGTCAAATGTTAAAAACAGTAGTTTTTCGCAAATAACTCAAAAATGGTTAGTCTAATTGAGAAATGTTTGAGATAAAAGTTTGAGAATGTGGAATTTTGCGTAAAAAAAGATTGTATAATATTTTTTGAGAAACGCAACCGTTTTTGCAATAATATGTCCTTAATGTTTTCACGGTGGTATGTACAAGATTATGATAGGAGCACGTTTATTGAACGTTATCGCAAAAAGTATTGAATTTATGAAAAAATATTATAGAACCCTTTTTAGGCAGAATTCCACGCTCTTAAATTTTTATTTAAAACATTTTTCAATTAGACTAACCATTTTTTAGTTATTTGCGTAAAACTACTGTTTTTAACATTTGACCCAAAGAAGGAGAGGGAAGCCGGCAGCCGATCGACGGTGATTTTTCAGAAGTTCATATCCATCACAAAAATAAGCGATTCGTGAAAAGATCCACCTATTTTTAGTTTTTTTGCAGAAATTTCTAAAAACACTGGACTATACAGAATGTAACAAAAATGTTGCAGTTCTTTGAAAGGGGTAATTTCTGAGGTGATTTTAAACAACTTGTTCTTTAGCGAAAATGTTAGGTGGGGCTTTGTTAATGAGTTATTAATGAAGAACACCGACCAATAGAAGCACAAATACAGTAGATAAATTTCAGCGCGGGCTCCAGCTGTAGTAGCATTGGCCCGGCATCGACTTCGAGCTATTTATGAAAATAAGAGATTACAAATTATTCCTGAATTTGCCCAAGTGTCACGTGATGAGAATGTCTCGTAGCAGGAATAAATTTCACTACACATACAATCTTAATGATTTTAATCTTTCCTCTATCTCAATTGTAAATGATTTAGGTATTCAATGTGAGACAAAATTGTCGTATACCTTAGACATTGCCAATATTGTCAACAAGTCTAATAGGGCCTTTGGTTTTATCTTTCGTTTCTGCAATGTTTTCAGAAATTCTTCTACCCTAAAAGTCCTTTACAACTCCTTAGTAGTGCCACATTTGGAGTATGCATGTGCTATTTGGTTTCTGCATCAAAGCACCTACATCCAACTTATTGAAAGAGCTTAACATAAATTCCTGAGATTCTCATCTCACGCATTCGTTTATTCCATGCATAGATATAATCACAATTATGACCAAATCCAACTGCACGAAATGAAAATGTTGACACTAGAAGACCGGAAAAAGATTGCCGATACTCCTTGAACGTCATCTGGGTTTAGGCCTAGTAAATAATTTCTTGTACATACAGATTGCCGATATTGTTCTTTTATTTAAAATGATAAATAGTTATATTGACTGTCCTCCGCTACTCCAACTTATAAATTTCAATGTCAGCTCGCGTTCTCTTCGAAAACCTCCTGTCTTTCGTGTTAATTTTTTCAGAACTAATCTTAAATTTCTAATCTTAAATTCTGTTACCAGAATTTGTAATTATGTTGACGATTTCTTGAACTTTTTACTTCTTCGTCTTGTACAATCAGACGCTGTGCATTTCAATTGTTTATTCATTAATCTTCGACAACACTGCATCATTCCCAATTTATTAAAATTTTTTTTTCTTTTTTGTACACACTTTAATACCATTTATTTTTTGCATGATGTTGTGTACCAAAAGGTAAAACCCGTCGGTATATAAATATTTAAATATTTATTTATTTGAATATGTTAAAACTCCTTTTTTGTTGATAATCGACGCAGTGTCTTACTACTTCGTGAGTGTTATTTATTAACTTTTTTATAGTGTTTATTGCTATATTTTACAAATTTTAAGGTGCAGTTCTTCTTCTTAACATTAAGTATTTCATGTGTTTGGTCGGATTGTAACTGCAATAATAGTAAAATATGTCACTTTTTCTTATGCTTAACAAATTAATACACACTTTGAGTATATCTTGTTAGATGGGGTGGCAATATCGTTTTATTTAGTGACCTTCACTGGTCACATACGCGCACATACGCGTCAAACTTATAACATCCCTCCTTTTTGCGACAGGGGTTAAAAATCCACTTGCCTACAAACGATTCAGGAATTACATCAACAATCTATAGTAAAGCACATGCAAAATTTGTTTCTAAACTGATTTTCTTTCTAAATTTTTGCTTACAACAAATATTTAAAGTCTTGTGACAACGTTCAACCGGAATGGTGAGCACAGTTAATTACAGGTCGATCGATGGATCATATGGAACACATATTCTAATTGCACAAAGGACGACGAAGTTCACGGGTCAGCGAAGCGAAGAACGGGAGTAAAGCGTGAAAGATCGTCGGTGGTAATGCACGCGACACGGGAGAGCAATTAACGTAACAAACGACTTGATTCTGGCCTGACAGGTGTGTCTAGTGACAGTCGACCGTGTCGTCCTGGATGTCCTGGCGGCTCTATCCATGGCGCCCCTTTAATGAGCAATACCACGGGGCGTTTCAGAACTCCAGACGTCCGGGTCGAGTGACAATTAAATGAACTATTTGCACGCTCGACCGAAGCCGAATAGAATGAGGGGCCCTCGCCTGTTCACGCACCCACTCGCAGATTATTCGGTTAAGAATTCAGGTTTAATCACCGACCGCCGCAGATTAAACTGTCGTTTGGCTCCCGCGGCGGCTACGCGACCGAAGCTTTTTCATTACTACGCATGCTTTTGCATATTCATAAGATGCTTTCCCTGCTATGCCAAGCTGAATGCCTCTAAGTAATGAGACAAGATGCGTGTTTTCGAAATTCGCTTACCTTTTTGCTGCTTGAGGCTCCAACCAGCGTCTTATGGCGCAGGAGGGTTATAAGAAAACAAGTGGAATGTTCAAGCATTGAGGAACACATGACTTCACGCATTCGTAAAACGGAAGTACTTGCAAGAAAATTATTTAATTTACTATTGTTTTATATACTTAAATTACACACTCAATATAATACTGCGATTTTAGGTATACGAAGAACATACTTGTTCGTAGTTGTAGGGTACAATAATTTAAATGAAAAATAATTTATTGGAAATTTAAATTTTTCATGATCCCAATCACTCCGTGACTTTAAATTAACCGTCATTAGGGTATAAATATAATCGGGGGATCAACGGATTTCTTAGTCCGCGGCGATCCGCCGCGCCGCCAGGAGCGGATCGGCTTCGTGGACTTCACTGGCCATCGCAAGTGCCCGGGGATCTTGGGGGTGAATCAAGCGACCATGTAGGGACATCTTGAACCTCTAGTGGACGCGGATGGACTCGGAGTGGACAGAGGGTGAACACTGGCCATCGAGAGGTTTCCAACGAAACAAGGAACGGACTGCCCTCCCGTGTCTCCTGGGGTTTCCGATGAGCATTAGGGCCACAGGAAGTGCAGTGGGCATCAAAAGAGATTCTATTGTGAGGTTATATATTTATTTCACTTACTAACTGACCATCTTTCTCAGGTTTCTCCGAAGGGGTTAAAACGCCTGTGCGATTCTTCCAGCGTCCTTCTTACTCTACAGATTTTGAATTCACATCGAATGGTTCGAATTGCCCGTGCAATTCATTCAACGTCGGTCTGTCTCTCTTTTTTTTTAATAAACCTGAATTGACATCGAGTGGTTTGAATTACCCGTGTCATCCTTTCGATCCTCCTCACCCCCCTTTAACCATTGACCTAAACCCTTTAGAGACGATTGTAGCCTAATCTACTAATCAATTTGATGTTTTCCTCTAGTTCTAGCTACAAGAAGTATTGAACGAAGACGCCGCGACCACCGTGGGATTTAATGTAAGTTAGTTTAACTTTAGTTTAAGCTACCTAGGCTCAAAATTGTATCACTCGGTGTACAATTGCTACTTCTTAGTTTTCGTTACTCGGAAACTTGCTCCTCATCCCAAGATGAGGAGATCGCCTCTGCTTTTATCGATAGAAGTAAATGATCGACTGTGGGACTGGTACCGATGAGTTAGCCCATCCCTTGGGCGTGTGGTCGTAGGAAAAGTGTTTCGGACGTAGGGAGGTGCGTGGGTATCTAAATCTCCCGGGGGTAGATGTCCTTCTTCGTCAGACGCCTGGATCCAGGTCCACGCTTGCGTGGCTCCTGGTCGGCTGCAGGGAAGGGTCTGTTCTCGTGAGGTGCCGTTCACTTTCGTCTTTACTGTGTTCCTGAGGTGGTAGAATCTGTACTATCGAATGCCGATTCTCAGTTGCGACACGGTAGAGTCCCCATTTCCTTTTTCTCATAGTGATAACTTAGCAATTCTTCCAACTGAGGGAATGGGTAGAACTTTGATTCCATCCATCTTCGAAGTTTGGTGGACTAAGAATTGAGTCGAAGTGATAGACAGGGTAGATTCTTTTCATCTTTTACGTTCGTTCGTTTAAAGTTTAAATTTAAAAATTTCTGTAACGGGAGATCGGTGGAATTTTGATTCCAGCTATCTCTCTGCAGGTCTCCATTCGCAGCAACCTCCACGTGGTGGAGCTTATTGGCTGCAAACTTGTAATAAAGCTGATATGAGATTGTAGTTTTAAGGCAAACTTAAGGATGTTGATCGTAGTAACAAAATATACTAAAGATACTAATGTAGGCATACCTTGTGATAATTTGTAATGCAATAAAAGAACGAATTTAGTTTAAAGTGTCTGAATTAATTTCCATACTAATCCCAATGTCCTACTCCCTCTATTATAAAAGCAAATACGGTACTCCGCCCAGCAATGTGGTTTCGATTATACGCAGATTTTTACTGCAAAAATTTTGAAAACAAAATTGTAGGAATACAACGATTGCCACTTCAAGGCTTTGGGGCAAAGGGGCTGTTTATTTTCTTAACAGCAGTAAAAGGGGCGGGGGTCCTGGCAGGGACCGAAAGCGACGACCGAAGTTCAGTTCTAAAGTATAAGGCAACCAGTGCAGATCGTCTAGCTTCCAGCATTCTTTTTCTCATTTTTTTCTCATTTTATAATCGTTACTAATTATACTGGTCCGCGGATACACTGCGTGTATTGTTTTAAGAGAAAATAATTATTTCATAAACAGTGTGTAATATAAGAGTGTTTTATTTTCTCAACCCTCAAAGAAGAAATTCTAACAAAAATGACATTAGAAAATCTTATAAAGTAACATACAGATATGAACTCTTCCAGGATACGAGCACTAAAATTAAAACAAACGGTGCATTTTTCTCGAAAATGAAACCTCCAACGCAGTTTTGTTATTCTTGATTTTTGTCTTATTTTAAGTTGTCCCTCCCAAAGTTCATTTGTACAGGGTGTCTAAAAATTATGTCACGGTCACCATAGCGTGAATCTACACCAACGATTTAGTGGAAATTGACATAAAAAAACTCCCCGCAAAATTGACCTTACTCTTGAAAATCAAGGTAAAAAAAAAAAAACAAAAATTTTTTTTCTTCAATCGTGTTCTACTGGTTACGGCGACCAACCTTGTGAAAGGAATCATGGGTCGCAACTCAATCGTTTTCTTAATAAATTATGTTGCGTTTCTTATAATTTTTGCAATTTCTTTGTTCATAATGTTCTATCATTTTATAGTTAGAGAAATACCAGTATACAGTATACTTACTGATACCCGCCAAATGTTGTTATGCGAAATGTTTTGATTGAGACGTATATGACCACATAGCTAATAGTTTTTCATGCGATTCGTTATCTCAGCTAATATTGATGATATCTCCCAATCTATCGTAAGCAAGCGATTGAGAAGCATGCCTTGTAGAAAATATTTATATTTACGACATATGCCACGTACTGTTGACCAAGCAGCGAGCAATTACGTGTTAGCTCGGGAAATCTATAGAAAAGTAGTGCGAATTAGTGAAAGGCAACTACGTCCAGTAGAAAGTCCAGATCGACGCGATGTTCAACTAGAACAAAAATTTGGGGATCAAGAAGTTATATTACAGTATCTTAATTCTCATCGAGGGGCAGGACGACTCCGCAGTTATTGGCGTAAAGAGGAACAAGTCATCGCTCTTGCTCGAGCTTTTCCACTAATGGGTTTACGCAATATAACTCGACGAGTAGGAATCAATCATGAGATAGTACGACGACTAATTCGAAGAGAAGGTTTACGACCTTATAGAATTCGCCGCGTTCAAGTACCTTATCCAAATGATTATGCTGCTCGACGAAGTTTTTGTTGTTGAGTGCTACGCATATTGAAACATGAACAACACTTTTTAGACGCGTGTTATTTTCGGACGAATGTAGTTTCTCGAGTAGTAACATCCTTAATCAACAAAATGCCAGGATTTGGGTTTCAGGAATCCGCACGCAATGGTTCAAAGATTTAATCAAGGACGCTTCTCCATCAACGTATGAGCAGGAATAATTGGAAACTATATTAATGACTCAATTTATTTACCTACACAAATGACAAGTGCAACGTATTTGCACTTTCTCCGATCTCGTTTCTTAAGTAAACTGCGGGAAGTTATACCACAACATAGGCATCATTCCGTCAATTTCCACCAAATCGCAGGTGTAGAATTACGCTATGGTGGCCGTGACATAATTTTTAAACACCCTGTACCTCTAGTTTTGACCCATCCTGTATACTATTGTGGTGCACTTTCCACGGACCTACACTACTGTCCCAAGTGATCGTTATTCTACCATGCCATTTGCTATACATGTGCTAAATAAAACAATTTCTTAACTCAAATTAGATTCAATCATCCAGAATCTCCCTGTGACAGAAAAATATATCAGCAGAAAATATGATGATAATACGTTTATTTAATGTCGCATCAACTGCTATGGTTATTAGCGACACAGAATTAAGGCTTACATACATCTTACATAAGGTAATATTTGCACATTAATATTATATACTGAAAATTTTGGTTACAAACATCGTACATATAACTTAGGCTATACTATTATTACCTATTATTATATAATTTTACTCAGTTAGTTTTTTGAATAGATTGATGTTTCTTTTAGGTAATCTATTAATTTCTTCATATGTTCATTTTTGGTTAACATTTCTTTTACACTGGTGCTACCCGAGTTTCTAAGGTTATTGAATGTTACACACTCGTACAGAAGATGTTTCACTGTGATTGGAGTATTGCATTCTTCACAAATTTTTGGTTGGGATTTGTCCATCAGATGTCCATATGATATGTTTGTGTGGCCAATTCGCAATCTGGTTAGAACGACTTGGTCTTTCCTACTAAGTGAACTATCCTGTATTTTAAAATTAAATTCTTGGATTATGTCATGAATTTTCGTGTGTTTGGTGTTCCAAATGGTGTTCCAATCTTCCTTGATAATTTTGTTAATAACCTGCTTGACGTCTTGGTATAAGAATTTTAATTTAATATCGGATATTTGAATTTGTTCTGGTATTTCCTCTATGATGCTGTTGGTTCCTGGTATTAGATATTCTAAAGTGATGATATTATTGGAATAGTTTTCATGAATCCTATCTTGAATTTGTATTATAAATTGGTTGGATGTTTCTTTATTTGTGACAGCCTTTAGCGCGACAGCAAAAAATATGTCCTCGAAGTTATTCAAGGATAATCAAGTACTGAAACTTCAAAAACATCAAAACTTCATGAAATGTTCATAAAATGAATTTCCTTCGCAAACAACATTCAACAACTTCCCCCCTCACTCGACCGGTCTCCGAATTCCTCAGCAATTAGACAAAACTCCTTTCGCCTTTTCCAAGTATTTCCCTCGACGCAGGCAGACGAGCAGCGAAGCATAACACGCGTAAACGTTCCAAGGAGAAATGAGGAACGCCGGGCAAAGCGGTTGCATAAATGATTCATAAATGGGTCCTCGGTTGGTTGGCATCGCGGACTTTTATTTCTGTCGGTGGATTTAGTATCGCCGCGAATCAGATATTGCGGAGAATTTACGACGCGGAATTCGCATGAATTCGCACAGAATCCTACGAATATTTTATTCACGCGATAATGGAACCCGTGAAAGAGAGGAATTACTTCGTTTCCGCTCGAGCTCGGTATAAATTCAAGCGTGCTCGATAGATAATAGATCGAAACCGGTGGAGCGACGAGCCGGGAATTAGGTCTAGGCTGTCGGCGGTCAAATAATGGCATGGATCGCATCGCAGTAGGTAATTTTTAATCGAACGCGTGATCGAGGACGAAGAGGTCGTCCGATAATAATCCGCGTCAGGCCGTAGCCCCGAAACGAAGTTCCTGCGGCGTCATTTGTGCGTACATACGATAACGATAACAATGCACGGGGTCCCGTTGTCACGTAGGCGCGAATGAAGCGTGCGAACAGTGGTTTACGGAACAATATGAGTTCGCTTCAACGATGTATCGAACAAAGCGCACGGTCGACCTCGTTCCAGAACCCCCTGACGAGCTTTGTGCGGTCTTTTTCGGGCGTCTCGCGGCGTCGCCATAGCGTCGTCGGTATCGCGGAGCTCGCATCACAGATACAGATAATACAATGATAAACCGTGCTAATGGGGCCAATTAAAAATTTCGATCGTCGACGTTTCGCCGTGACAACGTTCCCGCGGTGAAAATTAACGGGATCGTAAAAGATATTTCAGTCAATAGGGGTAAATGAATATTAATCATCAGAGTACGTCGAAGATAGGGGCACAAAGGTAGGCCACGTGGGAATCGACCTGATAATTATCGATTACCGCGGCGTGATAATTCACGCGAAAATCGGGAGTCGTCTATAAATTTTGATAACGTCGCGAGCAAAGCTCTATCCGCGAATCGAAATAATTCATGTGCCCTGCGGACTCGGGGCCTTTCGAGTGTTTCGCGTTTCACTAAAACTAGCATCGTATAATTGGCGCTCTATGAGCGAGAGTTATGACCGTATCGATCAACGACACAGACGGGACGTGTATATCTTCGGGGCACCCGACGTCGAGTAATTAAATAAAATGTAACCAACAAATGGAATCGCTGAGGAACATCACTGAACGAGAATGTACCTCGAAGGTTGATACTGAATAGGGGAGAGGTACTATGAAAGGCACAGTTTTCTTTAGCGTTCATTTCTTATAATATCACTATATGTATAGTTAATTTATGGTGTAGTGTGTTTGAATTGGAAAATGGAAAATAACTGTATCAATTGCAGCAAGTCACTTGCTAAATTAGCTCGCGACAAGAATCATGCATGTGACGATAGGTGATATCGTCTTGTTTACTATCGGTAGAGAGACATTGATAGTAGGGCTCGAGATTTCAAGTGAACCGAGTGAGATACCAGAATACCCGGGTACACGTGAGTTACCCGGGTATACCAAAATTACCCGTACTACCCGGGTATCTCACGGGTACCCGAACGCATGAGATAGACAAGAATCTCATCCCGAATTAAGCCGAATTGAACCGAATTGAGCCGATAGTTTTTCGGTACGTATTTGTGGCTTTAAAAATAAAAAAAAATTTCAGAATGAAATGAATTCTGTATACATGATGAAAATTGAATTTAATGGACCGTGGTTATGTTGAAAATGAGTTCGCTCTCTCTCTCGCGCGCGCGCGCTCTACTTTAAAATCCAGAAACACATACCGAAAAACTATCGGCTCAATTCGGTTCAATTCGGCTTAATTCGGTATGAGATTCTTGTCTATCTCATGTGTTCGGCTACCCGTGAGATACCCGGGTAGTGCGGGTAATTTTGGTATACCCGGGTATCTCATAATTAGAGATGTACCGACTAGTGGCCGACTAGTCGGTTAAGCCGACTATTCGGCCAGTTTTGTAGTCGCCGACTAGTCGGCGACTAGTCGGCAAGAAAAGCCGATTGATCGGCCTTGAATTTTAGTAGCAATAATATCGTGATATCACAGAAAGAAAAAAATGTTTTTTGTCTATTGTACTTATATTTACTTATTTATTATACTTATCTGTATATAACATAATTATAATTATTATATAAAACATTAAAAATAGTAATTATTATTTATTTAAACCAATTAAAAATATACCAGTTAACTATTACGAACTTTGGTTATTATTTTTTTATTTTATCGAAATAAAAAACGCTTTAAAACAAAAAATAGAATGCAATAAAATAATAAAATAAATGTAACAATTTCCTTTTTGAATAATATTAAACAATAATAAATTTTGAATCTTTTTTGTAATAAAGGTGAGTAAAGTATGATAATTAAATTTTTTGAACTCTACGCATGAAGGAGAGTCCGAAAACAGACGAAAGATAATGAAAATGAACGAAGTGATTTGTCTCATTTTATAGTGGCGCGGTGTACGAAAATGATCGGCATAGCCGACTAATCGGCCGACTAGTCGGTTTCTTGGAGGCCGATTAATCGGCTAGTCGGCTAGTCGACCAAAACCCTAGTCGGTGCATCACTACTCATAATCAATAGCCCTAATTGATAGTGCTAGTGTCAGTACTTTTAAAGAAGACAATAGGCACTTCTGCTTAAACACTACGGAAGGAAGGAAGTACGAATCACAACTCAACCGTTTTGTTCAAGAACGATATTTAATATACTATGTCACATAGGTACAGAAACCCTTTGTAAGGTTATTCATCTCTGAAAAAGGTTAAAAAAAATGGTCCTCTTGGAGGGCCAGTTGAGTTGACTCGAAGTATAGCCGTTGATAATGACAACGATCTAGAATCTTTTCTGTAGTGCTCTTTTTATTATAATACTGCTTCGTTCATAGCATTATCAGTGTGATACGTCATCGTCAAACATAAAAACGTTACAAACAAAAGAAGTTTAAGAATTATCGAAACTTTGACACCGTTTTTTAAGAGAGTTGTTGAATTGCGACTTATGGTTCCTTTGGTAAAGTTGGTCTTCATGATAAAAAGAATTCGATAGAAACAAGGGAAATTGTTTACTCATTGACCTTGATTTTCAGTTAGAGAATTCTGCTATGGTGGGCGTAACAAAATTATTGACTACATGCAAATGAGATTACTTTGAGTTTCAATAATTTGTTATAAGCTTCATAAATTACTGTTTAATACGACTGCCATGTAGTTAAAAAATGTTTTCTTTCATTCTTTGCTAAAAACAAAATTTTATAATAATGAAATAGTAAATATTGCTTACTGAATACATTAGATTATTTAAGAAAGTCGTAAAGTATTCATCAATGGGATTCTACATAAAATACGTATTCTTCCTTTATAGTTTATTGATAGAAAAGATAAGAAATATAATATTTAAGTATGTAACTCTGCAAGTACATTAAAAATGATGTACTGAAGACAATTATATTACGTTTTTTTTTTAAGCAGAAACAAATACGTAGGTATGCAAAGTTTCAAAAACACTTATTTTATCTCCAACAGCCTAATAATTTTTTATATCACAAATCGTCTAAAGTGGATGGACTCTCGTAGACCCTTAACCGTTACTTTTTAACTTTGAATAACTTTTTAACAAAAATTCAGTCTGCAAAAAATTCTTTTGGTTTGCATAAAGATCTTCATAAGAAAAATTAATGTAATCGTGCTTTAAACGGCAAGAACGAAATGTATTAGACTTGTTTAGGAAAATTATTCCAACAATGCGTAAAGATTAACCTGTTAACCACAGGAATTTAACAGAAGCAACAACCAGTGGATCACGGAGAATATTTTACTCTCTACGACCAGTTTCTTTTACGTTAAGTTATAGAATTCGTTTGAAAATAAACGAAGTTATGCCGCGAAGGAGACCTAGCTCCAGTAATGACCAACGTCTCAAGATATTTCACTGATGTAGGATGTGAGAAGCGTGTCGAGACTTTCCCGCAAAGCGTCCAGAATGTGATCGAATGGAATTCCAGGAAACACCCGCTTGAGATGGCTTGCGGTCGCGTGGAATCGTTCGAAGGATATCGGCATTCGGTCACCTGCCACCAGTAGTCTGACTGCTTCTCGAAATGAACGAACTTCTGATTCCCTTGACCTTCCCGCGGCGAACAGGACATTCCCCAAACGTTAAACTTGCCCGATTAGAGTTGGTTTTCACCGGGGCAAAAGGTTAAACAAAAAGTTCGCCGATCGTTCAAACGTTGGGGCTTCGATGTAGGAAGTTTTGAAGAAATTGAATTGATCGGAAGAAACCAGATGTTTGAGTCGAATAAGAATGTTTATTATAAGAGAATGAGAAGAGGATGATTGAAACCAGTTTCAAAAAAAGAATTAACTATTTTCTGGGACAAATTGTACGAAATATAGATATATTCTTCGCCTAAATATTGACGACTGTGAAATGTGAAGCTACTGACAAAGACGTGGAGAAGTGCTAGTAAACGTGGACAAGTGAAAACTTCTTGGATAACAATAGCAGACATCTTTAGTTAACTGTGTACTTCTTCATCCTGTGTTCGTTGCTACACTCATCCCGGCAATTTATTTATTAAGACACATTCATTGCAAGCGCCTTGAGATTTCCAACCTTTCCAAAAACATTCCTAAACCCTCCCTCTGTAAGCTTAAACTAGATACTCAGTGTCTATATTCAGATTCAAACATTCGTTCTTCGCATCAAACACTTGTTCAGCCATTTAATCATACGATCTACGACATGCAAAATCTCATATTTTTACAATATTTTACATATTTAAGCCTGAACAACTGTATACCAAAAGTTGTGGAGCCGTGTGCAATTAGAGTATATTCGTTTCATGTTTTAAACAATTAATTGAAAAAATATCATAGATAAAACCCATTACATATGTATGTTCCATTTATTTTGTAAAACATTTTCATGAAACTTGAAACAACGTTCCTCAATTAGTCGATAACAACTGCATCAAAAATGCACTGAATATCGAGTTTTCAAAGGGTCGTAAACAATCAATCGTTAAGGACGAAGATATACGAGTGTATTGCGCCCTATACACTGAGAGCACAATAATATACACTGAGAGCAAATAAAGTTCTAAATTTTACCACACTGTAGGACTAAAGTGGCAGGATAGGTGCGCTTATGACAAAAATTCCAACACAATGTAGTAAAAATTCCAACCAGTGTAGTAAATATTCTTACAAAACGTTCAAATTGCAGATACTTGGAATGGGATTCAAACCCTGGACCCTAGCATCAATAAGCTGCGTCCTAGCCAACTCTGCTAAAATGTACTTCTGCTATTCATGTCTCTAATTTGCTTCTCATTTGGAATATATATTCATGTATTTATTTAGATTCATTTGTTGTCCATAAATTTTACTATCCATCTTTACTATAACAGAATGATGAAATTTATCAAAAACAAATGAATATAAATGTTATAAATCATGGACATAGGAAAATAAGGACAGAGCGCAACGTTGCGGGGGCAGTTTCGTTTGCGGAAGGGGACGAGGTAAACGATGCCCCCTTACTATTGGCCGCTATTGTGCGCAAGCGCATATTATTATTATACAGGGTGTTTGAGATAGTATAGGCAAGCTTTGGAGAGGCGATAGGTCACGTAAAAACAAACAAAAAACTTCTATATGACTTGGGTCCAAAACTCAACCATTTTTTAAAAAAACTTTCATAAACATTTAAGCTATAAACCGCTATAATTCAAAATAGGAACGTTTTTTCTAAGCAATTTCTTCGCTAAAATAAAGATTACGATCTTGTTAATCCAATAAGTACAGTAACTGTGATATTGTTACCTTGTACCGCGAAAAAATAATATTTTTCTGACTCCTTAAATTATCGCGATTTTAAAGGGTAATTTAGGGGGTTAGAAAAATACTTTTTTTTTGCGATACGAGGTAACAATATCACAGTTACTGTACTTATTGGATTAACAAGATCGTAGTCTTTATTTTAGCGAAGAAATTGCTTACGAAAAACGTTCCTATTTTGAATTATAGCGGTTTATAGCTTAAATGTTTATGACAGTTTCTTTAAAAAATGGTTGGGTTTTGGACCCAAGTCGTACAGAAGTTTTTTGTTTGTTTTTACGTGATCAATCACCCCTCTAAAGCTTGCCTATACTATCCCAAACACCCTGTATGTGTTCAGTTGTCTTATAGGCAGTGTGAAGTGTGATATGCAATCACAAAGTCTTGTAGCAACGAGATCCGTTGCACCTTTCAACATAGTTGAAACGATTCGGAGGTACAGTCGGCCAAAAAATATATGACGCTCTAATACTGACGCACCCGTGCGCGTGTTTTCTTTTTCTACAGTGAATTTGTCCGCGCGCATGGCTGCATCAGTATTAGAGCGTCATATATTTTTTGGCCTACGGTACCCTCGAAACAGTCTCCCCCCTTAACACTATTTCATAATTCGCGGGGTAGCGCATGCGTAGAAATGCAACTAATCAAATTGTGGCATAGTTTCCCCTTGTAACATGTATGATACCCCTCGCCTAAAGTGGGACTTTGCACTCTGTCCCTATTTTCCTATGTCCATGTTATAAATAGATATGAATGTACAGATATTCTAAGTGAGAAGTAAATTAGAAGAAGGAACAGCAGAAGCGCACTTTGACGGAGTTGGTTAGGACGCAGCTTATTGATGCGAGGGTTCATTTTTAGAATTTGTAAGAATATTTACTACACTGGTTGGAATTTTTACTACACTGTGTTTGAAATTTTCCCCACAAGTGTACCTATCCTGCTACTTTAATCTACAGCAGTGGTGTCAAACTCATGTATGAACACGGGCCACCAAATTCAGTTTATGAAAATCCGCGGGCCGCAGACGGGAAGAAAAAAAAGTCTTTTATTTATAATGGAAAACAACTCATTTAAACTTTACATTTATTTTTCTTTAATAAATTTACAAGAATTAAAAAAATACATTAAAAGATACATTAATTTTAGAAATTAAAAGACTCAATACTTTTTACTAGACACTTGGCATCTTTTTGCAGATACTATTTTATCGATATCGGGTGTAATTTTTTGGGATAAAGATATTTTTAACATAGATTTTAAGTGTTCATTTGTACGTTCGACGCTGCGCACAGCCGACTCATTGTCAGTCGCAGCAATTCGGACACAGACAGGAAAATGCCATAACAATGACAGAATTTGATTTTATAAATATACCAGTAAACTTAAAACGATGTTACTTACGATATACTTCTATAATTTCCAATGTTTTAAAAATATTATTTTAATTCTACTTTATTAAGGTAATAAAATTAATTTCAAGTTTTGGGCCGCGGGCCGCACTCTAAAGTCTTGCGGGCCTCTTGCGGCCCGCGGGCCGTGTGTTTGACACCACTGATCTAGAGTATAGTAAAATTTACAACTTTATTTCTCTCAGTGTAATTTTTCCAGTTAAAACGTCATCCATACATTTTAATTGGACTGAACACACGCATTCACCATGCATTACGCTTTGCATCTTTTTTGGAGACAGAAGGTAGAGGTAATTGAACAACTATCGAAAACAGAGGGAAATTGTGCAACGCGCATGAATTCTTCATGCGATATAATAAACGCTCCTCTTTGAAGAATCTTGTATCACTTGAGAGAGAGAGAGAAGTCGGCCGCAGTCTGGCGTGTATTCGGCGCGGAGCATAACAGGGTAGAGCACTTAGGCAAATGAACGTATCGAGGTGATGATTGGCGCAGGACCCGTTTCGATGGAGAACGTTCGAGAGATCGAAGGCGAGGAGAGCGTTAGATTTGCGAGTACCGCGCCTACGAGCTGAAGTCCATTAAAATAAGTGGCACACCGCGACGTTAATAATAGCGGGGGCAATTACAGCGGCAGCATCGACGCCTCTTTGCCGCGGCACTCTCTCCCAAGCCCCGCCAGCAGGACTTTCAATTAGCTCCTCAACACCGTTACCCCTTTCACCCCGACCGTGACCTCTTTTAGTCACCGTTGACTCGTTCGTTCACTGCCCAGGTTCTTCCGTCCTCCCGACGCCACGACGTAATCGGTCTTGGGGAAAAGTCATTACGAACGTCTGCGAGCCGCGGTCAACTGCTCGGAATTTACCGCCGGTTCCCCCGTCGGCTGGTTGCGCTTTTGAAATAATAATAACCCCTCCAATCAACCGAGGATGAAATTTCCTCGTCGCACAGTGGGAAGAAAACCGATTTCACTGGCCAAAAGTCAATTTTTTGGTTAAAAAAAAAATAAAATAATTTACTTAAGTAATAGAGGGTTGTTTACCATGCACGAATATAAAAGGTTTCTTTTCTAGGACCTCTTATTTTCAAGTTATACGACTTTGAACTAATCTAGGTGGATACCGCAACCGTAAATAAATTAAATAGAATTTAACAGAACAATATTTTTTGTTTCATTTCCTTTTAAATAATAATACTGTGAGTCTTTTACGATAGAATGAAGCGAGTATGGATGAAATTATTTAATTTTACCGCCTAGTACGCCTTTGAGTTGATGACGTAAATGAAACAAAAGAATCACGACATTTGACAGTTCTGCTGTTAACGCCATATTGTTGCATCATATTTCTCCGATCACAGTGCCAAGAATTATATCCATCTGTAACCGTATTCAAATATTATACTAATTTAAAGATAATTATATCTCAAAGGCGTACTCAAAGGTGTACTAGGCGGTAAAATTAAATAATTTCATCCATACTCGCTTCATTTTATCGTAAAAGACTCACAGTATTATTATTTAAAACAGGCTTGCAATTTAACTGAACTTCGCGGCCGATTCTCGCAGGAGACGCCTCCTTCCTCCGGCCACGCGCCTCACTCCCCGCGGCCGTCATAGTGCTCGGCACACGTGCCAATCGCGCCTGAGGCCTTCCGAGCACTACGGCGGCCGCGAGGAGTGAGGCGCGCGGCCGGAAGAAGGAGGCGTCTCCTGCGAGAATCGGCCGCGAAGTTCAGTTAAATTGCAAGCCTGATTTAAAAGGAAAGGAAACAAATATTGTTTTGTTAAATTCTATTTAATTTATTTACGGTTGCGGTATCCACCTAGATTAGTTCAAAGTCGTATAACTTGAAAATAAGAGATCCTAGAAAAGAAACCTTTTATGTTCGTGTATGGTAAACAACCCTAACCCTCTATTACTTAAGTAAATTATTCTATTTTTTTTGTAACCAAAAAATTGACTTTCGGCCAGTGAAATCGGTTTTCTTCCCACTGTGCGTCGGTACATTGTGGAGCGGGAAAACATCCGATATCGACGAGCCACGGAGATATCCTACCCCTCCGAGAACTATTAATAAACCCGGAAAAGTAGAGGCGGGTTCGTTTTTGCCCGACGCGAGTAATCTACGAAGACGACAACGAAATCATCAGACGCTAGCAAATTGTCGCGACTCGCTGCGAACTCCCCGTCGAACGCATCCCGCGTCGAGGCAATTAGAGACGTGTCGCAGGCGCTGTTCAATTTTCGTTACGCTGCGCAAACGTAACGGCAGTGATAATTGTTTGCCGTGTGAGCTAAGATCTCTCCTAATTCTGCTCGCGATTGTTTGCTCCGTACACGGAACAGCCGTGATCAGTCCGTAACAAGCGGGCACACTTTGGCCGTAGCGACAATCGGGCCCTATTCGCAGTTTCGCTGTATTGGGTGTGTCACTGGAATACGAGATCAAATTTTGATATGATATTCCGCGTATCTTGAGGATGAAGAAGGTTATTCGAACGTGAAAATTTTATCTTTACGAGATATTGCTTTACGAGGGACGCTATAATATGAACGTAAAGCAGATATTTGATGAAAAGGCTTCAGGTGGCATCTTAATAAACCTGGAAGATTAAAGGTAGACTTGCACTACTTCTCGCCTTGGATGACTTTTTTTTTCATGTTTTACTTTTTTTTTTGCGGGTTTTCATGTTGCAACTCGCACTATTGTTGGGTAAATTAAAATGGGATGGAAGTATAGACTTGAGGAATAGGGCAGGGTATAGGAAAAATAAAATTAACCGAGATAAGGCGTGATATTAGTCTGTCGTAAGATTTTTGTAGTTTTCATAAATTATATTCGTATTAAAACTACGAAAACATAGTTAATATTGTTTAACATTATTGATTATAACAGTGTATACATATAGTTTAGACTTGGGAATTAACTGTTTTTCTTTTGCCGATTCTTAAATGCGACGCACAGTGCAGCCAATATATGGGCGCTCTGTACGAAAATTAACCCTTCTAAACTATTTTAATTTTTCATCTTAGTACCTTAATACTTCTACTAAGGGATCACAGCAATGCATCGATTGGTGCATGCAGTTAAAGTATGCAGTTATTTAAAAAAATTGAAGTGATTTTGATTTTTTATTGAATACACAATTTGTATAAGAATTTTCCTATTGCAATTTGTTTTTAACTGAATACTGAGTAACTTTTGTAGAAAACATTTTTTTATCAGATTAAATATAATTACTATATTAATCATAACGGAATAAAGATCATTAATCATAACTAGACTACGGATTTTATGCATTTATCACTCTTCTAAATACTCTAAAACTGCTGGATGTTGTTGACAGATACCAAAACATACAAAATATCAAAAATATAGTTCGAGTTACAATATTTAAAAAATAAGACATATTGTTATCCAAGTTTCTATTCATTATATGTGTATTGAAACATTTTATTTTGCATGAAAATCCGCAGTCTACTCATAACTTACACATTATGCATTGAATGTGTGCGCATAATGGACAAGATTAGAAATTCACTTTCATAGTAATTTCATAACGAAGAATTTTGATATAGAACATAAACATTTTTAAAAAAATTTTTTACCATGTTCGCGTGAAATGACCCATACGCTTCCGTACAGCGAGCAATGTAAAACAAATGTCGCAAACTGCAATTGTCATGAAGTCCAGCGCACGACAAAATCGCTAGGCGACAAAATCTTGTGCTCTGAACGTAGATAGTGCATACTCTGTTTACGAAGTGCAATCTTAACTTTATTTTTATTTTAAATAAAATCTCATGTTGCGCTCTGAAGACTGATACATTACTAAAAGCATTTGTTCTACATTTGTAATATACATTGGGGGCGTTAAGGGGTCTTCCCACTGTGAACCTCTGAAAAATTGCCATTTTTTGGAAATTTTTTTGTACTAAACGAAACGTCCAATCTGAATAAAGTTTTTCCTACTGATTAATACACTTATTGAGAGTACAAACAAATTTTTTTTTGCAATTTATAATAGTTTATTTAACTATATATATCGCACTGAATTGAGCGCCTCAAGAAAACGATGTAGTGCTGGCGTAGATGATTGCAAAAAAATTATTTGATTAATCAGTCTCAAATTTTTACAAATTATTCAACACATCAGTGGCTATCGCAGGGACCACGGAAACTTTGTTTTATTAACAATTTCATACTTTTTACAATGACAAATGACTAAAAATTCATCGAATTTCGGAACTTAAACATTCAAACTTCCGTCATTTGGTTAATTTTTTATCAATTAAAATAATTTTGGTTCCAACGATAACAACATCCGTGACGACTAAAAACCATTTTGAATTTTTTTATTCAGATGCGTCGTTCTTCTGGAATCATCTATGCCAGCACTACATCATTTTCTTGAGGTGCTCAATTCAGTGCGATATATATATTTAAATAAACTATTATAAATTGCATAAAAAAATTGTTTGTACTCTCAATAAGTGTATTAATCAGTAGGAAAAACTTTATTTAGATTGGACATTTCGTTTAGTACAAAAAAATTCCCCAAATATGGCAATTTTTCAGAGGTTCACACTAGGAAGATCCCTTAAACGATTGCAAATCGCAACGAAAGCGTGACGCTGACGATTCGTGGACGGATCTTGTTGCATTTACATTTGTTTTACATTGCCCGCTACATGGAAGCGTACAGCAAGCGATGCCGCATCTATGAAGCGAAGCATCGCATCGTGGACACATAATCAAGCGTAGATGTCAGTACGCTACGTGTACGCGTCTATGAAGCGACGCGACGCCTCGTGAATCGTGAACAGAGAGCCTTATTTGTGCAAATGTTCATTCTCGAAAATGCATAAGCGCGCACTCCCAAACAATGTTTTGTTCTGGGGCATTTCATCGTTTTTTATATGCAATTTTTGAAACAGCTAATAGTGAACAATATTTTAATGATCCCCGAGTGTTCAGTTGTTACTGAATACCGGTACATTGGTAGATGACTGTAGAGACTGTAGAGTAACAAACGCAATGAAATAATGAAGTATACCTCTCAAGTATTCCTCAAAAAATTGTGATCGCAGTTTTCAATAGTAACTACTACATATACATGTATATAAAATACAATATGAACTCCATTAATTAACTCTCAATTATTCTCGACCTCTATTATTCTGCATTTCAATTATTGAATACGCTAGCAGCAAGAGTACAATAGTAACTTCAAGTAAAATTTCAATTATGATTTAATAATTTTTTATTAAAACATAACAATTCTCAATTTATACGAGCGAGATTTTCATACAACATCAAGCAACAACAAGCGTCAATAGTAATGCTAACTGCTTTGCATTTATCTTAAAATGAAACTATTTATTGACTGAAATAAAATACGTGATTGTATCAAAACACACCCGAAAACCGTAACAGGATTGAGTCAATTAATAGAAATTTCACGTAAGTAAATCCATTTTATGAAAGATGGTAAAACTTTGAGGACCCTCTGGGCCAGGTCAACGCATGCATTATGCCCTCGTTTCCAATGTAAGATCCAGTTAAATACAATTTTCTGGCGAATACTTTTATGAAGCACTATTTCAACTCGTTTTTACTCTTTACTCCAACGGCTGGTCCTTTCTTGTAAAAACCGGGAAGAACCCTGATGTCTGGGTACTATTTTTGTGAAATTCATGTTTCTGGAGGAGATATGTCTGGATCATACCTTGTCACCTCGCCCACAGATGAGAATACTATAACAAGGCATATTAACCTATTTCAATTACACAAAACTATAAATTCACAAAATGATATTATTTCGCTATAAACAGGATGGTCCAAGCAACTTGCACACCTTGAATAATTTCTGCAGTATGCGTTGTATGAAAAAATTTGTTCATTCATCCGCCAGCTACAGCAAAGTATAAGCATTACATACAGTGTATCCCATGAAATTGTATACAGTTCGTTATTTGCTGGCCTATTGAAAACATGAGCAATATTTTTAGATGAAATTGTACGATAAAAGGAGGTTGTAACGTTTTTTTGTAACGTTATTATTTTAAGAGATATGAAGGTCAAGTTTGGTTTTTTAAATGATATTATATGTACATTTTTTTGTCAAATGATAGTGCGATTCAAGACGAATGTATGCAAGATTTTCAGTGCAAGAAAATCTACTAGAATAGGAAGCTCATTGTCTTAAAACAGGTATAAAGAATCCGCGGTAGGAGCGGTAGGCCCAAACCTCATGACCACTTCCAGTGCTTCCTATTCTAGCAGGTTTCTTCCTATTGAAAATCAATAAACTTTTATGCGTAAAATCTTAAAAATAAATTGAAAAAAAGTGCATATATTAAAGGTTACTGAATTCGTCTTAAAATGCGCTATCACGTGATCGGAAACAAAGTGTACAATTCCATTTAAAAAATTAATCTACAACTGCATATCTCTTAAAACAATAATCTAAAAAAAGTACGTTTCAACCAACAAATTAGTTTCTTTTTACCATGCAATTTCATACAAACATTTTCGTCGAATCTTCAATAGGTTAGGGTTAGCACATAACAGATTGTATACAGTTTCGTGGGAAACTTTGTATAATATACAGGGTGGTTCACGCAACATGTGCACTTCTATAACTTCCAAAATATGCGTTGCACGAAAAAAGTTTCTATACAAAAGTTGCATGATTTAAAAGGGTAGATTTGAAGGTCAACTTTGTTTTTTTAAACAGAATACTATATTTTTTTATATCAAAATATGGAAGAATATCCAATTCTGAGTAAAAAAGTATTGACCTTTATTAGTCCTAAACCGAATAGCTAACGAGTAATTTCACTTTATTTCTTGAAAATTTTCTTCGCGTAATATCAAGTTGGAGATTTAACCTTATCACAGATTTCAAGAAATCTTCAGAAAATTTTCAAGAAATAAAGTGAAATTACTCGTTAGCTATTAGGTTTAGAGCTAATAAAGTTCAATACTTTTTTACTCAGAATTCGATATTCTTCCATATTTTGATATAAAAAATATAGTATTCTATTTAAAAAAAGAAAGTTAACCTTCAAATCCCTGAAATTCCTCCATCTATAAAAAAAATAAATGCAGCACATAATGTACCCTTTTAAACCATGCAACATTTGTGTACAAAATTTTTTCGTGCAACTCATATTTTGGAAGTTATAGAGGTGCACAAGTTGCGTGGACCATCCTGTATGTACAATGTACCCCTCCAAACCACACAACTTTTGTATAACGAATTTTTTCATAGAATGCATGCTTTAAAGTTAATCAATGTGTGAAAGTTACGTGGACCACATTGTATAATGCAATAAAAGAATATTGTAGAACGGAACGAAGGAAATAAAATGTAGAGGAAGCGTTGAGTTTCATTCGATCCTGGAAAATTTTCCGATTGCGCCCGGTCGATGTATCGCGGGCGTTATCACCGTTCCCCGCCATCGATCTCCATCAAAATCGCATCGAGCTAGTAATTTTCGCGAATGGCCGGTATTAGTATGCGCTGGGATTGGCCGAACACGGGGGACACAACAATGGATGCGACGGTTGGCAGGTGCAACGCCGTGTCGGTTGCAGGGCTGCAACTGCAAGCCACGCTCGATCATTCTCTCGTCTCAAGCTGCAGAGCCGCAATGCCGCCGCTCGGTATTCGCCTGTCTCCTGCCGATTGGCCGCATAATCAGTAATTGCCACGATTCCCGCAAACTATCGGCCGCAAACATCCCTTATGCCATTACATCTCTGCGTTGCACGAGGGCCATTGTCGCGTTCGCGTTCCGCGCGCTTCCATCGGCTACTGCCGCGCGCCGCGTTGTCCTCTTTGTGCATCCACTCGCGATTACAAAAGCTGCGATGGATCGTTCCGAGGGCTCGGCTCGGACTCGATATCGAGGTTTTGAGGTGAGAAGTTTCCTCGGGTTGGAACATTCTGAAATTGAAGACTCGTTGCTGAACCGTTAAAATCGGTGTTCATCGGGAGTCTATTCATAAAGTGGATTTCGCTAACAAATATTGCCGTCAGAACTGTGCAACCACGATTATGCGTATGCGAGATCCATTGCTGATTCATAGGTCATAGATACGATTTTAAGACAGTCGGATCGTGTTGACGAATCGTTCTGTGCGTTTAAGGGGGGATTTCCATATAGCAGGTCAAAAAATTTGTTTGTGCTCGATCAATAGTAATGCACTTCAAGGACATAATCCTAAAGCCCTAAGCCAGAATTCCAGGTATTTGTAGAAATACAGTTAATGGAGTAGAAGCTCAAATTTTCAGGGATTATTCTGAACACGCATAGTTTTAGTCTGAAGTAGAATTATAAATATTCATTTATGTTTAACCATATTTTTAAACAATTTAAGTTGTAAAAAGAAGGGTCGAAAAATTCAAAAGTCCACCATTTTGTTATTTTTCACCGGGAGTGAAAAATTTTACTTCCAACCATAGCGACAACTCTACTTTTTAAAAAACTACTCGATTTTTTGTTATTAAATGCTCCAAAGTCCAGATATCATGTCGGCCAGGAACAAGCAGGACTCACTTCAAGCGGTCAGATCACCAAGATAAATCAATAAAAAATTGAAATAAAAAATTTTTTCTATTACTTTAAAACCTCTATTTTTATGTGTGAAAAGATGGAAATGTAAAAATAAATTTTAGTGTGAAAAAAATATTCTTGAAAATATGTACGATAAACCCATACTGATCCCTTAAGGGGGGATTTCCATATAGTAGGTCAAAAAATTTTTTTGTGCTTGATCAATAGTGATACACTTCAAAGACATAATCCTAAAACCCTAAGCCAGAATTCCAGGTATTTGTACAAATACAGTTAATGGAGCATTATAAAATAACAAAAGTTATGGTGAATGCGGTAGTTCTATTGGAAATAGAGATTTGAATTTTTTGAGGAAGCTGAAGGGTTACTTTATTCAGCATGAACAGCAAATTAACATTGAATAACTACAAGTTTTACAAGACTTTGCCACTTTTCGTTTTTCGCCGCTGAAACTTTAGATACGTTTTTCTCGAAACTAATTTCTTTCAATTGGCGGGCACGATTAAACAAAAACTACTCAACCAATCTATCTATCTCGTGTATACAACTACATTATAGCAAACTATAGTCGATGAACCTACATGTTTAATGAAAAAATTAATTTAAGCAACTTTATTTCACACAAATGCGTCCAGAAATTACCCCGAAAAAACACACTTTTGGTTTACAAGCCCTGCGATATTTAAAAATTTATACTTTTCACTAATATTCTTGGTTCATCGACGATATAATTTCATAAATAATAAGGAACATGTTGAATTTCTTCATTCTAGAAAAATTGAAGGAGCTAGAGTGCCCACCAATTTATACCTCCAGCGGCAAGGCTGCAACAACTTTCTTCAATAGCGACTTCTGCAACCAATATTTATACTGCAAACAAATTTTTTTTGTAACTTTAAACAGTGTATACAGTCCCGAAGGTTTCAAAATGATTCCCTTAATAGGTTTTTTGTAAAAAATTCGCAAAAATCGGCTTATTCTTAGCAGTCTATATGGAAATCCCCCCTTAACATGTTCAAGATAAACGAGCGACTTGCCGTCTGTGAAATACGGTCCGCAATCCGTTCCCTGAATGCGAGAAACGTGAAGCCGGCAGACATCCATCGTCAATTTTGTGAGCTGTATCGACGAAATATAAGTGATTATGTGGAAAGAAGTGGAATGGAGACTTTAGTGAAGGACGTAAAATGTGCGGAATGATTTTCAAAGTACTACAGTACTAACTACGGTCGTCGCTTGAAGAACGGCGCACGAGCTTGATCCGAAGCGATTTCTTTATCTCCACCACTATTTTTGTAGTCGCCCCGTAATCCGTGACGGATGTGGCGGACTTGTGTCGGTGAAAAAGCATTTGTTCGATTCAGTTGCAGCTTCGTTTGATGTAAGGGACGGAATATGATTGATCCGCTTACTTTGAAGTTATACGTTCAATCCACGCGGATTGACTACGATAAAAACCACCATTTAAACTTTAGTTGTATTTTGTTTATACAGGGTGTTTTTCTACAGGTGGGAGAAAATGTAAGTTATGCTTCTAGACGTCAATATAAGAGGAAAATCAAGAGTAACGAAATGGCGGTAATGTCTTTGTTTTTTAGTTATTAGCATTTTAAAAAGTGGGTGAAAACCGCCTGAAACATGGCATTCCCTATGGCATATATCAAAATTTACGGAATATTCAGAGTGTGTAGAGCTGTCCGTATGCAACGAAGATGTGTGTATAACGTAAACCACAGCTGTTTTTGCGGATCGATATACTGATTATTTCAAAGAAGGACCGAATGAATGTAAGTTTGAGTGAGAGGACTGAGAGGGCCCGTGTTTTGAATTAGGGATTGCCAAGTTTCAGACGATTTTCACCCACTTTTTTAAATGCCAATAACTAAAAAACAAAGCCGTTACCGCCATTTCGTTACTCTTGATTTTCCTTTTATATTTACGTCTAGAATCACACCTTACATTTTCTCCCACCTGTAGAAAAACACCCTGTATATTGTTTATAATTATTTTACACTTACATATATAGATAGTAATTATTACGAATGTGATAAATAACAATCAATTTATAAACAATGTAAAAGGGAACTAAATATGTATATCCTTTTATGTAAAGCATATGAGACTACTTTAAAACGTTCTTAATATTATGTTCATACGTAAGTTCACCGTTTATATTATTTATTTAGTCTGTATATCTCGAATTATAATATGGTGAAAAGTACACATTATTTTTCCAATCGAATAAATCCCACAAACATATTTATTGGACAAACGATTTCTTTCTCTGAAAATGAGTGACATGATAATATGTAGCTGTCACCCTTGGTGTTATCACTCGACGAAGAAAGGATATAAAACTGCGATGACTCCTTACAATAGTATTAATAAAGATTGAAACTAGTTAGAAAAACAGTTTCAGCTACGTAGTAAAGATATGTTAAAAATAAACTCCTGTTCTTTCTTAATAGCCAATTGGAACTTATCCCCTCGATACCTACGCTTCGTATTTTCCGAGAGTGATTGCCAAGAAGTTATAAGGAACACGTTTCAGGTGGTAACTACAGAGCAAAGTTTGCTCATAAGAATGCGTCTTTGTAAATAAGTTAGAGGTCGATTGTGCAAGTACTTTACTGAAGTATAACTTTCTTAAATTACGGAATATATAAATTGTAAAGTTGAGAACGTGTGCCGAAAGACCTGCAGGGTTTTCCGGCGATATTCAGGGGATTAGTAGGTTCAGGAGCAGTTTCAGAGGCGGACTGACAAAAATATATAACGAAGACTCGTTGCCAGGGGAATTATTGCATTATTTAAATGATAATACGGAATTCCTGGAAGTTCTAGCTTTTCGCGCGTCGCGCCCCACAAAGAATATTCTAAGGAGAAAGTTGGCGAAACTCTGCGGTACGCTTAAGCAAACTCGTTTCTCCTCGAACGCACAGGAAACTTTCGTTCATAAAAAGATGATTATGCGCCGGAACATTTTCTAAGACGTTTCGGGGAACGATTGCGAGTCCTCGCGAACGCACACGGTGTACACATCGCGGCCATCGGCTTTGGAGTTTATTAGCTCGTTATGGACTTCTTTCCCGTACGGTTTCCGCCGTTCCAGAACTTTTTTAGATACGCCATTAACGAGTTCCCTTAGCTACTGATGCTTAGTCGCTCTTAGCTTCTGAAATCCGCGAGAATTTCATTTCCCGGGAGTGCAAGTTTTAAGAGTTCTCCGTTTAGAGACCAAAAAAGATGCTGTCGAGCCCTGCGGAGACGGAACTTTATTAATATCCTACAAGTTTGCGCGTCCAATCGACAGCAAAAACGGAAGTTGCACGAAGAGGGATACCCGATCCAAGGGAGAACGCTTCGTATCCACGTTTCCGTTATCGATCTCCTCGGAGTAGTGCCATCCTCTTCTAACGCGTCTTTGTTTCACCTTCCGATTTTCTGGATCGTTTTGAAAGAAATTTGGAATGCTAATCGAGTCGCGTGTTCTTTGGTCGAGTACTGTAAGTCATACCGGATGAGGAGAAGGAAACTTTAGTGAAAAAAATTATGTAGAACAATGAGAAAGTTTTTTCTCATTATCGAGCGAGGGAAGAACTGTTAAGGCACGTCTACATATAGCAAACGCACGCGAACAAACGTCAAAGAATGCAGGGAAGGCGAACGCGCGCGAACGAGCGCGAACGACACAGAAGATGCTGATTCGCTGCTTTAACCTAAGTAAGAGGGGCCTGACGTTCGTTCGTGCGCGTTCGGGTGCGTTCACGTTCATTCGCGTGCGTTCGCTGTATGTAGACGTGCCTTTATAGAACAGCCAGGTAGTTACAATGCTATTGATTGTTTCCTGTAAGTAGTGAAATTCGGCATGTGATTAGACTTATAAGTAGTACAAGCGTAAAAGATTTGACATTCATGAGCAGTATACAGGGTGCGCTAAAAGTATGGAAACGGTCAAATATTTCGAAAACGGAACATTTTTGAGAAAAATGTTTTAGAGCAATGTTTTAGGGTTTTAAAAATTGTATTAAACGGTCTTATCCGTTTGACCTTCAGAGGAATGGTTAAAGTCATATCAGGGTCAACATGATTTTTTTAAATGGAATATGCTATTTTTGATCATGCAGTGTTAAAGCTGACGATGAGACCTTTTCAAAACAGTAGCTGATGACCTATTTCTCTTGAGAATTGCCTGAGTTCTGACCGTTGAGAGTGAAGAAAGTCTACTGTACCAAATAGTCTGGAAACGGTTAAATATTTTGAAAATGGACCATTTTCGAAAAAAATGTTTTAGAGCAATGTTTTACGATTTTAGAAATTCTATTGAATGGTCATATCCGTTTAACTTTTAATGGAGCGGTCCAAGTCACGTCAAGGTCAACATGATTGTTTAAACTGAAATACCCCATTTTTTATCAGGCAGTGTTACAGCTGACGGTGAGACCTTTTCAAAACACTAGCTGGTGACCTATTTCTGTTGAAAATTGCCAAGAATTATCAAGAACCAGGCAGAAGACAATTCGAACATTTAACGAATTAAAGCACATTAATGCTAAATCTCAAATGCTCAATGCGTATTTATGTTAAAATCGCCCTTCCTAAGCCCATACGTGAGGACCATGATTGTGCGAAGTCCAATTAAGAAACTTCCTCACGGCGCACCCTAAATAATACTAACAGTAAGGCTGACAGCATCGAAGCATTTAAAGCTCAGCACTCAGGCAATTATCAAGAGAAATGGATCACCAGCTAGTGTTTTGAAAAGGTCTCATCGTCAGCTTTAAGACTGCATGATCAAAAATGGGGTGTTCCATTTAAAAAAATCATGTTGACCTTGACCGTTCCTCTGAAGGTCAAACGAATACAACCGTTCAATAGAATTTTTAAAACCCTAAAACATTGTTTTAAAAAATTTTTCTCAAAAATATTCCGTTTCCGAAATATTTGACCGTTTCCATACTTTTGGCGCACCCTGTATATCCCTATGCCTAGTGGAAAATCGAGTAGAAAATGTAATAGTATCAAAGATAAGCAGTTTATATTCCTCAAAAACCATTCAATCATCGGAAGACGATTCCACTTCAAAGATCACATGTAAAATACCGGATGGATAGCCTACAGAATAATTGATAACTTCATTCCTGTTGATTGATATTACCTATAAACTGAGCATGCAACGCATGTTCGATCGCCCAGAACGTAAATCTCTACGAGTCGATAATTGTCTCTGACCATAAAATCATCGGTGCAATTATACTTGAAAACGACGGGTAGCGGAGTGCAATGTAGCGGTTGTTATTACAGAAACGGCGCAAGAAATCATAACAGCGCTTAGATCAGTGCATTGCAAATAGCCGTTCGATTTTTGTCTGATTTACGGGAACGGAATATTCATGGTCCACGAATTTGGCAATATCCGTCATTGGAGCTCTATCAGCTTGGCCCACCAATAATATTCACGCGATACATTACCAATATAGACGTTATCTAATCGACGAGGATGGTGATAACGTGCAGTATTGCCTGGTTTGTGTTACGTATCAAGGAGGACTGCACGAATAACTCAACTGTTTTTTATCATAAGATGACCCTCATGAGACAGAATATTTTTTAGTTATATTGAAGTGTTAGACATGAATTTTGATATTGGTTATTCACTTATTATTTCAATTGTTGTATAATTATACAGAGTGCATTTAAAAGAGGCCACTTGAATAACTCGGTTACTATCGGTGATAGAAAAAAAATATGTCCGATGAAATTTTCTTGGTTTCGATGGTAACACAATCGATGCTAATAGGTTTTTTATAGGTGGACGTCTAGAGGGCATGTGAATGTCAACTCCATTGTTTTAAAATGGAATGCTATACGTTTCTGTATATTTTCTAATAGAGCGTTTTAAAACGCGTACAGTGACCTACGAATCAAGGTCATTCAAGGTCATCAAAGGTAAACTGCAATAGACAACATTGTTGAAAACAAAGTAATAATAGTATTCATGGGTACAAATAAATGTGATTGTTTACATTTACGATGAGCAAGGATGGGGTTACATTCAGTCGTCCATAACAACAGATTACAAGAGTGATGCGACAATTATAAAACTGTTCGATCAGTTTCCCAAAGTAAAACATTTTCCATCGCAATTGACCCTTAATTACCCTGAATGTGATTGAATCGTAGAACAATGTACACGGCGTAAAACGCCATATTAAATAATACAAGGTGATTCTCTCGCCAGTGGACTCCAAAGGCAGTGTCGCCGCCTAAACATAGCGACAAAAAACCCGATTTTCATACACTTATCTGTCGATTAAGAGACGATTTATTGTTTTTTCTTAGGCGTTCCAATTGTGAGACAATTTTTTACTAGCTTTGGATTTTCGCAAATACATCTATAATGACATCACAATTAATTGAGTTCACTATATCTGATTGAATACAGCAATAGGTATTTTATTTCTCAACTATAACTAGAATGTATTTCATATTGTTATTTATAAGGAGTAACAGTTTTAAAATGTGGCTGCATGAAAAGAGGGTCCATGCTGGCGCAGACTACGTCTTGTGGTAAACACGGCCCTGTCTCTTACTGTTTTAGTTTCTCCACAAAGTTAAAAAAAATTCTAAAATATTTATCGAAGTCTCTACAACAATATACAGTGGTTCGTTGTGTAAAGTGTTTCAAACTTTATTTAATAGAAATTTCGAAGACATTGAAAACTTTACTGGTGCCATCAGTGACCCAAACTGTCTACGAAAGGTGTATAAAAAACATACATATAAAAGAAAATAGAACTGAATTCCTCTTAACATTTTCACAGAGAGTACGTAAGGGAGAAAAGCACTCCAAAGAGAGTTCAACTGACACTGAACTTCCGTAACAAAGAAAATCGACTCAAGCACATTTGTGTCACCCTCTTCCCTCTTTTACAAGACACGCAACGATTCCTTCACGCTCGGGATTCATTATACACTTAACCTTTTTCTCACATATTGCAGCCAAGAATCGCTCCTCAGAGAAACGTATCGTCGAGCACGTAATTGAGGAGCAAGGTTCCCGGCATTCAAAGTTTCCGAGTTGGTACCCTAAACTTCGTGTCCGACGACAAAGTATACCGAGGCTTTTGTAATTTATGCTGCGCCTCGCGAGTTCACGTGGGTCAAGGGGCGCCCAAGAGAGACGCAGGAACGGAGCTGGTTAGAAGGCACTTGTGCCGACTCTATTTGACGATAGTCTGCAACACGAGACGGCTCATCCGAAGGGTTTCCGAATGCAACACGCAGAATAGCACCCCAGAAATTCTTCGTGTCTGTTTCAGAGGCAACGACCGAGTTTTTCGGGATGCTATTGTTGTAACTCTATTGTTTGCCTAATACGTGGAACACTTTCGACTGCACTTGACTTTCTACAGACCCTGGCTACTGAATTAGGACGGCTTTATGTTTTTAAGAGTTACCGCGCTTTTGGTACAACTGAAAACCCTCAGTAAACTGCATATAACTGATATCTTCAATCAAGGTGAATCTGGGGGAGATTGACACCAGAAGAGACCGACCAGTGTCGATATCAAAGACTTCTATCCAGGTGGTTTCGCTTATAACAGGCCACCTAGAATTGTATTTGCATGAAAAAATACGATTGATCTTGAAACAAAAAAATATTAAAACATGGCATTTCGAAAACAATTTTCTTCTTTTTTTCATTCCCTGATTCATCTTTTAATTAATGTTGCAAACATTTTTTGGATTTGTAGAGATAGAATAACTATTTACGTAGCCTGTTTTAAGCGAAACACGTTGTATACTATACTAGACCGCTAACGTCCATAGCTTGGCTTAGGAAAAAGTGCTGCGAATGGTGGGGGGTCATTTTGCCTACACTGCAAATGGCGAACACCCCCTACACGCTGTCCTTCTATATGTATAGAAGTCTGCGCCCCTACCACTCGCATCATTTTGTCCGCCATTTACAGTGCCGACAAAGTCACCCCCCCGCCACTCTCATTACTTTCCTCTTGGCTGTTAGCGGTCTAGTGTAAGATACAGGGTGTACCAAACTCGACGCGGGAACTGGAAATGGGAGATTCCTAGGGTGATTCTAAACAACTTTTTCTTTTTCAAAAATGTTATCCGAAGCTTTGGTAACGAGTTATTAACGAAAAACATCGGCTAATCAGAGAGCGAGTACAGTGGATTAATGATGGCGCGGACGATGGCGGGCCAATACTACTCAAAGCTGGTATGCGCGCTGAAATTCATCCACTGTGTTCGTGCTTCTATTCGTCGGTGTTTTTTGTTAGTAACTCATTAACAAAGTTTCGGAGGACATTTTTGTGTTCTGAGGTGTTTAGGACACCCTGTATGTATAGAAGTCTGTGATTGATGTTTTAAAATCAGAGCAAGGTAGGACTCTGTGCCTCAGACATAAAACAAATTAATCAACTTGTTATTCTGACAGTGACAATTACTGTAATGAGGTAACTACATTATAAATTACGTTTAAAACTTTATGCAGATTTAAAAGTTTTTTTATCTACTTACAGTGTTAGTAATATTTGAAAGACAGATGAGTTTATTTACACTATTTCGATATTAGGGGATACAACATGCATAAAACTATAAGGTAATCCAAAGAATACGTATGTATTCGCTTTTACTTTATGTTGAGAAAGTGATCGATCACTCCCGTGATTCTGATACGATCACGTTAACTAAATAGTCATATACAATAATATACACGAATCAAAATATACGATAGATTAAAATGAATGTGTATATTATACATTAAATGCATATGATGATATATGTATGTATATGAATACGTAGGATATGGAAGAAACTATTTCAAAATCTCGAAAAGCGATAAATGGGTTAAGTGTCTGAGGTGCAGCCGTCATTTTCTTGATAGATCCTCAAACTACGAGAATGTTTGCAATTTACGTGGAAAACTGAAGAAGAAGTAACAGCAATTAATATTCTCATTTATTATACATTTTAAAGGCTACATTTTTTGTTATTGTTCAAAGTCGATTTTACATACACCCACAGTGTATTATACAGGTGTTGCAAGTTCCTTTAAAAACGTGTGATCATTAGATGGAAGTTCTTGTAACGACCGCTAGAGTACGTCTGAGTAGAAACATCTGTGGGAGTGCTCCTATTGGTTCAGCGTGTTCAAATGATGGGGAGAGCGAGCGCGAGTAAAGATCTGTGATCTGTGACACACTTCATTCGCACACGTACAGGGTGTATAAAAAGTAATGGACACCCGTGATAGGGGTGAAACTAGACCTCGTGGTCGATGGACATTTGTAAAAGATTCGCGCCGCAAAATTGTTTATAACAATGAAAATGGTTGTTAAACTTTTTTATTGCACGAATCTATTCTACTCGACGAGTTGAGAAAAAGTCTCAAAGGAGCCATATGCCGGAAATGCACCGTTTAGACGCTATAAAGCGTTAAAGTTTACGCAAAATTGCGATTGTGTAACGCTACACACGCAAAGTGAAGCGCGTTTGTATGCGAGGGATGCCGTCTATTCCGTCTATTGATCATAAAAAGTCAACTAGACAAAGATGCTTTGTTAGAACACCTATACAGGGTGTCCCAAACAAAGTGTAAGAACCTAAAAGGGGTGACTGTAAACAACATTTTCCTTAGCGAAAATGTTCGTTACGGATTTGTTAACGAGTTATTAACGAAAAACACCGACCAATCACAGCGCACGTATAGCGAAAGAACAGCCGTGAACGCTACGTGTAGCTTAGGCCAGCCACTGAACGGCCGTTCGTCCGCCATACGCACTCTCTGATTGGTCGGTGTTTTTCGTTAATATAACTCGTTAACAAAGCAGCAACGAACATTTTCGCTAAGGAAAAAGTTGTCTAGAATCATCCCAGGAATTACTCTGTACCCGGAACATGTTGGCCGGCTTCCAGCAAGCTGAAACCGCTGCGGGGCAAGGGGAAAGCAGCCGCTGTTCGCGAATCAGAGGAACTCCAGCGTCACGCGACGCCTCTACTCACATGCATTGTCTTTATTGGTGTCGCGTCCCTACGACACACAATTGGCTGACAAGGGGAAGGCACGGCTCTTCTGCCGCTTTTGGAACGGCACTATATGGAAGTTGTAATGTACACATAGTATAGAAAAACCATTTGGGCTTTCTTCAAAATGGGCCTTAGTTTTTGAGATATTTTAATTTAAAGTTTTTATGTATGTACTAGTACGGTTGCATTAATAATAAAACCATGATCGGTTCGTAGCTGTGGAGTTAGGGTATAAGATTGTCACGCAAAAGTCTGGGTTTCGATCCCGCATGTGGGTGAATTTTTTTTCCCTTTTTTATTATTTTATTCATTTTTTTATATATTATACATTAATTTTTGCAATGATTTCTGCTTCACAATCCTAGACGTCGAAACCTTCGGTATGAAGAATTTACGAAAAAGAACATTTCCCCAGTACAATAATATAGACATTTGTAGAAGAAATGATAAGAGTTGTTACAGTATGTAATAACATGAGCAATACAATAAATACAATACATTAATAAGAAATATATAAGAAATTACATTTCCATTGCAAAAATTAATGTATAATATATACAAAAATGAATAAAAGAATAAAGAAAGGGAAAAAAAATTTTACCCACATGCGGGATCGAACCTCAGACTTTTGCGTGACAATCTTATACCCTAGCTCCGCAGCTACGAACCGCTTATGGTTTTATCATTAATGCAACCTTACTAGTACATACATAAAAACTTTAAATTGAAATATCTCAAAAACTAAGGCCCATTTTGAAGAAAGCCCAAATAGTTTTTCTATACTATGTGTACATTACAACTTCCATATAGTGCCGTTCCAAAAGCGGCAGAAGAGCCGTGCCTTCCCCTTGTGAGCCAATAAAGACAATGCGTGTGAGTAAGAGGCGTCGCGTGACGCTGGAGTTCCTCTGATTCGCGAACAGCGGCTGCTTTCTCCTTGCCCCGCCGCGGTTTCAGCTTGGTGGAAGCCGGCCAACACGTTCCGGGTATACAGTACCTCTATATGACTCTTACACTTTGTTTGGGACACCCTGTATAATACACCATGGTCATACCCCTAGTGGATGGACGCTATAACCCAGACATAAAATTAAAATGAATAGGTATGTTACTTTGTCGCACGATAAAATTTGTGTATACTCTAAATTACTTGAGCAATGTTTTAATTTGTTCAAGACAACCAAAATTTGGAAAAATAGCATTGCCACGTTTTTTTTTTCTAAAAAGTGATCGAACTCTCCAGAACCTACCCTAAAAATAAAAACGAGAGGTGGATTGGATGGAAACGAATTTCTAAGTCTAAAACCATTTAATATCGAACGTCTAAATAACAGGGTAGTTCGCATTAACGCAAATAACTCATCCATTGATTGAAATTTCATGCGCGATGCCGTAGACAGCAGCAGCAATATTAGGCGACGACACGAATTGATTTCCCGAATTAATTCCTGGAAGGAGACTTCTGATTACTCGATTTGACAACTCAGGAAATTGCGTTCGGTTCATGCGAGGGGTTTGAAAGTTTATGCAGAGAGTATTTTATAACATGACTTTCAGAATAGCTAGTCTTATTTAAAAAATAATCACAATTTTCGAGAGGCAATTTTATTTTCTATCCCAAACAGTTTCACAGTTCTTTTATCTGTACGTTCTATTCCAGCAGTAATTCGCGATATCGAATTTCACGCATTTCCACAGTGCTCCGAATCCGATCAGCATGCATTATCGAATTGAAGTTAACCACCAATGAATTAATAGCCCGAGTAAACTCGACACTGTTCTTGCAATTTTGTCGACAATTATACCAAATACCGATTGAAGTATTCAAATTACTAGTTACGCATTACAGGTTCATTAAATTACGCTGACCCGGACCATTGATGAGAACGATTTTCAGCCTAACTACATTCATCAGGCGGATAATTTTGCAGAGATGATTAGTAGCAAGAGGCATCATGGTCGTAATTAAAGCCATAGAATCAGTCGCAGAGAAGTTAGAAGATCAGATTTAAAGGAAAAATTGGAAGATCCAGATTTCTTCCATAGACATAGTAATTATACAATTGCACGTCAGCTTGCAACTGTGACCCAAAAAGTTTAGAAAAAGTTAGATGCTTTAGGAGTACTTGCTATCTCTTTCTATCTTCTGATTAAAAAAAAAAATAGCAAGCCCTTCCGAAGCATTCAGCTCTTTTTAAAGTTGGGCCATCCGCTTTCCCCGAGATGTGCAGTCTAGTCTTATATGTCTATGATTTCCTCGTGAAAAATGAGCCCGTAGAAACCAAAGCAGGTCGACGGTGAAACGAAATATCTCTGTACACTCAAATTTCGATAGGTATTGGCTGATAAGTCGCGTCCTCGAAATCGTCCAAGTATTCGTGGAGCTTCTGGGTACAGAGGAAAAGTCGCGATCAATTTGAGCTGCCGCGGCATTGTGAAACGAATCCAAAAGTGGTTCAACAAAAGTGGCTCGTGGGCGTCTCAGTTACCAACTTCGCTCGTGGTTCAGCCGCAAACAGTACTACAGAGTTATTGTTACACCCACGTATATCAGTGATATATACGATTTTCTATTGAGAGGTCAAAGTCGTATACATGTATGCATTTGCGTGCGAGCGCGTCGACAATCGAATATAAGCTATTGTTAACGAGAAACAGCATCACTGATTCCTTACAGCGAACGTATCTTGTAAGTCGCCAAGGGATACGTTGACACTTTGCCAATCGAGTTACATCCTTCTTGTAAATCTATTATGGACAACTATTTTGGGCAAATACAGACTATGGGTACAGGCTTAAGTACCTAGACTGTAGACATTATAGAGTACACTAGAACCTTGATTGGTTCAAAATTATTCTCGACTTTAAAGTTTTTGAATAAAAGGAGTTTCAGTCTGCTCCACAAGAGTATGTTGCTGGTATTTTCGAAACTTGATACTTCCCAGATAGCACAAACACGTTGTATGTATGTCCATAGAATATTCGTTCTGGACGGTCCGGACGTCTCGTAAAGGTCCATATATCCTCTATACGTCCTCATTAAGTTTTCTAAACGTCGCAGTAAGGTCCCATTTACAAAGTGGGACGTCCTCAGAATGTGCTGTGTCGACATTATCAGGACATGTTTCGAACATTCAAAAATAATTTTTTGAACGCTTAAAATTACTAAACGAATCATTTTCTTAAATTCGCATTCTTGGATATTACAAAATATCAAATATAGATCTTATTATCTTTCACAATCCGGATAGCAGGAATAATTATTTACTCTAAAACCTTGCAGGTTATGTGTGTTTGTTATCGGAATATTCGCGGTCACCCATCCGTCTTTGGAGTCTCGATCGAGCATCTTTACTTATTAACTTCTATGATCCTATCTATAACCTCAAACTGCAAACTCAAATGATTAGATAAATAAAATTTTTATTTGGTTACCTTTGTATGATATATCAAAGCACGTTTTTATAATATAGGCGTCGTTTTGAATAAAGTAATTGTTTACAATTATTTACGAATCATTTCAGAATTCAGAAGCATTTCTTTTCCTTTAGTTTTGAAAACCTCGTTTTGTTGTATGTACATATTTTAAAGTTCAGAGATTTAAAATTCAATATAAAATTATTGTTTAACAAACTTTCTATTTAAATGTTCGTTTTTTCAAGCTGAACAATATAAGAGTAGCCGACTACTAAAGGATTGTCGACCTTTAATGCCTCCACCCTATACCAGAAATAAATAAGACACCAAAATTTCATTGCAACGTTGAGGTTATATTGTGTATTTCTTATGCATATCCATAACACTCTTTAGAGAAACGTTTCTAAAACATCCGAAATTTAAATCTTCCCAATATCCATAGAACTTTTAAGACGGACGCTCTTGAAACATCCGAAATTTAAGTCTTCCGAATATCCACAGAACTTTTAAAACGGACGTTTCTGAAACATCCGAAATTTAAGTTTTAGGAATGTCCTAGGAATGTCCAAAATGGACGTAGGACATTCGGACATAAAGTGAACATGAAACGAACGTCCTTGGAACGTATGGTGCTATCTGGGTTAATGACGGAGTGGTTGGCATAATGTAAATAAATAAAGTCTCCTCTAATACATATTGGTTGAAAGCATCTCAATTTGGTTTGCGACATTTCAAGTGCCGCATACGCAAACCGGTTCAAGGCGGTGTTCTTATGTTGTTATCCAAAAGGACCGAAATTGAGTTTTGCAAGTACCGCTAAATACATGCGCAAGTCAACACAGTTCGTTAAAAAGTGGGTAAACCGTTACAAAGAAACAACGATGATTAACAACCGTTACAAAGAAACAACAATGATACCCGAGAGGATAAAATGATTCTTTGGTTAAAGAGATATTAATATCAGTATAATGACATTAAAATGATGTTTGGACGAACATGGTGTCAAATAGCAGAATACACTGATGAAACCGTTACTTTCAAAAATTATGTTGAGAATCGCCTAGCGTGGGCTCATCAAATAGTGATCGTGACTGAAGCAATGTAGTGTTCACGGATGAATCTTCGTTTTATTATATTTCTATTAAGCATGCTTGGTCTGTCCATGTAAAACGGACAGATGCAAAGAAGTGTGAAACACCCAACAAATGAGATGTTTCGGGTTGCTTTAACGCAAGAGGTTTCGGTACTCTGTACGTCTTCACAGACAATCTGAATGCATAGAAACGGTTGAAACTGTAACAAAGGGGGCTTCTCACATCGGTGAAACGTTGGTTTAATCAAACCGAGGATCAATGGATATTGCAAGAAGACAACGATTTAAATACGATAGAAAATGTGTGGTCTTCAATGACGTACAAACTAGGAAAAAAAACGTAGTGTAAAGATAAGCACACTAATACGCTACGTGTATCGTACGCCGAATACTTAGAAGAAAGCATGCCGAAACGGTGCCCAGCTATAATTGCAAATGGAGGAGATTGGATCCATTGCTAGGTAAGAGGGTATTAGAGTTTTAGATGTAGATTTGACCCATATACAGTTCTGTACAAATATATAAATACTTATAGAAATATCGCTGACACACTCTTGTGGAATAGACTGTACACTGAATATATTTACATAGTTGAGTTTCTTATTAAAAAATACATAACTTTACAATTTACATAATTTTTTAGCTTTAATAGTTTCTGAGATATTTGGAAAAATATGTTTCAGTCCCGAAACTTCGAGAGGTGCATTCACTCCTTATAATATGAATATCAGTTGCTGTAAAAAATCGGCAAATGTTATCAAATTTGCGAGTACATACTACATTATATGTGAATCGTATTAAAATCAGCGATTTATATCTCGGGATCCTCTCTTGCTAGTGACACGATGCAACAGAAATACTTTCTCCAAAGCAAACAAGAAATGTCTACATAGTTTTATCGAACCAAGAGACATACAGAAATATACTAGAAACAAATACATGGTGTAATAGAAATGATACAGGTCCTTGAAAAAGGTAATTTGGACGTGACTTGAGGTAACATTTTCCTTAGTGAAAATGTTCTAGGAGACTTTGTTAACGAGATATTGACGAAAAGCACTGACCAATCAGAACGCGAGTAGAATGTACAAATTTCGGCGCGGGCTACAGCTATGATATAGATTGGCTTGCCATCGTCTGCACCGGAATCAGTCGGCTGTACACTCTCTCTTATTGCTTGATGTTTTTTGTTAACAACTTTCTCCAATTTTTTCGCTAAGAAAAAAGTTCAGTATAAAATTGGTCTAGAAATCAACCCTTTCAAGGACCTACAACATTTTTTTTGCACCCTATATGTACAATCTTACTTCCTACATATTTATTAAAATGATACATAAAGATTAATAATTTTTCATTTAAGTATTAGGATAGAATAAAGCAATAGAACGACAGGAAATAATAAACAAACGTAAACAGAAAATTGTATCAATCATTTCAGTGAAACTAAAAAAGTATCCGGTGAATTGTGAGCGATAGTGTAAGTTCCGCTCACAAAAATTGTTTCAAATAATTAAGGTGAATACCCCAGTAGTGGACATTTTGAACGTGAAATGCTAAAAGTAAGAATCAAAGGTGTTGAAACTGCCTTAAAATAAGCAATTAAATCGTTACTTTCATGCAGTTCCAATTCCTTTGATTTATACAGGGTGTAACAAAAATGTTGCAGTTCCTTGAAAAGGGTAATTCCTGAGGCGATTTTAAACAACTTTTTCCTTAGCGAAAATATTAGGTGGGGCTTTGATAACGAGTTATTAACGAAAAACACCGACCAATAGAAGCACGAATACAGCGGATGAATTTCAGCGCGGTCTCCAGCTGTAAGTAGTATTGGTCCGTCATGGTCCGCGTCATCATTAATCCACTGTACTCGCTTCCCGATTGGTGGGTGTTTTTCGTTAATAACTTGTTAACAAAGCCTCACTTAACATTTTCGCTAAGGAAAAAGTTGTTTAAAATCACCTCAGGAATCACCCCTTTCAAGGAACTGCAACATTTTTGTTACACCCTGTATTTTCAGCATATCACGTTCAAGATGTTCACGATTGAAGCATTGTCCATCACCGGGGTATTTACCTTAACTGTTCAAAATGTGATTGCACATAAACCTTCATTACTCTGCATTATAAAAATACTAAGATAATTAAGATCCTACGGTATTTCTAAACCTTTGGTCAGACTTCGTAGAAATACTTTCAAAGTTTTACCACATCGTATATCTTCGACTAACTTACCAGAAACTGCATTTGTTCCCACGCGGAGGGTTAATTAACCGAGGCATCTAGTAAGAGAATACGATTACGCGGCACATAAAATTATCGATTAAAATATCTCGTGTTTATAGGAGCAAATTTTGGTCGACGTTGCGTTTTATGTTCGCGCTGACACGCGTGAACGCGAGCGGACACTGTCGACATAATCCAGCCGGGATTTCGAGAAAATTAAGGGCTCGTTACAACGGAGGACCCATAAAATTCGTGATGGTAACGGCGTGTATTTTATTGCCCGCGCGCTGCGTGCTTCCGTGACGAACGATTCCCCGTCTCTGCCCAACTGACGAATGCCCGAATTCTCGGAATTCGAATAAACTTTACAGCTGACGGCGTCAAATGGCCGCCAATTTTGCTTCCCTTTGCCAGCGAAAGCCGTGACACGAAGAATGGGATTTAGGGATGAACGTGGATCGCATTTGGCGATCCCAACGACACGCAACCTTTCGACGTTTTATTTGGCTCGTGACACAATGTATCAGTGTCATAAATCAGACTTGAATATTTTCTTCGAAGAAGAATAGTCTTTGGAAAGTTTCTTTGGAAGCGTCGTATTGGCTTTGAGTTTTCCATTTGTCTTCGATTATAAAGGTACAATTCTATCAAGTTTGGTTATTCTGCTCAAACTCTACTTCAAAGTTTTTCGAAATTAAAAGAAGGTTAGATAAGATATAGTAGATGATTTAAAAAATTAGTAATTTTTGGAATTCCGAAAAGGGCCGAAGCTTGTGTTCTGAAACCTTATAGATGCAAATCTCGCAGGTTTTGTAACTTCTACCATCGATTATATTATACACATCATATGTAAGTTCATTATAGTCTCAATAATTTATGAAGATAGAATTCCAATTTCTAAAAGACACCACTTAACTACAGTATGTCTCACGAGGTGACATTGGAAAGTGATCCCTGAATTTTTTAACCAAATTGTTTCGAGATGTAGGAAAATCTATACAGGGTGTAATAAAAATGTGTTGCAGATCCTTGAAAGGGGTGAATCCTGAGGTGATTGTAAACAACTTTTTCCTTAGGGAAAATGCCCTCGAAAGCTTTGTTAACGAGATATTGACAAAAGCACTCGACCAATTATGTAGTACAGTGGACGAATTTCGGTGCGGTCTTCAACTGTAAGTAGTATTGGCCTGCCATTGTCCGCACCAGGATCAGTCCGCTGTACTCGCTCTTTGAGTAGTTGGCGTTTTTTTTCTCTAATACCTCGTTAAACAAGCCCCATTTAACATTTTCGCCAGGGAAAAAGTTCTGTAAAATAACCTCAGAAATCACCTTTTTCAAGGACCTGCAACATTTTTGGTACATCCCATAGAAAACAATCTCATAAAATTGCAAGGCTAGCCTTTGTTTTTAAGAAATATTAACATCTTTCCATTTTATATTCAATGTTCTCGTTTCATCGCTTTTTATCATAAAGATACAGTTTTTGGTACGTTCTTGTTTCCGCTAATGATTTTAGAGTTCTTTAAATAATAGACAATAAATTCTTTAAATAATAGATCTTGATCACAGTATAAGTACGTATAACCAGTATAGTCACTTGGAGGCGTCACACAATCGATTCTGAATACTATTATGTATTTTACAAATGCAAATAAATCAAACAATGTCACTGACATGAAATCACAACGATCGATTTTGGTTGCCCGTGTGCAAAGGCTTTTAGATGCGCATGCATGTCAATACTACTGATTTTAGTTTAGCAGACTTTAGTACTATTATCAGCCTTCTGAAGTTTCTGGAACTGTTATAATTCTCGAAATGTTTTACTGCATTGCATGCTAAAGTTTGTTTGAATTTTATTGTAGAAATTACCAACAGATTCCAAAATCCCACAACCTAAACACAAAGATTACAATTTTAAGTCACAAGTCATGTTAGTGTAGTTTACCTTACCATTTAGTTTGTTTGCTTCTTATAATTTACATGTCTCAGTTTAAGTCCAGTTTAGTTTGTTATTTATATTTTACACTTATATTGTTATTTTTTTTATTAGTATTATTATAAAAGTCATGTGTAGAAACATGTATAGTTTTTGATTGTTATTTTTATACAGTTATGATATTTAACATGGTACTAAAAACAACCAGTTTATATATGCTATTTTGTTCTAAGGTAACCTAATTTTTGTCAAAGAAAGTACTGAGTATTTATCACTGAAATATTAGTTACCATGTTAACCTATGAGAAACGTTAGGGATTTGAACAACTTTGAAACGACACATACTATGTGTATGCGTAGTACATATTTATCAGTAATCTAATAAATTACTGTCTTGCAAAATGAATTGTAAATTGCTGCTTACATGTACAAAAATTTAGTATATTTTTGATTATAAATATATACCATGTACTGTAAAATGTGGGAAGTTATTATTTTTCGTAAATAAAGGAAAATAACTACAAAAAACTTTTTGGTCCCTACTAAATTTTATAGAAATGTAATTAAAAAATTTGGAAGACACTTGACAACATTACCCCGTAACACGTACACTACTGTTCAAAAGTATTTACCTATCCACCGTTACAATAAATATGGTAAAGCAATATGTTCGTAATGAACATTTATTGACTATATCAATTAGATATTGCAAAATAGGTTAACAACAAACTTGTTTTTTTTTGTAATATAGACTACGTAGGTACATATAGCGCGTTTTTCATTGATTTATACTACTGGAACACACACTCCCTATTATATCACTTTTTATGTTAAAAGCAATTATAAAATGTATTGTAGGTACAATGGAAGAGGACGTTGTCGACAATGCTAGGAAAGTTCCATTTTACAAATAAAACTGAATTAAATTGCTGAACAATTGCAAAAACATGTTTTTATGATATCTGTATAGAGGAATATACGGTTCTCTGCAGAAGGAAAATGTATCAGCAAAAAATATTTTCACTAAATTGATCAATGACACGACAACGTAAAAAATCAATAACCATAGGTTTAACGAGAATATTGCTTACTTTTCAAAAGCTCACCCTGCATTATCGACTTCTTCCGCCGGCTTTCGACATCCACTCTCTTCGTCTCTCAGGGGAGTCTTTCGCGCTGCCAATCTTTTACCAAGCGTGTCAAGCCGAATTAAATCGGTGGAGCAATTAGACACTATCAATCCACAGTTATTAGTAATTACAAACCCCGACGGAGGCGCGCCTGCCACAGCAGAAAATAAAATCGAAAAGCGACGCAGTAATTAGTGCAGCTTTACGTGAAATTCAGCAGTCTCTGAATGTTAACCAGCAATTTTCGCAGTAATTTACGCGATATTGAACAAGCTGTGTTATTTAGCGAGTCCGGGGAAAATTAAATGGCAGACACGGGCCACGTTTCCGGTGAATTTATTGCGAATTGACGCGATGAAATGTTGCAGCATGTTGAAACGATTTTCCTCGATTTCGATTTGCCGATTGCCGCCCGTCGCGGAAACGAGGGCTTCGTTTTCGATCACGCCGCCCGATGAAATCAACGATGGAGAGCGATTCTTGCCCCGCGAACGCATAAGAGCAATCAAATTAAAATCCAGGGCGCGTTTATCGGTAAAAATTTTTCGCCGACGTGCATTTTTTTGACTGAAGGAAAAAAAACTTCTTTCGTGAACGAAGAAACAAACACCATCCAGAGGTCGACGAACGAGCCACGGGGTGAAATACGACCGAAAGCGTCAAAGGCGCGCGAAAGTTTCGCAGTTACAGGCTTCTAAAAAATTCTATGCATCTAAAATACACGCGTTTCGAAGCGAGCCATGCAAGGATTTCCCAAGAGTCGTCGCTATTTTCAATCCATAAACTGTGCCGCCTTCTTGTATCTAACCCGTTCAATCGCGTTTCAATTCCACCGCTGTTACCAGGCAATTACATGGACGTGAACGTTGTTAATATAGAAGAAATTAGTAATTAAACGTTACTATTACGACCGCGTTTTAGTAACCACACAGTGTATCCTATAATGAATAATGTGTAAAATAATTTCACGTTGGTTAGCAACGAATGTAGTACACTACAATTTGTTCGTGGAAACTTTTGCTTCATTCGAAAATGGAATTTTAAAGGCTTCCCGAAACCGGTGAATTTTAATTCGAAAGAAACGAAGAGGATCGGATCAAATGGCTCCGTCACGAGCGCCCAAATTCGCGAAGTTTCAGCCGTACGAGCTTCGTGAGAACACCCCCTAACCATCTCATTGTCACGGCGGGAAGTTAGACGAACCGAATCACGTACTCGTAAGGTCCACGAGTTGGATTGGCCCTTAAGCTGTACCAGAACTTCGATCCTTGTCGGTCTTACCGAACTTAATACAAAGATATGAGGGATAATCCAAAAGACGTACCTCCCTCTTCTTCCCAGTGCAAAGGATAGCTTCTGTGGCGTGATTACTCGCAAGGAAGGTATCCCAAGTGTCCCTCTCCGATTTTGTTCATCTTCAAATATGTTATAGTAGATTAAAAAATAAGAGATACGTATTTTTTTTATCGGCGGAAAAACACTTTCAGTGGGTGAAACAACCCTTCAAAGGTAAGCGCGTCAGACGTGGATTTAGTCGTTTCACATACTTAAACGCAATCTTTTCGGATCGAATCAACGGAGAAAGTTGTACCACAATTTTGTTGAACAACTTTATGGGGGTAAACTACCCCATAATTTTTGTAATAAATATATGAAAATTTGTAAATCAAGTCAAAATTCAAGCTGAAAAATCTAGAAAAAATATGTGTTCTATAATACAAAAGAACTCAATTGACGTGTTTTTGGATTTTTTTTGAAATATGACGTTTAAAGGGGTAACTACCCTTATATACATTTTACGCCAGTCTTACGAGAAATGTAATTCATGGTAATGGAAATCATTAAATATATTGTTTTGTAGACAGATATACTTTATAATTATGTTTTTTTTGCTTATGTGATATAATTATTACTTATAAAAATAGACAGATAATTTAAAATCGTATAGTGTATATTCATGCGCGCATGCACGAATATAATTGTTATCGAGCGGTATCGATTCCTTGTGTTCTCCAGATAAAAGAAGCTCAAACACGATGTAAATCAAACTATAATTAACGAAATTACGGGAAAAATTAATTAATACATGTAATTCCTAACTTTACCAAAAATAGACCGATTTATATAAAATTTGGTGTCATTTTAATCAGGAGAATGCCTAAATCCAATGGCGTTGTTTCACCCCCTGAAAGTGTTTTTCCGCCGATAACAAAAATACGTCTCGCTTATTTTTTAATCTACTATAACATATTTCAAGATGAACAAAATCGGAGAAGGACACTTGGGATACCTTCCTTGTCAGATTCATGTCCATTTTCCGTTAAAAGCAACGATAGTTACTTGATCATAGTCCGAGTGGTGTTTTTCATGCGTCGGTGTAATGCAGTACGGCCGCGTTTTTGCGCCTCGACGAGCAAGACAGACGCAGATTTAGCAGGTGTGCACGTATGTGAATGAACACAGACACGTACATCCCGCGCGGGTCTTCCACCGACCGCTCTTTGATCCGGCGCTGCATTATGTATGAGGAAGAGCTACGTTCCGCCGGAAACATAATATAACCCCGAAATCGTAAATCAAAGAAGACAAGAGGAAATAATCGAGGCAGAGATAAGCAGGCAGGTAAATAGATAGGAAGTCATCGTTATACTCGGAGAAAGATTGAGGGTAAGATTGAAGAGAGGGCGGAACGTCCGATGTGGGGATGCTATATCTGTTGGTTATAGTTCCTTGAATAATATGGTTCAGTTCGATTTCCAGTTATGACATATAAGATAATCCCGAGAGCAATGGAACACGTTTTTAAAAATGTTTGACAATCGAATATTTTAGAAATATTAAATTAGTTCTCTGTTTGTATAAAGAATGATCTCCCTACAATATACAGGGTGTTCGGCAACGTGTGCCAGAAATTTTAAGGGATGGTTCTACACGCCAAAATAAGACGAAAATCAAGAGTAACGAAATGGCGGTAGCAGCTTTGTTTTTTAGTTATTAGCATTTGAAAAAGTGGGCGAAAACCGCCTGAAACATGGCAATCCCTAAGGTATATGTCAAATTTTACGGAATATTCAGAGTGTGTAGAGCTGTCCGTATGAAACGAAGATGTGTGTGTAACGTTAGCCACAGCTGTTTTCGCGGATCGATATATTGATTATTTTTAAAAAGGACCGAATGAATGTAAGTTTGAGTGAGAGGGCCCGTGTTTTGAATTAAGGATTGCCATGTTTCAGGCGCTTTTCACCCACTTTTTAAAATGCTAATAACTAAAAAACAAAGCTGCTACCGCCATTTCGTTACTCTTGATTTTCGTCTTATTTTGGCGTGTAGAACCATCCCTTAAAATTTCTGACACACGTTGCCGAACACCCTGTAGAATTCTTATAATGCGATACCTTTATGACTAATTGAGGTAAGAAGAACATCAAATTTTGGGCTATAGTTCATCTATCACTTACAGAAGACCGGGGCTGGTTGCCTATAGGGGCAGCTTGGCCAACTGTTAATATCTTTACACGCGTAATTTGCCGCGAAATACTTGATTGTTGAAACAAAAAATTTCTACCATGCCATCCATTTCTTTCTGACATTGCCATTACACGTCGTTTGAGAGTTGCACACGTTTATCAAAAAATTAGCCGCGTAAGTAAATATATTCTCTCAAATATTTTATGTTTCCACACTTTATATAGTGAGAATAGAGTAAACGTTAAAGGACTATTTTAAAATTTGTTTATTAGACGACTTATTGAAGCAGCAATTTTTTTATATATAATTGTTTGAAGATTATATAGAGCATTGAAGTCTAACTGATCGTTCGGCGCTGATTAGCTAATAATGTCCGGGGTAGGTTGACCAATTAGTCAATATCATTTTTTGCTGATTCTTCGTTACTAAAGGTTAATTAACTTAATCCACAGAATAATGAGAACAGCCAAAAAATCATGAAAGTTTAAATTATTGCTACAAAAACAATTTTTATGTTTTGTTTGAATATGATTAGATAATATTTATGAGAAATAAATACATTAAGATTCATGTTTAACTTTTGAAATGAATTTTTCATTTATTATTAAACTATAAGAGAAAGATAATTGATATTTTATAACAAAACAATTCTTTTAACATTATATAATTTTATTACCACAAATAAATTGCTAATAACGTTTTCTTAATAGATTGTATATATATGCATTGACTGTACAGTCAACCTACCCCATGGTATATGTATACTGAAATATAAGTATACTAAGTATAAGTATACTAAAGTATTTTAATATTTTTCGAACATACGTTAAATACTTTTAGCCAATATAATAATAGTTACAGTGATATATCGTTGAGATAATTTATTAAAAATCAAATAATGAAAATTAGCCAACCAGCCCCGCTCTCCCCTATTACTATGTTTGGGATGAACCACTTTCACAAAACTTATATTTCTTTCTTAAATGGATCTATAACTACTGTTTCTTTGAAGGAGAATATTTTATTTATTGGAATACACAATTTTGAAACATTTATTTACTTTTTCGCACTATAACCGCATAAAGCTAGTGGACATAGGCTATACATTCCATACTACTGTCCATCCTACTTCTGTTGTTTCTGTCCTTTTTGTAGTACTAAATTGTCTATTTCATCATTATAAAATGTATATGGTCTATTCTGCCTTATTTGTATGAGATATATGCACGATCTAACTAATTGTAAGCCACTGCGATTGTACAAAACGTCACCGTTCTAAGATCAAACTATAGTTAAATGTTACTAATGTTTGCCTTATGACAATGGGGTGAACATTTATTCAAATAACAAAACAATTTAATTTCTTATAATCATATAGGGAAACTGTTTTCTTTATCTGTTTTAGACCCTTACTTTTTGAAATAAAGTGAAAAATATCAGCAAAAATAGGTGCGTTTTGGCTGTCGTTTTCACTTTAATCATTATTTAAACATATTTCGATGTTTATAATCTAATTAATATTTAAATGATGTTTATATCATTTTATTCGGGAGAGTCCACAGAATCGTTTCGAGTCAAGAGCAACTAAATAACTATTACTGTAAAAGCACAAAATACTTCCAAAATTGAAAATTTGTCATTTCTTTCAAAATTTATTTTTTCAAAAACTGTACGTTCTGAAAAAAAGGTTTGCAGATTCGTTTTCAGCACGTCGAAATCTATAAGAAATGTTTATTGAAGTTTACAAAATCAGATACGTGTTGAACAGTGTAATGGATCCATAGTCTAGCTTTGACGTAATTATTAATTTCTACGTGCTAGTTAGAATTTTCATATCTGCACCCCAATTTTTAACTGCAAGTATGTTAGGGGTATTTAATGGCTTGGTACTGACTTTTTTAAAATATACTTTTTCCAGATAAATTTCTGATCAAAGGTCAGTCCTAAGTATTTTCATTTTGGGGACTTCTGTGATCTGAGTGTTATTAAGTGTAACTGTAAATTCATTAGTGTAGGTTTTATTTACTGAGAATACCATACATTTCGTTTTAGTCGGTGAGAAAAGAAAATTCTTATGCTTCCTAAAACCTAAAATATAAATTTTCTTAATAATTTCATAAAATGAAAATCCGAAGTTCATGTTACGCTTGATTTCTGTCATTGCACTAAAATAGGACCAACACATTGCTCATAAAAAAGTTAGTTTAATAATTTTTAACTAATTAATTTTTCGCACTGGTCCATCTTTTCCGAAATTACCCTGGGCGAGAAATGGAAAAGTGGGAAGTGCGATCAATCTCTGTAACATTAATGCGTTTTACAGGCGTTCTACTGGTTTGTAAATGAGGCAAGGACTCGTAGACGGAAAAAGTAGAAGAAAGGGGGAGCGACTCCTTTCGTATTCTGAAAGAGTTGTCGCAGACCGCGGAAAAGGAGTAAGCCAATTACCATATAAATTGCCGTGCTCTTATTCGATTCCATTGTCAGCAATTTCATGGGTATGCAAGCTATTTCTAGGCTGACACTCCTTTTTGTAACGACACCACATTATTTGTATAGTTGCAGGAAATTGAAAAACAACAGGATCCTTAATGGGAAGTTTTCTGAAATTTTCTTGAACTCCTCGTCGATTTAGCAAGCTGCTGCTTGCTGGAAATTCAATGAAAGGAGGGAACGAGGAAAAGAAAGAATAAAATAGAAATACAGAGGCAGCATGATTATTTTACTCGTTTATGCGGTACGTTTTTAAATGGGTTCAATGAGTTTCCACGAAAATCGCTCCGCTCTTGTTATCGCGCTCCTTCAGCCGACTGCAGGTATTTTATTATAATTGCGCAGTGTCCGTGATATTCACTGAACTGCACGCGAAAATTTTATGAAACTAATAGCGCACGTGTACGCTGCTGTACCTTTACCCAGGCCACCTGCCCGTGAAGCAAACTGCCACCAGCGACCGCGTTTTTATTTTATCGTAAACTTGTCGCTCAACCATTTCTTTCCCAATCTCCATCCAAAGTCTGCTAAATCATAAATCGTCGCCTATTTTCATGATCAAGCATAATCGCAAATATATGTTACGTAATTTACATTAAGAGCCCAATACACTAGCGAGCCGCTCGGCCGAGCCATATCGAGCTCTTCAGATTCTATGCAATTTCTATTCCAATTTCAGTGCCTACTATTATCAATCATAATATTATCATATTATTGTGTTCCTCCTGACAGTGAATTATACTGTTTACAAAATAAGCACCTTGTATTGTGTATTAATATAGTTACGGTTTCATCAAATTAATTTGTAGCCTCATTATCATTTCCAGGTATTAAGGACGCATTGATTATTTAACACAAAACAATTTATATAATACTATTATATTGTCTATGACCTATGAGATTCTTTGTTTCGAATTTCGGTGCATCCATGTACTTTACTGGAAATCAATCATTCCTTCCACGCTAATGCTCTCTTTTCCAAGATTCGTGGGAATTCCATTCGATTTTACTGTTTACGAAATTCCAATGTTACTTATCTTTCTATCTACCTATCATTTAAATTCCGGCCGAATTATTATATTGTACATGACCTGCAACTCTGCTATTCGTTTAAACGCGCTATCCGTTCTTATATTTTAGCCAACCATCTACTTTTTATTTCTTCTACACTTCTCAAAAAAATTAAGGGATCACTTCTAGGAAGCCGAAAAATGGGGTCAAGTTCAAATGGTCATAACTTTGGCAAAAATGGTCGTATTGATAAAATTAAAAAGCCGTTTGAAAGCGTGAAATCTCTACTTTCGCATACTGTTTTCAGTTGTTACTTTTGTTATTTTGTGGCAAAGCTATACCGATATAAACGGCAGCTTAAACTTTTTTTTTAAATTTCGACCAACTTTCTAATACTCCATGGGGCGCAATAAATTTTTTAGGTACATTGCATTTATACCAGTCGAAAGCGACAACCTTTCTGTGTAAAATAAGTGTTTGTTGAATGCTGTACGATTTTTTTTGGCAAAGTTATTCAACTTTGAAGCAAAAACCGTCTTTTTGACTTTGACTGCTGCTAAAGGGCGATAGAATCATCGTAGAACGTAGATAAAAAAAAGCAATAGAAAGTTCAAGCTTTCCTCTTTAAGAAGCATTGTTTAGTTTTGCAATTTAATTAACATTTCGATGCACTAGATCTTTTCGAAAATATGCTTAAAAATGGTACAATTTCCATTTTTTCTTTAACTCGCTGTATCTCGAGAACGGTTAATCACAGCATCATCATCTTAAGCTCATTTTAAAGCGCAAGGTTTGCCGATTTGATTGAGCCCAAGACGAACTCTCTGCGATAATTTTTTCTCTGTGGCTTTTATGTTTAATGTTACCGATTTATATAAAGTAAGTCGACTGCGACCGTTTGCTGCGCTGTCGTTCCATTGAAGCGTGCTCTCTTGAATCGTATCACCACCCTCCGACGTAGGTGACGAAAACACCCCAGAACGATCCGAAGTACGCCGACGTAACCTTATGTATACGAGGTCTGTGAAGTTGGCACCCCTAGGTGCGAATTTTCATAAAAAATTGTCCACTCGAAATCGGACAATCGAAAATTTTGGGTGGACAAACGAGTGTTTTGTATGGACAAACATTGACGATTCATAAACAATCGTTTCGCACTGAAAATCCCCTGGAAAATGTTCACGAGTGTTAATGTCAAAGTTTTTGATTTCATCATAACTTTTTTTTGGAGGGTGGACAAACGAAAATTTTGGGTGGACAAATCTGGGCAAATCGTGGACAAACGTATAAGATTAGTTTTTTATGAAAATTCGTTTGTTTTCTCGGGTGTTTTCGTCACCTACGTCGGAGGGTGGTGATACGATTCAAGAGAGCACGCTTCAATGGAACGACAGCGCAGCAAACGGTCGCAGTCGACTTACTTTATGTAAATCGGTAACATTAAACATAAAAGCCACAGAAAAAAAATTATCGCAGAGAGTTCGTCTTGGGCTCAATCAAATCGGCAAACCTTGCGCTTTAAAATGAGCTTAAGATGATGATGCTGTGATTAACTGTTATCGAGATACAGCGAGTTAAAGAAAAAATGGAAATTGTACCATTTTTAAGCATATTTTCGAAAAGATCTAGTGCACCGAAATATTAATTAAATTGCAAAACTAAACAATGCTTCTTAAAGAGGAAAGCTTGAACTTTCTATTGCTTTTTTTATCTACGTTCTACGATGATTCTATCGCCTTTTAGCAGCAGTCAAAGTCAAAAAGACGGTTTTTGCTTCAAAGTTGAATAACTTTGCCAAAAAAAATCGTACAGCATTCAGCAAACACTTATTTTACACGAAAAGGTTGTCGCTTTCGACTGGTATAAATGCAATGTGCCTAAAAAATTGATTGCGCCCCATGGAGTATTAGAAAGTTGGTCGAAATTTTAAAAAAAGTTTAAGCTGCCGTTTATATCGCTATAGCTTTGCCACAAAATAACAAAAGTAACAACTGTAAACAGTATGCGAAAGTAGAGATTTCGCGCTTTCAAACGGCTTTCTAATTTTATCAATACGACCATTTTTGCCAAAGTTATGACCATTTGAACTTGACCCCATTTTTCGGCTTCCTAGAAGTGATCTCTTAATTTTTTTGAGAAGTGTATTTATATGATGCACCAACGTCATAACAATGCTAATAATAATAATAATAATAATAATAATAATAATTCCCAAAGAAAAATGTATAAACTAATCGTCACTCTAATTTTTTATCCATCACCGCTCATGGCGTTGGATTATCATGTCAGTTAATAGACTAGATAAAATTGAAAGGGCTCGGAGCTGAATGTAATGCGTCGGGCGAGCGAGTTTCTTTTCCGTTGCGCTAGGTGCCCGCGATGTTCACTGGACCGAAAATCGAGCTACCGAACACGAAAATTTTACGCCACTTAGGATCGATGGGAATACGAGGCTGGCTTTTAACCGTCGATTCACCCCGCGCGTGGCAATCCCCCTCGTCAACCCTGATCGCGGGATCGTCGGTCCATCCCCCTGGATACCCTCTGGTCCGCGCGCTTTAACCCCTTCCTACAAGGCTTTTCCCCGACCAATCTTTACCCCGTCCATCCCTGACCGAGCTTTTGCGCGCGTCGCATGAATGGCGTTTGTGGGAATTGATAGACCTTCGGCGTTCGACAACCACGGACACGAGGGAAAAAGCAGACGACATGCGAGAACGAGTAGGGAACATCGCTGATCGGATTTTGCCTAGGCGATCAGACTTTTCCGACGGTGCGGCGTGATCTCTCTTTTTTTTTCCTGTGCGCAGGATACTCGGGTGCGACAAAGGCAACGAAAGTTTTGTGAAAACCCTGCACCGCCTGGGGATCTATAAGCCAGTTTCCGGTATTACACGCGCGACTAGCGGTGGAGGTACATGGTACGTGCAGGTTTACTTTGTGGCTATTAGGGCAGAGAGGAATGGAGAACGACACAGGAAATAATGTTAACGTTAGACTTGTTTGGTATGGACGATGGGAAGGAAAGTTTGGGATACAATTTTCATTGGGCAGATATCGAGTTTTTATAACATTTTTGTAAGGCTTTGCACGAAGAGAAAAACGTAGGAACATATATCTGAGCATTTTTAGAAAGAACTATCGCTTCTGAATGAACAGAATTAACTAGAAACATCATATAATTCTGTTGAACTTCGTTAAGTAAGGTATAAATAAGCACAAGTACTTTTAAACGTAAAAAGAACTTTAAACGCATTTTTCTCGAAGGCCTTTTTCTCTTCTGTTTCTCCCTCATTGCGAACGAACGGAGGTTCAAATTGATTTGAAAAAAATCACAGGATGTTTAGAACAGGTACCATTTTAGGCTAAACTTCTGACAGAGTTCGCAAAAATTCGAGATTTGCACAAAAAAAATTAAAATGTCACGGTTTTTTTAAATATATCTTTATATTTAATAAATCAGAACGAACTTTTTCTGATAAAGTCGCTGTTTTTCGGCCATGAAATTAATCATTTTGTTTCAATTCTTGTTTTTATAGGTTCATCCCGATACTGCGTACCTAATAAACAAGAATCACACCGTGAAATTGGATTACGTCATTTTTTAAGACCGATATTAGGACAAAACCACAGGGAAACGTTGAAATGTTTGCCAATTTGTACCGTCATTTTTAAAGCACATATATATTTCGTACTAATTTTTTCCCATCTGTTTGATAGTAATACACTCTGGTTATAAGGAAACATCTAGGTCTGCTTTCATTTTTTCACAAATGAATGAAAAAGGAAGCTTCTTTTTTGCGAAAAACAACTGCCTAGTCCCGTTAAGCAAGTGCTGATATAAAAATAGAGATTCCTATCATATTTCTAATATATCCTTGTTTGATTTCATTGCTGATGTCATTTTATACAACAATAAATATGCCGCTATCGGGAGCAGAAGAATTTGCACTTGGATCAGCGCCATCCACGTCTTAAATTTTCCTTGCCGGAAGGTTGAACGCCCTTACCGACTCGATGATATACTATAGAAAACTGCCTTCTCCATATTTTTCTGTTGACCCTACGTACATCCTCCTCAAACACTTCATCCTTCTCTTGAAGTAATATTAGAGTGGAAAACTAAGAAATTTAAATTACAAAATAACCCAATTTTAATGCAATAGCTGTAAATGTTATAATTAATAGGAAATGTAGGTACATTTAGTAAATATTATTTAAATAATATCGGATATTATATTGAAAAATAATATATATTTTAATAATACTAAATATAAAATAATACACTACAAATAATTGTAACAGGCTTATAATCAATGAATAGAAACAGAAACTGAAAACTTTTTGAAGCTCTTAAAACTATTTTGGAAAATCTACAGTTTTTGTTTATACATATATTCCTAAATATAGAAAGTCAGGAACTTGTGTTAGCAGCTGTTGAAGCTAAAGATACTTATTCGGGAGTTTCTATCTTACCAACTGTATCAGCGCTTCGGACGCCAAGCTTTCGTCGAACTGCAAGCTCTATAGATTAATAATTAATACTAATAGAAGCAGCGACAAGATATAGAAATAATAATTAGGCAAACGTCTTATGAGTATTACTTCATTAAAGAAAATAACTTTCAGACATATACATACAAATATAAAAAGTACTAAGTAAGTATTCAAAAGTAATTCGTATCTTTAATTGTAAGTTACATCATCGATAAAGGATTGAATAAATCTTATATCACTAAATAGTGATATAAGATTCATCAACATTCCATGTATTTTTCTGTTTCCGTTCTTCTGGGATGCTGACTCCACCGATCAGGTATGAAGTAAACTTTTCATTTTATGCCATGTTTCGTTTCGAGTGAAACTGTGTTACCGACCCAAAATTAGAAGTTCGAATTTAGCGTCCTCTGCTCACGAGCAACATTCAACTTAGAAAACTCTAAAATGTGTTGAAGTGCACAATGATATGTGTATATCTGTGTATAACTTCTGAACAGTACATAGTACATATCACTTGAATTTTTATAATTTCAATCTCGTTGGAATGTTTAAAAATTACATTCATCATGTTTTTTTTTTATTGTAGTTTAGTTTAAGAGATCTAGATTTCAACTTGTAATGTAATACTTAATATAAAACTGCTAGGAATCGTAAATGCAGCAGGTCAAAGTGATTTTGCGAAGTAATATGTTGCGAAACCATGGATTTCCTGGACCGAATAGACCACAAGGATTGCAATTGACCATTGATTGCAAAATCTGCCAACTGAGGCGAAAAACGAGTTTGAAACTGTAACTTTGTGAAATTCTGAACGTAAAAAGGGTTTTGCATGTTTTACAAATAAGAAACATTACGTTATTGTAATTATTACTGAATCAAAATACATGAAACAATATACCTTAAGGAAAGAGCAAATTTAATTTCGAAAGAGAATTCATTCAAACAAATATTCTAAATTTTTCATTGTATACCATTAAAAAATAACGATAATTGCAATGTAATTTATGCAAAAGAATGCACGAAATTATTGTTAGCAATATGTGTATCAAGAATTGTTATTAACAATATGTGTTTCAAGTGTATTACTAATTAGATCAACTGGTGCAATTTCGTTTATGATAATACAAATACCTCCAGAGGTCAAAGTTTTCCTCATTCGGTTTACAACATGTGCGGTAAGTTAGTGATACATCGAATAAACTTCCTTCCTCAACGTTAATGCATTTATAAGGGGATACTAATTATTATCTAGAGATTCTTAATAATAGAATGTTGGAGATTTTTAACTTTCTTAGATGCCTAATTGTAAGTAGGGTCATTGTGACGTACATACAATTTCTATTAAAATAATTATGATTGCAGTAGGTTTATGTGAAATTATTATGCAAAGCTGATTTCTGAACGCATTTATTACAAATAACAACTACAACAATGTATTTTTACATTTTGTGAAAAATCGTTCAACTTTATCTGAACAAGTGTCAAACACTAACTACTTGTAGGTAATACATATTGCCACTATTCTATTTCTTTTTTGCATTTTACCTTGGTTATTTAGTCATCTGTGCAGATATCAGTGGATGTAGAAATTCTGTGTTTACTCTGACATTGATAAACTTATCAAAATAACTAAGATCTATATCACGTTATATCAAGGAGCCAACAGGATTACAGTAGACATTCGTGGTAACATTAAAAAAAAAAAAAAAAAAAAAAAAAAAAAAAAAAAAAAAAAAAAAAAAAAAAAAGAGCACTACATAAAACTAATACTAACTCCAGTATTTTTGTTTCGTAAAAACTTAAAAATAAATAAAAGTGACAAGAGATTTTCCCACAAAATAAAATAGAAGGAAAGTTAGACTACAAAATAGATTTGCAGAGAGTCAGCACAACTCCGCTGAGCTTTCTAGTGCTAAATGTTTATGATGAGTCTACATATTGACTTCATGAGAGTGGAATCACACGTGCTATTCTCTTGCTGTTGTCTTCGAGGGAGTAGAAATCGCATATGCGATTCCCTCGTCGTCATCTTTGTGGGATTAGATCACCTGTATGATCCTTTCTATTCACATCAAGGGGATGGGATCATCCATGTAATCCTCGTTGTTCACTTCCTGGGTGTAGGATCATCCGGGCGATTCTCTTTGTAGTCTTCGAAGGTATTGAATCGCCCGTGTGATACTCTGTGGAACTCTCCCTTACCTTCCGCTCACGCTGGCTTAAACCCTTACACCTCCTACAAACAAATCTGAACCACCTAACGACTTCTACGTGATAGCCAAAAGACAGCTGCAGTTGAAGTTTAGTTTTAGATAAATTATTTAAAATTATAATGTAATACAGGATGATGCTCTCGCTATCCATACAGGGTGTCCCAGCGAATACTGTACAGTGCGTTATTTCCTAAAGTATTAGAGATAAAAGAAAATTATTCATATAGAATTGCATGGTTCGAAGGGGCCAATTTATTCGCGAAGACGAATTTTTTATAACATTATTATTACGTGCGATATGATGGTCACGTTTGGTTTTTTAAATGGAATTATATATTTTTTTACAGATTGGTTGTTAGTGTGTTTGAAGATGAATTCAACGACATCCAATTTAGATACCTTTTAATAATTAGTTTCCGAAATATTGCGCTTATAAATTTAGTGATTTTCGTTGGGAGAAAATCTTTCTGACCAGCGGGCACTGTGGGCTGTGCTTTTGTTCCCTCCCGATAGCGCGTGTTAGGTATTGTCCCTTGAAACCGATACTAAGGGTCTACGCTAGGAGCGGCAGGCCCAAAGACCTGGGAACAAAATATCGCCCGCAGTACCTGCTAGTCAAAAAGGTTTTCTTCTAGTGAAAATCACTAAATTTGTAAGCGCAATATCTTGAAAACTAATTATTAAAAGGTATCTAAATTGGATGTCGTTGAATTCGTCTTGAAACACACTAACAACCGATCTGTAAAAAAATATATAGTTCCATTTAAAAAACCAAACTTGACCATCATATCTCACGTAATAATAATGTTATAAAAAATTCGTCTTCGCTAATAAATTGGCCCCTTCGAACCATGCAATTTTATATGAACAATTTTTTTTTATCTCTAGTACTTTAGGAAATATCGCACTGTACAGTGTTCGTTGGGACACCCTGTAGAGTATACACAAAGGCAGTGCTATTGTCTAAAAATCACAGCGGTAACCCTGTGACTGGAAAAGCCCAAACCATTAATGGTCCATTAAGAAGTTGACAACCAGTGGTTTGGGCTTTTTCAGTGACAAGATTACTATTGTAATGTTTAGATAACGACACTGCCTTCGAGTACACTAGCTCACCCTGCATTATAGATGTTTAAACTGACAAGCTATCAATTTTTAGCTTTGTTTGCTTGAAAATTCGCTCCTCAAATCTAATGCAGAGATTACCTCTGTTTCTGTTGATAAAAGCAAGTGGTAAGTAGTACTAAGTAGCTTGCGGCTGTTACTGGTAAGACGTAAGGAGAAATACGTATTACCTCTGTGAAATATCAATCATCTTTCCTTGCTGCTGAGCTTGCCATGGTTGTACAAATCTGCACTATCGAATACCGAATTCGCAGTTACGTCGTAGTAGAGTCGAAATTTCGATAAATTTTTATTAATTGTAGCTTAGCGCTTTCTTAGCCTGAGTTCTGAGTCTCGGACATGAATGACACATTGAATTTATGTTTATCCATCCCTGAGATTCGCTAGTTACTGTTTTAGAGTTTAAGAGCTTAAGAGGAAATTGATGCAACTTTAATTTCATCCATTTCTCTATGGAACTCTACTTGCAGCAACTTCCACGTGATGAGACCTGACCAATCCTTACTAATCGAGCTAATTGGTTGTGAATTTATAATATAATGAATGTAAAATAGTACTGAAAGGCAGAAGATTATAATTATAAGATACTTGATAGATATCAACTTAAGAATATCTTAAGAATATCGATAAATATAGGATTGCAGTTATAAGATAGCTTTAAGAGTAAATATAATTATGGTCTAGGCCAACTCGGCCAAGACCGCTTTTTCACTTATTTTCAGCAATTAATAATTTCGTAGCGAGGCCTCAAACGCAATTTTTTCATTCCGGATTTTGATCTTATTTTGACGTACAGAACCACCCCTTAAAATTTCTTACATCTATTGCCGAACACCTTGTATACATACATTAACAAATATACCTTTGCTATCATTCCACATATGCACGTCAAAATCGAAGTCGTTAATTCGTACCCTTCCCTTGCCAGTGGCCACTGAGAGATACAAAATCTTTCAATTTATTGGAAGCCCCGAAAATCTAGTCAGCCCGCTGTACGCGTAACATATTACACGTATACAGAAACCTTCGTAGGAACATTTCTGTCCGAAAAAAGTGAAAGAAAATGGTAGTCTTGCAAAGTCAATCGAGTTGATTAGACTATAAGTGTATTCTGTAATAACTTATAATATCGTAAAAGAATAAATAAAAGTCGAAGTGTTTGAATCAATTTCTATTTCAATTCCAATCTCATAGTTCTTCTGTTAGAAAGTAAATGCAGTTCACTTCTCGCCTACAGTATTACAAGTAGGACATAGAATATACTTGAAATACAATGATAGATTCAACATAAAATACATTTTAATTACATAGAAACAAATGAAACCCTAAAAATGTCAAAAATTAAGAAGACAGACATTAGAAAGTTTTCAAACTCTCAGCAGCTTCTGTTTTAAAGGAATGAATATTTATCCATTCCTATATACAGGGTATAACTATGTACATTATAACACATTGACAAAAGAGTTTTAATACATTTCGTTGTATTTCTTCGACTACGTACACAGAGGAAGGGAAGCTTAAAAGGTTGCTTATTTTTTTGATCACGATTACTCTCCGTATTTATTGAAATTTAACTTAATCCCCGTTCGCCATCTACATATTTACCAAGATTGTTTAGTCATTTTCAAAATTTTACATTGTATGTTAAAGTGCTCAGAACTTCTTTCTCTGTTTTCAACCCGCTCGGTTCCGTATAATATTCGTGTAATCAGAGTCCTCAACGAACAGTCTAACTCATTGAACTATTGTTTTTACTCGTCTATTCCAAGGTTATGTAGAACCTGGAATACTTTACCTGCCTCCTTGACCCAGATTAATAATATTTCTGAATTTAAGTCTACCTTACTCAGGTATCTCTCAACGCTACATACTTCTCATGTTTTCTAGTGTTTAGTTAAATTAGTATTTCAATCATTGTTACCCGTCTGTTATCATTTTTGTGCTTACATTTAAGATTAAATACTATCGTTTTAGTTTTAGAATCTCAAATGATTATCGCAATTACTTTTGTTAACTATAATTATTTCCTATGTAAAGAGCGCATGCTCGTTTGATGAAATAAATAAAAATAAATAAATTTCCATGTGTTTGCCTCACCAATTTGCCGGAGGTAGTAACCATCTTAAAACCATACCGCTAGCTTTAAGACATTATTACTGCAAAATGGAGGCAGATCGGACACTGTGGTGTACAACATTTTTTGTTCTATTTGAGCTCTCCTATCACGACTTATAATATTTAAACGTATATAGTTTACACCGCCTATAACATTGAAACATTCTGAAATCTTTATTGAAAATTGAAGTCTATTTTTATTAGAACTGTTAATCTAATAAAATCTGTGTAAGGCAGACACCAAATATTTTTCAAGTCCCATCTATTTCTAATACAATCGCGTGAAACATTTGATGTTGCATTAAGGATACTTAAAGTAAATGGTAAATTATAGTGAGCATCCTATATATTTGGTGAACAGGTAGATACGTTTTCTTGTTTATCATCTTTGCACATCCCAGTGGTGAAAACACGAAGCATTTCTCATATTCATCGTTCGAAATGAGAACGCAGAGGACGCTCGAAAACCTGTACCATTTCAGGAGATCGGTATTTCAGAACGTGAGTCGTGAAACTGCATAAGGTGCCAGCTCTATCTTGTACTTCATACCTGCTTGTGCTTCGGCAGTGACCTCGGATATTTTGGCAGTCGATAAGGTCGGTAAAGAGCTTGCAAGCT